>CM069862.1:115123384-115565884 GCA_036172795.1 Pelodytes ibericus | reverse complement strand
GTAACTTTGTGACACGTGGCTTTGCATACCCTGCATCTTCCTATGAATGTCCCTGCACCTAAAGCCCAGACCCCTTCCACAAAGGAAAGTACTCACCCTTCGGTAGCTCCGGTTTCAATTTGCTGTCACAATACCGACACCGGATTACCAGGAGCGTACACCAAACCCCTCCCACCGCTTCTCATTTGCGTACGGCCCGCTTGGAGATGTAAATCCCGCCTTCTCAGCACAGCAGCGGTCCGCTTAGCCACGCCCTTGAACTCGCCCACCTTATGTGTATACCTGCTCGGAAGTTTTCGCTCTGGCCGCGTGGCGAGGAGGTTTGTAGCTCCGCCTCATCATGTCGCTTGTATGGTTTATTCTCTTCGCTCATACCGCGCGCGCGCAGCTTTAGAATCACGTGTCACGGGGATCCAACCGTTTTTGAACTACATCTCCCATCGACCTCCATAATTTCTCAAGCTGGTCTTCCCTCATGGGAAATGTAGTTCAACAGAAGCTGTATGCTTCTACCAAAGAGACCTGACTGTGGTTATCGTACAAACTGTGGCAAAATAGAGGTATATTAGAGGTAGAATTCTGCTAAGTACATATTAGATTACATTCACATTTCTTTATACTGGGCCAGCAATTTACGTAGAGATCATAGGGGAATAGCTACTAAATTAGACGAACAAAAACAGACTGATACATGAGTTTGTAATAGGTACAGAACATTTTTGTAGGTAAGTTATTACAAAAATAAACGGGGATCATAGCATAAAGTTGGAAAACATTGATAGGCATGTACGTAATGACAAATCTTCAATGAAACCAATAAATTGTGTACAAATACCATATTTTTCGCTCCATAAGACGCACCTAGTTTTAAAAGGAGGAAAACAAGAAAACCACTCAATATGCCAGTGTTTTGCCATTCAATATGCCAGTATTTAGCCCGTCAATATGCCAGGATTTTGCCCCTCAACATGCCAGGATTTAGCCATTCAATATGCCAGGATTTTGCCCCTCAATATGCCAGGATTTTGCCCCTCAATATGCCTGGATTTTGCCCCTCAGTATGCCAGGATTTTGCCCCTCAATATGCCAGGATTTTGCCCCTCTGTATGCCAGGATTTTGCCCCTCAATATGCCAGGATTTAGCCGCTCAATATGCCAGGATTTGCTCATTTTTTGCCACCCTCCTCCCCCCATTCCCCAGTACTCACCTCCTTGCTGCTCTCCGGTCGTTTCCTCTAACAGTCTAACCTCCTGCACGGAGGAAAGAAACTTTTTTTTTTTTAAACTTTATTGAAGTTTCGTTCCTCCGTGCAGAAGGTTAGACTGCACGGAGGAAACGACCGGAGAGCAACAAGGATGTAAGTACTGAACTACATTCGCTCCATAAGACGCACAGACATTTCCCTTCACTTTTGAGGAGGAAAGAAGTGCGTCTTATGGAGCGAAAAATACGGTAATATATGCAGAAAAGTTCTTAGGTTGAGATACGCGGTTTTTATTTTACGTGGGGACTGGAGAGTGTGACTGTAAGAACATAGGATTAAAAAAAAAAGAAAGAGGTAGAGGCAATCTTTTACCCTTAATCTAATTTAACACTTCTGTGGTGTTTGTGTTTAGCTTTCATTTTCCTCTTTCTCGTTTAACCCCTTCCGGCTTGTAGGATGCTCTATGCCGTCCTAATTTTCAGTGCCCAAAAGCTTGTAGGATAGCATATCTGTTTAGCCATTATATGAGCAGCTCGTCTAAACTGAACTGTGATTTTACTTAAAGCCCCTTTACCGTTGCATAGTTGTTAACTGTTTCATTGTTGCAAGTTTTTATTGTTTACCGCTGAATTGAGGTCATGGAACTCCACACCCCAACCATCACACTGCCCACAAAAGGAGTATACTGATTACTGCCTGAGTGAAGCTGTTCACACCTTCCTTATAACATGCTGCTGACCGAGCAATGAAGGACTCTGTATCCTTGCGTTCGGCCACTTAAAATGTCACTTGACGTGCCTGGCTATGCATGAGGGTGCCATATTGGAGGGCAGCATGTCCCTCCAACCTGGTGCTGCCCTATATCAGGCAACAGCCCCCCAGTGGCAGTCAAGCAACAGTGCATTGAAACAAATAGCAAAAACTAACTCTAGATCTAGATTAATCCTGGAGATGGATTAGGGTTATAATTAGGGTTATGGGTAGGGTTAGATTTCGGGTTACATTTAGGGTGATGCTTAGGGTTGGGGTCAAAAGGTCACTGAAGGAGAAAATGGTTAGAAAACTAAAAATCTGCAAAAACAACAGAAAACAATGAAACAATAGTTCTAAACTTGGGACAAAATTTAGAAACTATTTAGACGGTCTTTTTTACAATTTGTAATTGTGTTAAAGATTTTTCAGGTCAAAGTTAGAAAAAGGGTGTGTTTTTTTCATCACCCCTTTTTTATGTTACCCCCATATTTTTCTTAATCTTATTATAATATTCTTCACAAATACAGATTGATGGAAAACTTAAATGATGACCATACTCGAATTTACAATTAGATGTTTTATTATTCTTTTATTTTTGAAGAGATTTAAAAACAAAACAAACAATATATTAAAACACATAGTAACTTGAAAATAACTATTGTAAACGAATCACAATATCTGCCATTTAAGGCTACATGTCCACAATAAATATACATTAGGAGTAAAATCAAAAAGGGATTATCATAATCCCAAAACAGCAGCAAGTTACAAAGTATTTTATAATGGATCTATCATGCTATACTGTACAAATCATTAAATGTGTCCGTCTGCTCAATCCATAAACACCATTAAACATATATATAGAGACTAGTTAAAAGGAAACATTTTAAGTACACTGAGATCCCATGAAGTATGTAATAATACATTATTTCAGCGAAAAGATACATTCTCAGATTGCAGTGCACAGAGTTCATTTATGCAAAAAAATTGGTATGCATGACATATAGCAGATGTGTTGCACATGCTGGCCATTAGGGTAATTACAGCTAAACTTTAACAGAACACATATATGGAAAATGTAACTGCACTGCTGCACTCAACTGATCTCCTGCAGGATGCATTTTTTTTTTTTTATAAGAATGCTTTTTAAAAGAAGATGTATAACCACAATGGGTAACTTGACCACATGATCATTTTATTCAGGGAAACTCAGGGCTGTAACTGGTAAAATGAGTGGTGTGCAGTCTTTACACTACTGAATGTAGTCTTGGATTAGATCTTTTTCATCGGCATCTCTGAATAAAATAGGTATGTGATCACTCTAACTTAGTTTAGCTAGTTACACCAAAAGCTGAGTCATGCCTTAAAACAACTCGGACCCTTTACCTTAAGATCAGAATCAATAGATTATCTAGGAATAAACATTAGCTCTAAAATGGAAGAAACTGGCCCCATAAACCACTCGGCACTTCTAGCTGAACTAAAATTATTAGTAAATCAAAGGACAAAACTAGAGGTGTCCTGGCTGGGTCGAGTCAATGTATTGAAGGCGTACATAATTCCCAAAGTTCTCTATGTCCTAAGAACAATACCACTTAGGATTCATGAGAATACATTAAAATAAATGGACTTACTGTTCTCAAAGTTCGTCTGGTCAGCCCCGAGTCCCTAATAAAATACTCAAACATGGTATAGATCAAGATGGTTTGGGTTACCCCGATTTGCATAATCTTGTCGATGCCTCCCAGTTGGCACATATTCTGGCTTGGAATTAACCAGATAGAAGGAAAACCAGGTGGTATGATATTGAAAGAGCAAATTGTAACGACATAGACCCTGCTCTCCTATGTTGGTTAACACCTAAATACTATAAGACGCTTAAAGTAGAATCGGTAATAATCAAAGAACTAATGATCTCCCTTTTCCATATTAAAAAAATAAATAAAAACAATAATTTTATATCCAAGAAAGCCCCCCTGGAAGTTATATCTCTATGTATTACGGACTTAGACCTGAAGGCATGGATTAATGGAGGACTGAGGTATATCGAAGATCTATACGTGGAAGGATCTATTGCCCCTTATCCAACTATCTGCAATAAATATAACCTTTCACCTAGAGATGTGTTTAAATATCTCAGAGTTAAATCATTTTTACTCTTAAATACCCCAACAGAGCTAGGCATATGGGAAAAGCTGATAACTTCTAAAATAAAATAAAAAAATGATCTCTAGACTCCTAAGATTTCTAACAGAGTAATTGAGAAATCCAGAGCTACCCTCTGCTGGGAAGGTGAAGTTAATGTAAATTTTCCATTAGAAGCATGGTTTAAAACTTGGACAAACACTAGAAAGGCAGTGCACTGTATCAGTTTACACGAACAATTTTTTAAGCTTATGCACCGCTGGTATTTAGTTCCTACTAGATTGGCCAAATATCAAGAACCTTCTAATAATATGTGCTGGAGATGTTTGACCGAGATAGGCACCCATTTTTATATGTGGTGGACTTGTAACAAATTGAAGTACCTTAAAAGAAAAATATCAAATATGTTTTCCACTATTTGTGGTAATAACTACGAACTGAAACCCCAAACATTTATTTTTCACTTCGAACTTCCTACCTTGGACAAACAATTAAATACTCTGTTCATACATATTTTATTGGCATTTAAACTATGCATTGCAAGGCACTGGAAAAATGCAGATCTCCCACTATGGTCAGAGATTAAAATGCAAATTGATCATCAAGCTAACCCTGAGAAATATTTCTTTATATGTAATAAAAACACACTAGAAAAATATAACAAGATAGGGGCCCCTTGGATTGAAAATTATGTCAAAAGAGGGCGGTACACCTTCAGAACTGACTTGTGGAAAGACTGCCTGGCCTAATGGCTAATGGCTCCCCTCTCCCTCACTTTGCCCATAATTATGAGTGATGTTTGAATGTTGGATGCTGTGATAATGATATGGACTGAAACCGGACAAAATAGGGCGGATAGGATGGCACCGGAACGCCGCCCTTAAAACTCAGACAGTAATTAGCTATTCCCCCCCCCCCCCCCTTTTTTTTTTTTTCCTCTTCCTTTTTTCTTCTCCCCTTTCTCCTTCCCCTTCCCTTCCCCCCCTCTCCCTCCACTGATAAGAAGAATTTAAAACTGTCTGATTTAATATTATTTTATTGTTATGATTGATACTGTTCTAAATCATCAATTAATATGTCATAACAATTTGCTTGTTATATGCCAAACTATCTGTTCTCATGAAATGACATGGAAACTTTTAAATTTAATAAAGACTGATATATATATATAAAAAAAATGGTCAATTCAATAAAGAGAGAACTGCAACAGGAATTACAAGCGTAAGTCCAAAGTAGCTGAGCTGGGAAAATTTTCCAAATCAGCTTCATTGGAGAATTTCCCAACTCGGCTATATTGGCCTAAAGTTTGAAAATCACATGACAATTCACTGCAATTCTTGCTTTTTTGAGTAGACCCTTAAGATGCACAAACCATCCCACAGGAGTCTACTCTTAAGGGTTTTTCATTTATATTTTCTATGCATGTCACACACATACCAATATTATATTATGTGCAAGAAAAAGTATTTTGATGCTTCATTGGCAGACATCACATTAAATATTGCTGATGTGAATACACTATTTATATAGCTTAGGTAGCTACTTGCCTTTGGTAGTTACTTGCCTAAAGACAATGTTGTTTTCCCAAGGTGCAGATAATAACAGAAATTACTGTAGTAGAATATCCATATTGCCCCTTTAAATGACAACTGTAGCAAAAAATTAAGTTATGTTTAATTGAAAGATTGCACCACATGTAGGCATTTTAAATATAAATGTTTTAATGAAAGAATACAAACCTTATTAAGACCTCTTTGCTGCAAATAATTTTAGCATTGGCGGTCATGTTATTTAGAAGCTTGGGTCAGATATAGATTCACCTTGAGTTAGATGAAGGAAGATTCTATACAAAATATCTGCCCCCTGATAGAGCTATACGGAGCAAAGAGACTCGATAAGGTACAGTATTTGTATTCTATCATTAAATAATTTCTATATAAACCATCTATGCTTAATCCAGTCTTTTAATTCAATTTAAATTGTTGGGTTTTTTTTTGCTACAGTTGTCCTTTAAAGGTGTGATACCATTTGGAGTAGAACTCATTATTAAGACATAATAAAACCACGCCGATTCGAGGAGTTATATTATACACCTACACAGTAGTGACTTGGTATGCAATGCAAATGTTATTTCAAACTAGGTTAAAATTACATTCAGATTCATGCCTGAGCGGGCATACTATTAACTGGATCATAAAAATAAATAGAAAATCTTAAAGGCTGCGTCTGATCCATGTGGCTTTTGCTGAACAACAGTGTTTTAATCTTTGCAGTAAATACACTGGTTCATAAAACATATTTACTACACCTGTCAAAAGAGAAAAATCAGCAGCTGCTGCAGAACCTCTTGTAATCATAGTTGATTAGCCTCATGCAACCTGTTTCTACAAGCATAAATACATTATAATGACCTGTATGAGAAGATCATTCATTTCCTTATCCCTGCCTTTATTTGTGTACAAGGGGGATGGATGAGCACAGCCCTGCCTTTATTTGAATTTGTCCACGAAAGGAAAATCGGTTTACCTGTGTTATTTAATAACATATATTTTATATATGCTGCTTTTCTTTCCAAGGGTACCCAAAGCCATTTAAAGCAATTAAACCAAATTAGCAACTTTTACTACTATTAATTATTATAAGTATTATTATTAACCTTCTTAAATGGTACTAATTTGATCAAATTCAGAAAGAGTTGACCCTGCTAGGAATTGGATCTGCGACTTTTAGGTTGGAACAGGTTTTTATATTTACAGAACCCCATAAATGGAAAAGTAATCATTATTAGTTACTACATTTTAAACACCTGCTAGTTAACCCCTTTCCCCATTAAGAGTACAAAAATTCTTGTGACATTCCAATCTTTTTCTCATTCCAGACATACTGCAGATTGTTGTCCTTCTTTAAATCAGCTGGACTTTAGAGAACACATTCCTTGGACAAATGGTGGCAGGCAGCAGATACCTTCCCAAAACAAAAGCCTGCATTCCTGTGCACTTCTCCAAAACATATAGACCAGCAGCACACAGATGGGAGGGGGGAGAGGTGGATAAAGTGTGATGAGGAGACAAGCATTTTTTTTAGGCCATAGCAAGATATTTTTAGATGTGTATTGTGCTGTCACATTTCAGACATTGAGCGAATTCCTACTGGGCAAATAACGCAAGAAAAGAGATATGTAAGTAGCCCATTTAAGTGCTGCATGGTGGTTGCAGGCACTTTTTTCCCCAATTGAGGTGGTAAAGTCTGACAGTCATAAATAAATATTAAACGTGAATATGAGGCAGTTAGAAACACCAAGAATCCATCAGGTTATAAAATGGTGCAGCAGATTTATAATGGGTCATTGGTTTGTATTTATCATCAATTGCTTTGGAAGGGTTTTTGGGGCTTTTAAGTCTTGATCACTTCACTGGTCCCTTAGCAGCAGGTCTTGCCAAACCTTGTTAAGAATGAGATACAAATCGTAGCCGTTGTGTATACACCAAATCAGCAATATACAGGCCCAGATTTATATGGGTGAAGAGCGTGACCACAAGCTGACTGTCCCAAGGGCATCGTCCCCAGGAGCAATGAGATGGTCTCTTTGGTGATCCATACTTGCTGTCAAAGCAGAATACAGGCCAGATGACAGCAGCACTCATATACATTATTATTGCCAATACTGTGTATATTACCACAAAGCGTTCAAAGGGGCAACGTACAGTCACTGCCCGTCCTGTAATGTTCAACATGATTACTAGTACAGTGACAGCAAAGCAGAAGCTATACACAGCAACACACCATTGGGTGGCCACATATTTCTTGTATTGGCTTTCAGTTGCCAGAGCTCCGAAGATCACGCAGGCCATGAAGGCTTGGACGACTTTAAGCAGCCCTGCGGCTGTAGCCATGTAACTGCAGGACTGCCCCGGCCTTGCTCTGGTGAGATATACTTCCACACAGTAGGCCAGACATAAAAACACTGCACTGATGCTGACAGCAAGCCGGTAATTCCTAATGGTACAGTCTGTATAGCTGCACTTCAATGACACAAAGTAAAGAGGGTAAATCACAGCAGCGGTGAGGGTCATTAGGGCAGCCAGCATGGCAAAGGTGGCTGTGAAGTTACCCCATGACAGGCTACGCAAACAGGACTGGAGTCGGGTCAGTTCACATATTATGATGAGGGTGGTAAGTGCGAAACAGAAACACCACACAAAGATACAAAATGTGCCATAAGCAGCGCTGAAACCGGCAAGATGCAGGACCAGGCTGAAAGTGGTGCATCCAAATAACATTTGGGCCAGGCGAACAAATCCAACACGTGACCATACCGCCTCCACGCTCAAATAGGGGTTTGTAGAGCCTTCCATGAGTTTATCACAGTTTGAAGCTTGAATCAGCTCGATGTGGAGTCTGGTCTCAGGAACTGACCTCTGTAAGCTTTTGCTTGGTCTCTGCAGAGGCTCTCCTCTCCAAAATCTGACTGTCCTGCTTGGTTTCTGAGCTGTGGCTCTCTTGACTGATATCTGTGACAGTGCTGGGATCCCGTGCTTTGCTTAGTTTGGAGCCTGCCCTGAGTATAAATAGGAGACTGTATTTATAGTACTGGATTGGGTTTAGCATTTGGCCTGAGATTGAATAAACTGGTATTGCTTACAGACAGGCACATTCTTCAGATCCACCTGTCATCATTCAGAAATACCTAGAGCTAAGAACAAAGTGAAAGTACTAAATACACAGCACCAGCATCACGCATGTAACATGCATTCACATAACATAGCAGCAGCTTGCATCACTCACACAAACCCCAAAAAGATAATTTGGCAATTGTAAGATATTATATCATCTATCTCTCTATATACATAAAGTACACAAACCTTGCACACAGCTCATTCCTCTGATCAAATATTCATGGCCGGGTCTCGCATACATAAGAAACACAGTATATATGGTATGTTGCATATGTCTCCCCCAATACCCTCATCTCCCCCATACCCTCCGAAAGTCATTTTATCCAGGTCTTTGTATAGCATGACAATGATTGAAATACACCCCAGGACCTGCCCCATCACCTGTATTGCACATTCAGGATTTGCTGCTGCCCCCCAAGACTTGCCCCAATACCCGCATTGCCCATCCAAGACTTAATATGCCACAGCCAGTTTTTCCATTAATATGCCACAGACAGTACTCTCATTAACCCATTAAGGACAGAACGTTTGAAACATTTTTGGCCATTCTGGACAACGGCAATGAAAAAATAAAATTCACACTTTTATTTGAAAAATCTTTTACTCATCTACAAAAGCAAATGAAAACAACTGCTAAATAGATTTTATTATTTCTCCTGAGTACAGGGATAACACCCGTGCATAGGTTTGTTGGGTTGTTTATGGCTAAAAGGCCATATTTGGGAGGTGCAGTGTTTGGTTTTCCAACTTGGAATTTTGACATGCAGACAACCTGCACCATTTGGACATTTGTGAAGCCAGACTGTATTTTACCCCATCAAACCATATATTTTTTTTAAGTAGACACCCTAGGCTATTTCAAATGGTGATATTTTAACACTTTCCATGCACTAATTCTACCACAAGCCTTTGTCAAAGTTTGTGCTAATAATTTTTTGGTGTTTTTTTTCCACATGCATTTTACTTCAGACATGAATTCACAAATTTTGGTATGTGTCACTACCAAATAACACCCCAATATGTGTTCTGCGACATCTCCTAAGTACAGGGATACCACTCGTGTATAGGTTTATCCGCTTGTTTTGGGGTTAAATGGCCACGTTTGAGAGGTGTGCCTTTTGGTTTTCCAACTTGGAATTTTGACATGCAGACAACCTGCACCCATGTCCCATTTATGACATTTTTAACCCCTTAGTGACAAGGCATTTTGACTTTGACTATCCCTTGGTGACAAGGGCTGTTTTTACATTTCTGGGGTGTTTGTGTTTAGCTGTAATTTTCTTCTCTCTCATACTGTACACACACAAATTATATGTTGTTCTTATCTTCATAAGAAGGGCTTTCATTAGATACCATTATGTTCATCATATCTTATAATTTACTACAAAACAAATCATAAAATATTATGAAAAATAAAAAACAAACCTTTTTCTAACTTCGACCTAAAATATAATTTACACAAATACAATCATTAAAAAAGACCCCATCTAAATAGCTTCTAAATGTTTTTTTGCTATATTGACCTTTTGACCCGAACCCTAAATTTAACCCTAACCCTAAATTTAACCCCAACTCTAACCTGTATGCTATCACTTAATATATTTTAATTTAATTTTAACCCTATCCTTAGGCTATTTCAGATGGTGGAATTTTAACACTTTCCAGGCACCAATTCTATCACTGGCCTTTGTCAAAGTTTATGGTAGTAATTTTATTGTGTTTTCATCTGCTGATTTGCAGTGATCTGACCAGGCGAATGTTGATGCTCATCTGAGCAATCATCAAACCGCCTTTGCCACTGATCGGCTGTTACTGATCACTATACATGCGCTCAGACAGCTTCAAAAAAATGTTTTATGTTACGCGTAATACCCAAGTAGGTATAATTAACCCATAGTGGGTGTAACAAAACATGCTTCTGCGGCAGATTTCTCCTTAGGCAGTGATCTCTGGCAAGCAAGGGGTTAATAGCTCTTAAAAGAGCCTTTGTGTGCTGCTGTGTAAGATCACTGCATACACAGTGATCAATAGCAGGGAAGGGGTTAAACACTGGGAGTGGCTTTTATGAAAGCTCTTGTGTCTCGCAATTTTATTACATTTATTATAATTAAAAACTTTGATTATACAACTCAAGTAGGGAGAGGGAGGCAGAACTGCATGGGTCAGAACGCTCATTAATATGCCACAGCCAGTATGATTTTTAATATGCCACAGCCAGTATGCCTATTAATATCCCAAAGCTGTAAAATCCCAAATAGTATGCTCATTAATATGCCATAGACAGTATGCTTATTAATATGGCACAGCCACTGTTCTCATTAATATGCCACAGCCAGGGCCGCCATCAGGGGGTGACAAGTGATACCCCTGTCACGGGCCCAGGGGCCCCAGCCCTTTAAAAAAGAAAAAAGAAATTGTAACAAAAAAAAATAGCGTGGGCAAATCGAGCAGCTGCCCAGGGCCCATTCATTCCTGGGGGCCCAAAGCAGCTGCCCCGTGGGCCTCCACTCCATAGTCAGGATCGGGCAGCAACCGGCATTGGATGCGGACCAGGCTTTCTGTCACAGCCGCTGTATTTCCTGCTCGCAGCGTGAGACTGTGGGGGAGACTGCAGGGGACGAGCAGCATCCAGGTAAGTACTGGGGAAGGGGGGAGGATGGGGGCTATTAATGAGCAAATTATCAGTGGCATATTAATGAGCAAATTATCAGTGGCATATTAATGGAAAAATTATCAGTGGCTATTAATGGACAAATTATCAGTGGCATATTAATGGACAAATTATCAGTGGCATATTAATGAGCATTTTTTTCTTCAAATTTTTTTTTTACTCTCTTATGGCAGCCCTGGCTACATTGCTGGCTGGGGTTGCACCCAGTTTGTTTTTTGGGACGGATTTTGTACTATGTATATTTGTAAATATATGTGTGAACACATAACACGAGGGAAACTTATTTTCTTTTTTTTAAGAGCACAGGGAAAATGTATAAACAAATACAGGGAATAAGAAACTCCAGAATATTTATCCCAAATAATGCAAAAAAACACTTATCACACTACCACTTACATAAGATGTCTCTAGATTACCTGTGCATTTAAAACAAACATATATATAAGACATATACTACTGTTTTATTTATCTATGTTTGAATTACCGTATTTGCTTGAATATAAGACGAGGTTTTTTTCAGAGCAAATGCTCTGAAAAAGACTCCTCATTTTATATTCGAGGTCATTTTATAATCTGACCTCACATCGAGGTCAGATTATAAGACTGGGATGCAGGTCCCCCGCAGAGCTGCAGGGGACCTGGATCCCCCTCACTAACAGCCGGTGGATGTCTGCGTCCGATGTCTGCACGACTGCCGGGACTTCTATGATGAAAACGGGCCCTTCCGGCTTTATCATAAAAGTCCTGGCGGAAGTGCCGGGCAGCAGCGGAGGATGTTTGCGCGTATCGTGCAGACATCCTCCGGCTGCCTCCACTAGCCACCAGGGAGATTTTGGCGGCTGGAGGATTTCTGCACGATAGTACATACATCCTCCATGCTGCCCGACACGTCCGTCTATTATGACGGACCGGCTGTCTGTCATAATGGACAGAAGTGTTGGGAAGCATGGAGGATGTCTGCACGTATCATGCAGACATCCCCCAGCTGCCCCCACTAGCCACCAGGGAGGCTACGTTGATGGCAGGGAGGGGGGAGACAGACAACATTGGGGGAGGGTGGGGGAGAGACACGACAACATTGGGGGGAGGGTGGGGGTGACAGACAACTTGGGGGAGGGTGGGGGCAAGAGACAGACAATGCTGGGGGGAGGGGGGGTGGAGAGACAGACAATATTGTGGGGAGGGGGGTGGAGAGACAGACAATATTGGGGGAGAGAGACAGACACTGTTGGTGGGTGTGTGGGGGAGAGAGACAGACACCGTTGGGGGGAGCATTGGGTAAATCTGGGGGGTAGGGGCAGCATTGGCACATAAAAGGTAAACAAAAACAAGAAATGCATTTTTTTTATATCATAAGTTTTTATTAACCCCTTGGCGACACAGGACGGACTAGGTCCGTCCTGTGTGCCGAGGCGTTAGTGACTCAAAACGAGCACTGAAAGCGGAGTTTTTCCGCTTTCAGTGCTCAAGCCGCATTGTAACGATGCTTCCGGGTGGAAGCATCGTACAATGCAAAAAAAAAATGCCCGTCGGCATTTCGATCGCTCCGGAGAGCGATCGAAATGCCGGTTTTAAAGGCACAGTGCCTTTAAAACGCGGGCATTTCAAAAATGAGCATAGGAAGCGAATCTTTCGCTTCCTATGCTCAGAAAGGCAATCAGTAACACACACAAAAAATGCACGATCTTGGTCACTGAGTGACCAAGATGGCGCTGCCCTTCTAAGGGCAAGAGCACAGGATGCAGGAAGTACCTGCTTCCTGTGCTCTCTGGCTGTCACACGATTGCCTCTTCACAGAGGCAATCAGTGACTGCCAGGCACACTGACAGGCAGTGGGGATGCTCTCCTGAACATCCCCACTGACTGGTCAGATCAATATTAACTCTATATTGATCTGACCAGTTATGATCTGCCTCCCTCTCCTCACATTTTTTTTAGTGAGGGAGAGAGACAGATCAAAGTTCTAAAAGTAAGTAAAAGTTAAAAAAAACAATAAATACACAATACACAAATAATAAAACAATAAAAAAATTTTTATTAAAGCAATTCCCTGCGTTTAACCCCTTCCCTGCCACTGATCTTGCATAAGCAGTGATCGTGCACATCAGCACATTTATTTTTGCTGTTTGTGCATTTTTTAGGGGTTAATTTTTTTTGTACTGTAATTTATTACAGTACTAAAAAGGCTCTTCTAAGAGTTATTAACCCCTTATTTGCTGTCGATCACTGCTTACGCAATGATATTGACGCCAAAGCAATTTTTATCTGTCTGCATATTTTTATTTTATTTATTTTTTTTACACATACCCGCTAGGGGATTACATGTAAAGTAAAAATATTTGAGTTTTTTTTTTAAGCTGCCTGAGCGCATAGCGATCAGTAACAGCGAATTAGTGGCAAAGGCGGTTTGGTGATTTCTCAATTAAGCTCACCATTCGCCCTGGTCAGATCAAAATATAATTCACAAATATTGATCTGCCTCCCTCTCCTCACTTACATTTTTGTGACGGAAAGAGACAGATCAGTATTAGTGATATAAAATAACATTTTATAAAATTGGTAGATTTTATGAAAGTCTTTCACTGTGTATTAACCCCTTCCCTGCCATTCATCACTGTGTAAGCAGTAATCTTGCACAGCAACAGTATGTTTTGCTGTCTGCACTGTTTTATGGATTGATTTCTTCTAAGAGCTATTAACCCCTTCTTTGCTCGAGATCACTGCTTACGCACTGATTCTGAGGCCGCGGACTCAGGGTTCGATTTTGACCCTATTCAGCTTTCTGATACATCATCTAGCGATGTATCGGTGGCTGCTGAGCCCTTGCCACAAGTAGTGATGGGGGTCTACCGATAAAAAAATATATGGTTTGGTGGGGGTAAATTACATTGGCTGGCTTCAAAGATATATCCCATAAAGGACACGGACGCAGGTTGACTACATGTCAAAATTCCAAGTTGGAATTTTGAGATGCGCATCTCACAAATGTTGCCTTCTAGCCAAAAACAAACCAACAAACCTATGCATGGGTGCTATCCCTGTACTCGGGAGATGTTGCTGAACACATATTGGGTTGTTGTTTGGCAGTGACATATACCAGAATCTGTGAATTTATGCCTGAAGTACAATGCATGTGGAAAAAAAACTCCCAAAAAAGTACTACCACAAACTTTTACAAAGGCTGGTGGTAGAATTAGTACCTATACAGTATTAAAATACCACCATTTGAAATACCTTAGGATGTCTATTTTCCAAAAATATATGGTTTGATGGGGTAAAATTCATTGGTCGGCTTCAAAAATGTTCCAAATGGAACATGGGCGCAGGCTGACTACATGTCAAAATTCCAGGTTGGAATTGCGCACCCCCTAAATGTGGAATTTTAGACCCAATACAAACCAACAAACCTATGCATGGGGGGTATCCCTGTACTCAGGAGATGTTGCTGAACACATATTGAGGTGTTGTTTGGCAGTGGCAAATACCAGAATCTGAAAATTCCTGCCTGAACTACAATGTGTGTGGGGAAAAAATGACATCCCAACCCTTTGACATAGGTTGGTGGTAGAATTAGCACTTGGAAAGTGTTAAAATACCACAATTTTAAATACCCTAGGATGTCTAGTTTTCCAAAATATATGGTTTTATGGGGTAAATTACTTTGACAGGCTTCAAAAGTGTCCCACATGGAACATGGGCGCAGGCTGACTACATGTCAAAATTCCAAGTTGGAAATGCACCCCCCCTAAACGTGGCCTTTTAGCCCCCAAATAATCTAACTAACCTACACATGGGTGGTATCCCTGTACTCAGGAGATGTTGCTGAACACATATTAAGGTGTTGTTTGGCACTGACACATAATAGGATCTGTGAATTCATGCCCGATGTACAATGAATGTGAAAAACAAATTACTATCCATAACATTGACATAGGCTGGTGGTAGAATTAGTGCATGAAAAGTGTTAAAATACTACCATTTGAAATACCCTAGGGTGTCTAGTTTTCAAAAATATATGGTTTTGTGGGGTAGAATACACTTTTTGGCTTCAAAAATGTCCCAAATGGGACATGGGCGCAGGTTTTCTGCACATCAGAATTCAAAGTTGGAAAACCAAAAAGCGCACCTCTCAAATGTGGCCTTTTAACCCCCAAATAACGTAACCAACCTATACATGGGTGGTATCCCTGTACTCAGGAGATGTTGCTGAACACATATTGAGGTGTTGTTTGGTACTGACATATAACAGGATCTGTGAATTCATGCCCAAAGTACAATGTATGTGAAAAAAAAATTACTACCCAAAACATTGACATAGGCTGGTAGTATAATTAGTGCATGGAAAGTGTTAAAATACTACCATTTGAAATACCCTAGGGTGTCTAGTTTAAAAAAATATATGGTTTTGTGGGGTAGAATACACTTTCTGGCTTCAAAAATGTCCCAAATGGGACATGGGCACAAGTTTTCTGCAAATCAGAATTCCAAGTTGGAAAACCAAAATGCGCACCCCCTAAATGTGGCCTTTTAGCCCCAAAACAAACCAACAAACCTATGCATGGGTGGTATCCCTGTACTCAGGAGATGTTGCTGAACACATATTGAGGTGTTATTTGGAAATACCCCTTCACATTTTAAGGTAATGTTTACCTAAATTGCAATATATGTGAAAAATTAAAAAAAAAGATTTTTTGCTGCAAACTTTGGCATAGATTGGTGGTAAAATGGCTACATGAAATGTGTCAAAATACCCCAAGTTAAATGCCCTGAGTTGTCTAGTTTTCAAAAATATGTACATGTTGGGGGTCATTCATGGATTTAGTACAGAAATCAGTGTTACAATGTCACTATCGCTAATTTTGAAAGAAAGGATTTTAAAATAGCTTTGCACCACTTATAGTTCTGGCCCTGTAACATAAATAAAAAAGCACAAAAACATAAAAACATGGGCTATTTCTGAACTCAGGACATATATTAGAAACTTTTTAGCAGTGTTTTTTTGTTGTCTCTTGTACATGAGTATACGATTTTTCAAATAAAAGTCATAAAAAAATTATTTTTTTTACATCAAATTATATGCTATTATCAAAATAATGCTATCAAAAGAAAGCCCTTCTTATAACGATAAAAACGATATATAGTTTGTGCGGGTACATTAAATGAGACAGAAATAAATTACAGCAAAACACAAACACCTCAGAAATGTTAAAACAGCCCATGTCACCAAGCGTCGGACAAGCCAAAAAAGTCATGTCACTAAGGGGTTAAATATGAAAAAGCTATTTATATGTGACTACATACAAGTTAAACTTTTTTCCTATAGGGTAGTCGTATATTCAGGCTTTTAGTTTTTTTCCTAAAGGAATATCCATAGTTTGGGGGGTCGTCTTATAATCAGGGTTGTCTTATATTCAAGCAAATACGGTAATAACATTAGGTGTCTATTTCCTGCATCCATTTTGTGAAGTTTTCCGAGATGTAAGATTCTCAAAATCTTCCAGCAAGTCTCACTTTACAACCCTGGGTAGAGAGTGCATGATGATGTCATAAGATACACCCCTGCCTTCTTACTGGCTCCTATGTATCACTAGAGGGCATGACTAGGTGGCTATGTACACATTTTTTGTACCTGCCTTACAACACAAAAAGTATATCTTTCTGTGATCTAATAGTTACATTATATTCCTATTCAATGCAAGTATATGGCCAGAATTCTGACTTATAGACTGCATTCTGTGTCCCCAGCCCCATAATGAGATACCAGTGCTGTGGCCGGAAGTGACCCTGTTTGTCATGTTTACACTTCCTGCAGCTGAATTTTGGTGTGAGGTCAGAGCCATGTGACGTGATGTCACTGCGCTCCCCGCTGTTCCCGGGAATGACTGGCCCCGGGGATGGAGAGCTAGACTATAAACAGAGATACAAGAACCTCAAACAGAAACTCAAATTCCTCATCTATGAGCAGGAATGTTTCCAAGAGGAGCTGAGGAGAGCACAGAGGAAACTGCTCAAATATCCAGAGTTAAAAGTTTCCTATTGGACAGGATCCTGCAGTATGAGAATGTTGATGACGACTCATCAGACTCTGATGTGACTGCTTCTTCTGAAAACAGTAATACAGAGGGAGGCCATGGGCCCAGTACTCCTACACCCAAGAGGAAGCAGAGTCCTCTTCATCCACGGGCTTATCCTTGCATGCATCGGGCGGGCCATACCTTAGCGCAATGAGCTTATCCCCTACACCACCCTGTTCTCCTTAGAATATCTGGCTCCTCTCCTCAACTCCACGCCCACCAAACCTGAGAGAGCCAAGAAAGACAGAAATAACCGTGGGATTAAGAAAAAAAAAAGACATAATGGAACTAGAGAAAGTGCAGAGGAGGGCTGCAAAACTAATAAGAAGAATGTAAGGTTTTAATTATGAAGAAAGGCTGGAAAAGTTAAATGTGTACATGCTAGAGAAACGGCGGCTTGATAAGCGATATGAATGTTATAGAAATATGTACAGGGCCCATACAAAGGTAATTTCTTCAGACCTGTACCTTAACAGACCAGTACACAGGACAAGAGGTCACCCACTAAAACTTGAAGAAAGGAGATTTAGTCTACGACAGTGGAAGGAAATTTTTATAAGGACCATTAAGGTATGGAATTCACTGCATGAAGACTTGGTTCTAGCAAATACGTTAGATGCCTTTAAAAGCAGCCTGGATACTTTTTTAATGAGCCGGAGCATAGAGGGTGTCACAAAGTGAATTCTGACAGCCTGCCTGACTGGAGTTCTTGGAAGGTCCTGAGGGCCAAACACCTCCCTGTAGATTATGGGCCCTGGCGTATGTGCCATAAGTCTATATGTTAATATTGTTAGTCATATTCTGTTAGTATATTACAGGGGCGTCCAACATGCGGCCCGCGGGCCAAACGCGGCCTGCCTGAGATGGAGGTGCGGCCCGCCTGAGATTGATGCGGTAACCGCACCTCCATGGCACGCCTCCATATTTTGGTAGCGCGAGGGGTGCATGCTCAGCCCCCTCGCGCAGAAGCTGAAGAGTGGCTGGTGCCTTGTGAGCAGCGTGAGGGGCGCTTGTTCCGCCTCCTCACGCTCTGACTCTCGTTGGAGCTCCAGATGCATTCTGGAGCTCAGAAGATGGTCCCTGAACAACCCCCTCCCTGCATTTAAAAGGTGAGTATGGGTTTCTGTGTGTGTATGGGTGTCTGTGTATTGAGTCCCTGGTGCCTGAACCATACCCCTCTCTGCATATAAAAGGTGACTGAGCAGGGAGGGGGACAAAAGGCACATGCAAAAAGAAAAGTGTCTGTGTGTGTGAGGGTGTCTGTGTGTCTGTATGGGGGTCTGTCTGAGTGTGTGTGTAAGGGTGTCTGTATGGGTGTCTGTCTGAGTGTGTATCTGTAAGGGTGTCTGTGTCTGTGTGGGTGTCTGTATGGGTGGCTCTCTGTGTCTGTAAGGGTGTCTAGAAAACAAAATACTTAGGACCCAACACTCAAAGTAGTTAGTGGAAATATTTATTTAGCACACAGGCTGAATAAACATAAGGTTGTCTGTCTGTGAGTGTAAGGGTTTCTGAGTGTGAATGGGCGTCTGTGTGTTTGTATGGGTGTGGGGGTGTCTGAGTATGAATAGGTGTGTGTGTAAGGGTGACTGTGTGTCTATTCGTATATGTGTGGCTGTGAACAGGTGTATGTGTGGCTGTGAACAGGTGTAAGTGTGGCTGTGAACAGGTGTAAGTGTGGCTGTGAACAGGTGTAAGTGTGGCTGTGAACAGATGTAAGTGTGGCTGTGAACAGATGTAAGTGTGCCGTGTGAGAGTGAGTTTTATTGCTGTGGAGTCTGATACACTCACACAGTGCACATTAATGTGAATTTTTATATATAAATACAATATATGTGAGCATATTCACACACACACATATATATAAAATTCATATTAATGTGCATTGTGTGAGTGTGTCACAGACTCCACAGCAATAAATATCGCACTCACACAATCATATATAATTTTCTCTAAATGAAAAATGAATGTGGCCCACGCACACACACATTTCTGGAGAAGTGGCCCACTGAAAAAAAAAAACTTGGACACCCCTGGTATATTGGTTTATGTGTAATGTTTAATTCTGTGAGTAGACCACTCTGAAGGATTATAATGTGTCAGTGACAATAATTAATAGTTTACTCCAACATCCATTGTTCTGTGTTAACTGGATTAACTGATAAACTGATTATATTGTGTACATTATGTGTCTTACTGTGTGTTTTGTAATTAGGTCTACTCACTGTATGGTAATTCGTATTTGGTTTTCAGTCTGAAAGTATAATGTATTCCTAGCCCCAGTTAGTTGGAGAACTATGTTTAGTTCCATCCCCCCCATTGTACACTAATGTCTGTGATGTCATGTTTATGTCTTTTGATAAGTCTGTGTTGTGACACAAATAAAGAAGTTGTTCATTCTTTCTGTACCTAACTGCTAGTGGTCCTGTCTGCTAGTTGGGTACAAAGAGCAAGGGTCCAGGAAAGACTTGCTGGGTGAATGCTGAGCTATAATCGGGGGCTAAGGAGGTGATTTCACACAACGGACAGAGGGTCTACTACGTCTGGTAGAGGGTCCGTTACAGAGGGCTATACATGTTAGTAAAGGCATTAATATTTATGTCGTGCTTGATTCTAGGAGAAACATGATTGCCACTGGAGTCAAGTAGAATCCCCCCCCCCCCCCCCCCCCCCCCCACTAAAAGCAGAATTCGAAATTGCTGAGTTAAGGGGGTTTTCTTTGCCTTCTTTTGGATCTACAGCGGTAAACATGGAATAGGAAAAGATTGAACTTGACATGTCTTTTTTCATTCTTAACTACTATGTAACTATGTAACTAATTAAGGTACATTTGGCAATATTCTCAAATGCAGTGTCCAACGCATTAAATGGGGGGGGGGGAGTGGCATAGTGTAGCAGGTATTTGCAATAGGGTGGTCCCACACACAGTATCCACCAACAGACTTTCACACACAATGTGTAGAGCCTACCACATCAAGGCTCATGGAATTAGTGTATGATACACCTTGTGCAGTGCAATTGTATACTTGGTCCAAGATTTACAGGATGGAAGAGGAGTCTAGAAGCCTCACAGAGAGGAGAAGCGCTGTATATTAGCTATATACACTAAATGTATTCATAAAAAACAGTATATTACAAGCTGAGTAAAGTGTTGTGATGTTGCCTATCACCAAACCACAAGGTTTTCCTCGAGCTGGACTACCATGCAGTTGGGTGTTTTGAAAACTCCTATGTTCTTCCGTGTTCTTAGCTTTCCCCTCTCTGAGTAGTATGTCTACGTGTTTCAATGTTGGCTTCTTCAAGGACATCTCATCCCCACCTTTTCCATGCTTAACCCGTTGTTTAGCAAAATATACCTATAACCGTTGTTACTGATACATTTGTAAAACATTGGGGCATATAATAGCTTCTCAGAATCATTGCACCATATTTTTCATATATAGTCATCAAAATGTATCAATAATACATAACAGCATATAATAAAAAACGGACAGATAAAAATAAATAGTGGTAGCATCACTATGGCAGGATATACCGTAGATACATACTAAAATACTTTAAAAATATATATATAAAAATCATAGCAGAAGTTAAAAAAACAGTATAAAAATAGAATACTATTAAAATCATATTATGATTTATTATCAAAATTATGATAACCCATATATTTTATATTTGTACAGGGGCCAAATGGTCCCATTTACTCCAAAATCTAATTAAAGGTAAAAAAAAAAAAAAAAAAAAAGGGGGGGGGGGGGGGGGCGGTGGCTGGACATAAATAAAAGATTACTCGTTGAGAAAGGATTCCTATTAGTTGATCAATAGAGTTATTTAGAATATATCTGAATTATTTCCATATATTTTATCATTCACACATTTTAACAATTCACACAATGACTTATCATTATCACTGTATTTAACATTAAATACTGATATCTTATTTACCAAGAGTACATGAGTTTGTACCACACAAATAATGAGACAAAATTTAAATTTAAAGATCAAAAATTAAAATTGGGGTACATCTGTCGGTAGCTTCAAAATGTTATCCTTTTCTACATAAATGAAGCCACTTAGTAGAAGGACTTCATATGTATCTCACCATAATAATTTACTGGCAAACACTAAGTTGGAATCAATTATACAAGGGGTACAAAAATGCAAACATTCAGATGATCTTGATAGTAGGTAAAAGTACATGTTCCTCAATACGTATGTGTAGGGGACACATTGTTCTACCAACATAGTTGATGTACCACATGTACATTCCGGCATGTATATAATATTATTAGTAAGGCATGTAATCAGTTCAGTGATTCTGTGTGTGGCATTTCGTTCTCCCTGGAATTACTCGATAGTCAGACACATTCCACAACCAAAGAATCCAACAAAGAATTTAAAAAATGTTTATTGGGCTATTCCTTTTTATTTGTCCAACTGTCTATCAGAATGGGCTTTAAGTGGTCAGTACCTCTAAACCCTATTCTGTGTGGCTACAGTCCCAGAAGGGACTGATTTTGGGTCCATTACCATGATAATCAAACACTATAGAGTTATTATCTAGATGTTTTCTCTTTTTCTTCCAATGATTAATTTTTATCTCTCTTACTTGCTTCAATTAGTGTGTTATTAAAATGTTCATTTGTATAACTATGGGGCACAAAATCTAATAAGCCTGTACTAAATAAATATGTGAATCTGTACAGTTTCTTTTTATTCATAGAAATTGACCTTTGGAGGCATGTCTCAACCAAGACGAAACGTGGCAACTACTATAATCGATATAGCTGTTCACATCCACTTTTTTGAAATGGGTCTTAGATTTGATTTTTTGGTTCTCTATGTATCTTGTTAAATCTAGATAGTTAATTTGACGGAGAGGTCAGAGAAAACCCCCAAGTGTCGTCGGGGTGGGAGTGTCCCTTTAAAGAAGTACAAAATTGGTCCAGCGATTCAGTGTCGCCCTGCCAGATGAAAAATAAAAGATCTATATATCAGTTATATGTGATGATCTGATATCTTTACTCCTCATTACAATAGCTGTATTGTTGTTTCCAATGGGACATAAACAGGTTTGTGTAACTAGAAGATACTTTTGTCCCCACTGCCATTCCCTTTTGTGTGTAAAAGTCTCCCATAAACCAAAAATAATTAAAGACTTAAAGTCATTCCAATACAAATTATGTATTGCTTTTTATGAATACATTTTGTGTACATACCTAATATCTCTCAGTGAGGCTTCCAGACTCCTCTTCCATCCTGTAAATCTTTAACCAAGTATACATTTGTACTGCATAACATGATGTGCTATACACTAATTCTAGATATCTATAATAATCATTTTACAGAATCATATACGTATGTCCCAATCACTTTCTACAGTGTCAGATCTGCTCTTAAATCACTGTCCTCTGTGTCATATTTGCCCCAAACCACTTTCTAACTGACCAATCTATTCTCCTTAGTGGCACCACCTTCAAGGGCTCCATTGGGTACAAGCTAGTCTCCACTATAGTGGTTACATCCATGTAGTGTACATTGTCTTTAATCTCCCTTGAAAAAACAGTGATCTTAGTAAGGGTAATCTGTCATTTTAGAGTAAATGTCTGCTGTAAAATTGGTCATGGATCATAATCATGTATTCTACACATCCTCAAATGACAAGGAAATCAACAAAAGTACAATAGATTTTGATCTCGTTGGTGTTGCCCGAGATGTTTGGTGCTTAAAGCGTCAAGTTTTGCTTTATTAGAAGGAACTCTGTTGAAGCCTAAAAATAAATATAGACGTATAGTAAAATTAACAGTTGGACATGAAATAGCATAGATTCCAATCTCAGTGGTGCCTGGAGGTCAAATACCAGATCATTCCTTCAGCACTCTAATTAAAGGACAACTGTAGGCAAAACATGATCTTATTTATAATTAAAGAGTAGACATTTTAAATAGAAATGGTTTAATGAAAGAACAAGGTACCTTACATAATCTTCTTTGCTCTGAATAGTGTAAAAAATGATGCTACTTAAAATATATTTCTCTTGTTCTTTTAGAGACAGGTGTCAAAGAAACACAGGTACACCGCAATATGTATTTTAAACATACATTAATAAGACAATTATACAACAGTATAGGTCACTAGGGTTTCTCATTCTTGGTATAGCAACTCCGGGTGTAACATGTAAAACACCATTTTAATAAAGAGTTAACATTTTATTATGACGACACTCTAGACATAGTAACATAGTAACATAGTAATTTAGGTTGAAAAAAGACAAAAGTCCATCAAGTTCAACCCTTCTACCTATCATTTCTGCGTTTTGATCCAAAAGAAGGCAAAAAAACCCCTAAGGAAGCTTTTTCGAATGTTGCCTCCTAGGGGGAAAAAAATTCCTTCTTGACTCCAAAAGGGCAATCAGATTTCTCCTTGGATCAAAAAGCTCTATTATTAATGCTCATTCTATTATTAATACCCCTGTATGTTCTGCTTTTCTAAAAAAATCATCCAGACCATTTTTAAATGCATCTATTGTGGTTGATAGCACTACCTCTCTTGGCAGTGAGTTCCATAATTTTATTGTCCTTACCGTAAAGAATCCCTTCCTTTGCTGCCTATGAAATCTTTGCTCTTCCAGTCTCAGGGGGTGACCTCTTGTTCTTTGTACATTTCTATTAATGAACAGGTCCCTGGAGAGCTCCTTATATTGGCCCTGCACATATTTATATAATGTTATCATATCCCCTCTAAGACGCCTTTTTTCTAAAGTAAATAAATGCAATTTTTTAAGTCTCTCTTCATAACTAAGATCCTCCAATCCCCTTATTAATTTTGTAGCTCTCCTTTGCACTTTTTCTAGTTCCTTAATATCCTTTTTAAGCACTGGTGCCCAGAATTGTACTGCATATTCAAGGTGAGGTCTTACCATTGATTTGTAAAGAGGCAAGATGATGTCCTCCTCCCGTGAATCTATACCTCGTTTTATACATGCCAATATCTTATTGGCCCTTGCAGCTGCTGACTGGCATTGGGCGCTGTTGCCAAGTTTGTTATCTACAATGATTCCTAAATCCTTTTCGTTAATAGTTTTTCCCAGGGAAATACCATTTAACGTATATGTTGCTTTGTTATTATTTTTCCCATAATGCATAACTTTACATTTGTCTATATTGAACTTCATTTGCCACTTTCTTGCCCAGTTCCCCACTCTGTCCAAATCTTCCTGTAAAGAAAAAACATCAAGATTAGTCTTTATTACCTTACCTAATTTTGTGTCATCAGCAAACACTGAGACATGGCACTCAGCACAACGTGGGAAATCATTAATAAACAGATTAAAAAGAAGAGGTCCCAAAACAGACCCCTGAGGTACTCCGCTCACTACCCTGGTCCAATTTGAAGCTTTACCATTTACAACAACCCTCTGTGTTCTATCTTTTAGCCAATTTTCAATCCAAATACATACATTTGCCCCCAATTATATTTCTCTCAATTTGTAGAGTAACCTTTTGTGTGGAACTGTATCAAATGCTTTAGCAAAATCCAAATAGATTACATCAACTGCCACACCTAGATCTATATTTTTACTGACCTCTTCATAGAATGTTATTAAGTTTGTTTGACAAGACCTGTCTTTCACAAAACCATGTTGACTTTTACTAATTATATTCTGATTCAAGATGTATTCTTGAGTGCACACCTTTAGCAATCCTTCAAATAATTTCCCCACTACAGATGTCAAGCTCACTGGCCTATAATTACCAGGCAGCAGGGCCGGACTGGCCCACCGGGATACCGGGAAAAATCCCGGTGGGCCGCCTGCCCTGGGGCCGCCTCGGCCACTAAAATTGAAGAATTCGGCTGCTGCAGCATCCGGCCGCAGCAGGCGAATTTCTTAAAGCGGCGACGGCCGCCGAATTGCTTAAAGTGGCGGTGGGCCACTTTAAGCAATTCGGCGGCCGTCGCCGCTTTAAGAAGTTCGCCTGCTGCCGACGGATGAGGCAGCAGCAGTTCCGGCGGCGGGATGGGAAGTAGAAACCAAGGTGAGTGAGACATACAGGGGGAAGGGGGTGAAAGACACTACAGGGGGGGGGGGGGTGAAAGACACTACAGGGGGGGGGGGGGGTGAAAGACACTACAGGGGGGGGGGGTGAAAGACACTACAGGGGGGGGGGGTGAAAGACACTACAGGGGGGGGGGTGAAAGACACTACAGGGGGGGGGGTGAAAGACACTATAGGGAGAAGGGGGGTAAAAGACACTACAGGGGGAAGGGGGTGAAAGACACTACAGGGGGAAGGGGGGGTGAAAGACTCTACAGGGGGAAGGGGGGGTGAAAGACTCTACAGGGGGAAGGGGGGGTGAAAGACTCTACAGGGGGAGAGGAGGGTGTGAAAGACTACAGGGAGAAGAGATGCCACAGAAAGGACACACAGAGAGAGAGACGCCACAGAAAGGACAGAGAGAGACGCCACAGAAAGGACAGAGAGAGAAAGACGCCACAGAAAGGACAGAGAGAGAGAGACGCCACAGAAAGGACAGAGAGAGAGAGACGCCACAGAAAGGACAGAGAGAGAGAGAGAGACGCCACAGAAAGGACAGAGAGAGAGAGAGACGCCACAGAAAGGACAGAGAGAGAGAGAGACGCCACAGAAAGGACAGAGAGAGAGAGAGACGTTACAGAAAGGACAGAGAGAGAGACGCCACAGAAAGGACAGAGAGAGAGACGCCACAGAAAGGACAGAGAGAGAGAGAGACGCCACAGAAAGGACAGAGAGAGAGAGAGACGCCACAGAAAGGACAGAGAGAGAGAGAGACGCCACAGAAAGGACAGAGAGAGAGAGAGAGACGCCACAGAAAGGACAGAGAGAGAGAGAGAGAGACGCCACAGAAAGGACAGAGAGAGAGAGAGAGAGAGACGCCACAGAAAGGACAGAGAGAGAGAGAGAGAGAGACGCCACAGAAAGGACAGAGAGAGAGAGAGACGCCACAGAAAGGACAGAGAGAGAGAGAGAGAGAGACGCCACAGAAAGGACAGAGAGAGAGAGAGAGAGACGCCACAGAAAGGACAGAGAGAGACAGGATACAGGATATGTCTCACACACTGCCCTGATATATACCTCTGCACAGGGCAATTCATATAACTCTGTGTACATACTGGAGGTATATATATTGCCCTAGACAGGCTTTTATATCAGTCTTATCTATAAATAATACACTGTTCAGATGTGCTTTTTAAAATGCATGATTTTCCCTTCTATGAACAAAAAAATTATATTATGCTATGGGCTGCTTTAAAAAATCTTATGCGATGGGGCTGGTATATAAATTTTTTCCAGGGCTGGTTTTTGTTCCCAGTCCGGCCCTGCCAGGCAGAGATTTTGATCCCTTTTTAAATATTGGAATGACATCCGCCTTTCGCCAGTCTGTCATACCAAGTTTGTTGCAACTGACAGAATATATAAACTGTACATTGTATGCATATTGTGTATAAAACGTCTTTCAAAGTTGGTAACTACAGCTATCATTTTTTTTTTTTTTTTTTAAAGCAGTGATTGGTGGAGCAGGACAATTGTCACTGGTGACGTAACTGATATTCTGCACATAGGTAGCACCTTCCTGCAGTGAGATATTCTGGATTGGCTCCCAGGAGAGGCTTTCGACACCTAAAGAAAAGACATCCAGGGACAAAAGAAAGGACAGGCATAGAATAAAAAGACATACAGGGGTAAATGTGAGGAAAGGCATGGGGGAAAAAAAAAAAAAAAAGGACAGAAAAGAGGACAGGCATTGGGAAAAGACATACAGGGGGGGGGGGGGGGAGGAAAAGAAAAGAGGACAGGCATGGGGGGGAAAAAGACATACAGCATAGTTGCCAACTGTCCTGTTTTTGCCCCGGACAGTCCTGTTAAAACCAAGATAGTCCCGGGGAATTCTCATTCCCGGGACAGTCCCAGAAACTTGCACATCACGCAACGTCATGTGACCTGCACAGTTCAGTTTGTGTGAGCTGAGCTCACATCAGCAAGCCCTGCCACTCGCGTCTGCTGGAAGCAGGCAGGACGTGTGTGACAGGGTTGGGTACCGCAGGCTGATGTGAGCTCACACAGACTGAACTGCGTGGGTAACCCCCCCCCCAAAAAAAAACGTTAATTAAAAAAATTATTTTTAAAAACCTGTCATTGTTGGTGCACGGAGCATACGGCCAGGGACATGGAGCAGGCGAGTACTGGGCAATCTGGCTGTGGCATGTTACTGGGCAATCTGGCTGTGGCATATTAATGGAAAAATTAACTGTGGCCAAAGTGACCATGTGGTGTGTTCTGCAGGGGCATTTCAATAGTGCAAAGTTACACTGTGGTATGTTCTGGGGGGCAAATTGACACTGTGGCATGCCAAATCGTGTGGGTGCAATATGAGTTCAAGCCAAGTGCTGTGTTAAGTTCTTTGGGTGCAGAAGAAGGGGAAAAAAATAAGAAATTAACAATTTTTCAATACAATTTTTATTACATATAAAAATAGTTGTATACATATATTTGGGGTCCACCTCAAGATTTTGCAAACGCTGGAGATATGTAATATTTACATTATTTTTGTGGTCAGAAACATAATATTATTTTGCTGAGAGGGTGGCGGGTGCATGGAATAATCTTCTAGCATCAGTGGTAGAGGAGGAGTTTAAGCATTAATGGGATAGGTATAAGGTTATCCTAGATATAAGACAAGGTCAGGGACTAATGAAAGTATTACTTTACTGAGAGGGTAGTGGATGTATGGAACAGTCTTCCAGTAGAAGCAGTGAAGGTTTATACATGAAGGAGTGTAAGCATGCATGGGATAAGCATAAGGCTATTCTGGATATAAGATGAGGTCAGGGATTAATAAGAGTATTACTTTACTGAGAGGGTAGGGGATGCATGGAATAGCCTTCCAGCAGAAATGGTAGAGGTAAACACAGTGAAGGACTTTAAGCATGCATGATATATGAATAAGGCTATCCTAGATATAAGATAAGGCCAGGAACTAATTAAAGTATTACTTTACAGAGAGGGTAGTGGATGCATGGAATAGTCCAGCAGATGTGGTACAGGTTAATACAGTGAAGGAGTTTAAGCATGCGTGTGATAGCTATAAAAGGCTATCCTAGATATACGATAAGACCAGGGACTAATGAGACCCCCCACCGCGGGGCTTGGGGGGGTCGGCAGGAGCCATAAAAGGGGGAAGAGAGATTGCATGGAGGAATATACGATGCAAAAGAGATGGAAGGGGTGGATGGATTTAAGGCAAAGGGGGAGAAGTGAAGTGCGTTTATATGTGGTGTTGTTGGATTATACCTGGTTATGTGGATGCCATCTAGTGGAAAGTGTTGTGGGTGCAATCCAGTGCTGTGGCAATTGCTTTGCGTGCAATCTGGTGCTGTGGGTACAATGTGATGCTGAGGATGCAGTCAGATTCTGTAGCTGGTGCTGCATGTGTAACCTAGTGCTGTGGAAACTGCTGTGTGTGCGCAATCTACTGCTGTGCCAAGTGCTAATGGTGCCAAATGGTGCTACTGATGATGTTCAGGTGCTTTGTGGTAGAGAGATTGAAGTCCTGGTTAAAGTTTCTTTTGTGTATTAGAAGCACAAGTAACTACTGCAGTGCCCACTGTCCCTTGCAAAGATACATGTGTATACTGCCTCTCCTCAGTACTCTACAAGAGAGTACAATTAAGTGTAAACTATGTAAGCACATCTTATCTTTTGATTTTTCTCTCAGAATTAGGCATCAAAAATAGCCTCATCTTAAACAGACAAAAAAGAATGGTTTAAAAAAAGTTTATAAACAAGTACTATTATAACAAGTTTATAAAGAGGTGAATGAAAGAAATTAAAAAAATCAAACACAGATTCCCGACATTAATGAAATGACCACACTGATAAACCATTTTATTTTTGCTTTTTTTTTTTTTAATGAGGGAATACATTTCCTTGATACAAGACATGCAGAGTTTATTTACATCTGTACACAGAGCAGGTCCTCCTGCCCTCATTCATAAATAGGATTTACAAAGTCCAATAAATAAAAGGCCGATTCCCCCAGAACTGGGGTTTGTTGGTTTTTATAAAAAATATTTTACAAAAATTATCTAAATTTCTTTATCTCTTGCGGAGTAAAAAGTCAGTATAAGGTAGAGCTGGACCCAGTCTCAACCTTGAGGTCACCTGCAGGATGGTTGAGGGACATTCTGTTAAATAACATTCCGAGGAGGCAGGGGCAGAGCTAGAGTCCACATTAGTTCAATATCTGCAGGTCAAGCCTTCAGCTAGGAGACTATCAGATACTTGGGGTAGAGGGACAGCATGAAAACCACTAAGTATGTCACTGTGCCTACATCCATTCACACTTCCCACTACAGATTTTGACTTTTTTGCTTTATTTAGAGGCAGTCTCCTCCAGCAGTAAAAACATTGCCAGAATAGCTCTAAATCATTTTTTCCCCTATACTATACAGAACCAGCCCAAATGTCCATGTGCGCCCCAAAGTATTAATAATAATGCCTCAGGAAGAGAATAGTCACCTAGTGTCGCTTAATATACATCAATTACATCAATAAAACAGCTTTCATATGCCAAAAAAGCTCCCCGTGGCCTTAAAGGACAACTGTCAGCAAAAAATTATGTTTGAAATAGAAATGCATTAAAGAATAATAATAAAAGTATCTTATTGAGCCATCTGGGCTCACTACAGCTCTGCATCCTGGGTAAGATCAAGGAAGATCTGACCCATCTCACCCAAGATCCTAAGCAACATGTCCACCCCCTGGTAGAACAATACAAGCAAAGATTACTCAATAAGGTTTCTTTCATAAACTTTTTAGATATAAAATGTCTATATTTGATGCAGTATTTTAATAAAATAGAAGTAAAACATAAGTTAATGTTTACCAACAGTTGTCCTTTAAACGGCACTCCACAAAAGCGTGTCCTAGTGTGGGTTCCTGTACCCAACAAATACTATACATGTGTATTGTCAATATTCAAAAATGAACCAAACAGGGTAATTATCTTGCAAACACTTGCCATGTAAAAAAAACAACAAAAAAACTGTGCAACAAAACAGTGTCATGCATGCAGGATTTAAATTGGTTTCCCTTTAAATAAGCAAGTGCATTTAATTCTCTTCCAAAGACCCTAACTTTATTAAGCGCCTGGTCTTTAAGCCAACGCTTTGCTCTTGATATGTATACAAATTGGCTTAATTTTATCCTCATTAAAAAGAAACATGCCCTATTGTACATGCCTCTAATATCACAAAAACACCAAACTCTTACAGACCCTCCCCTGCCACCTCGTTTCTCATGCACAGTCCCTTCCAAACGACAAGGTCTTTTCTATCCAGTCAGCTCTGTTCCTCTACTAACAAAAAAAATAAAGTCCTTCTGCCAACATAAGGCCCCTTACCCTGCAGTCAGGTTCCTCTACCTAGCTGCTTAGTGCCCCGAGCAGTTTGCCAGGCTCCATACCCTGCTGACTTGCCATTTTCTGAACATCAAAGCCAAGATGCATAAGGAACTGGACCACACTCATCTCCTGTCCAGTAAAATGGTCTCGAATGGAGGGGCAAGTGGGGTTACACTGTGGCCAAGGGCAGCTGTCCATGAGATGGAAGGGGCAGCCTTTTAGGGGGGTCTTGCTGTTTTTGTTGGTGTCCTGAAGACTACGGTCCCAGCAGTGTAACGCCCGAGGGAGGGATGTGCCACGAACCTGTACCTCCGTCCAGTGGCTGAAAGACATGAAAAACAAATTTAGATAAAAAATATGAAATCTCTACCCAGGAAACACAGCCATTTTCCTTGCATTAAAACCATGTTTGGACCAGAACACACATCATGGGAGTATATTATAGTGATGTGTAATTCCCTGGATTGTAGGGAGAAAGCTATAAACAACCTTTTAAAATGAAATCACAAGTGGATCATGGCAGTGGCATTAAGTGTATGCTTGTAAATGCCAGATGTTTAACTAGTAAGACAGGGGAATTAGAGCTGGTAGCATGAATTGAAAATTATAACTTAATTGGTATAACAGAAACATGGTGGGATGACACACATGGTTGGTCAATCAATTTGGAGGGCTATATGTTGTTTAGAAAAGTTAGGTCACACAAAAGCAGTGGAGAAGGTCGGTCTGTTTATCTGACTGGTATTATTGCCTCATTGAAGATGTATATGATTAAAGTAGTGAACATGTGGAATCATTATGGGTTGATATAATCAGTGGGCATTTGTTACAAACCATCAAATATTGGTGATCTTGAAGAATCGCAGCTATTAATGCAAATAGAAAAAGGTTTCTCTAATAAAGTGTAGTATCATTATGGGGGACTTTAATTACCCAGAAATAGATTGGAATAAAGGAACTACTAATTCTGCTAAAAGCAGTAAGTTTCTGAATTTGTTGAATGACATTTTTTTGTCTCAGCCAGTGGTGTATCTTGATTTTGTGCTGCCCTAGGCAGACAAAATCCGGGCACCCCCCTACCCAAGATGCACACCCACGTTACACACCTAAGACATGCCCCATCATTCAGACTCATATCAAGCTCACACTCCCATTACACTCAGTCACACACTCCTACTCCCATCACACACACTGACTCCCATCACACACACACACTGTCTCCCATCACACATACACACACATTCTCCCATCAGCACTTACCTTTCCCTGGTGGCAGGCAGCATGGTCCCTCCATGCTGCCTGTTCATCTTCCCGGCGATTGTGCCGACAGGTCACGTGACCAGGCGCGCGTATGACGTCAGCGCGCCCGTCACGTGACTGTCGACACTTCCGTGTCGGCACACTGCACGGGGAGCCGAACAGGCAGCACGGAGGTTTCTCTGTGCTGCCTGTTCGGCTCCCCGTGCAGCCCGGCAGGCAGAGCGATGGTGAGGGAGGATCTTCCGATCCCCTCTCACCTCCGTCTCTGCCTGCAAGCGCGGTCTTTTTTTTTTTTTAAAGGGCCGAGTTTTTTTTTTTTTTTTTTTCCAGTGCTGGGGGGCGGCCCCCAAAATTTGCCGCCCTAAGCATACAGCACTGGTCTCAGATAGTACAGACCAGAGGTGAAACATGCCTGGATCTGACAATAACTAACAAGGAGGAGCTTATCGCTAACATCCAAGTAAGGGAGCGTTTAGGGAATAGGGACCATAACATAGTATCCTTTGAGATTAATTCAAAAAGGAAAAAAAAACTCAACTTTAAAAAGGCCAACTTTAGTAGGTTTAATACATCCCTCGGTCTTGTTGACTGAGGTGGATTATTTTTGGGAGAAAACCAAACAAACCAGAAGGTAAGTGGAATACCTTCAAACTAACACTACAGAAATATACATATTAATGTATACCCTTTGGAAGCAAATATAAAAGAAGCAAACTAAAACTATTGTGGCTAACCAATAAGGTAAATCAGGAAATAAATAAAAAGAAAGTAGTGTTCAAACATTATAAAGCCAAAGGATCAGCAGAGGCATTTGCAAAATATAAAGAACAAACAAAGCCTGAAAAAAAAAAAAAAAAAAAAAAAAAGCTAAATTGGAGAATGAAAAAAATAATTGTTATTGAGAGCCAGAAGCATCCCCCAAAAAAATATTTAACAAAAAATTAAGGGCTGATAATATTGGGTTTTTGTTATTTGAAATGGGTGAGCTAGTCATTAGAAACAGATATTTTAAATAATTACTTTTCTTAATTTTTTTACCAAGAAAGAACCAAAAATCGACAACAATCTCTTCTTCTTTAACAGAACAGTCACAGCAAGCATGTGATTGGTTGACACATGAAAAAGTGTTAAAACAATTAAATTGTGTTGTTAAAGTAGACAATGCCCAGGGGCCAGGTGGTATACACCCACAGGTTCTTAAAGAGCTAAGCGAGATCCTGGCCAGACAGTAATTTTCAGGTGTTCTTTTATTTCAGGCATTGTGCCCACAGATGTGGTGCCCTTATTTTAAAAGGGATTAAAATCCCAGCCGGGCAATTACAGACCTGTAAGCTTGACATCTGTGGTTGTAGCCACTAGAATTTGTAGTAGTGCACAGTGCCAGCTGGCAGATGCAAAGGCCAATAAAATATTGTGATGCATTAAAAGGGGTATTGACTCCGGGAGGAAGATATTATTCTGTCTCTTTACAGGCCCATGGTAAGACCGCACCTTGAATACGTGGTTCAATTCTAAGTGGCTTAAAAAATACATTTAAAAAAAATAAAAATACATTATGGAACTAGAGAAAGCGCAGAGGAGGGATAAAAATAAGGGGAATGGAAAGTTTTATAGTTATGAAGAATGATTTGACCGTGGCTTAGAGGGGATTTGATAACATGATATATTTATATGTACAGGGCCCAACAAAGGACTTTGTAAAGACCTGTTCATTTACAGAACAGTACAAAAAGGACAAGGAGCTAAGACTTGAAGAAACGAGATTTAGTGTACGACCTTGTAATGGATTTTTTATACTCTTTATTATTGGATTTTATGCTTTATTAAAAGCAAAGTTTTACCTTTAAAACGGTCCAGCCTGAGTGAGCTTTATTCCAGTGTTTACAACCTGCTAATACAAGATTTGTCTTTCCTGTAAAATTAAAGTTAGCCTATTCTTTGGTCTGTTTTAGTCTACTGCAACAAAGATGGAGAGTAATGGTTCTAAAACACCTTTCCTAAAAAAACATTATGCACCTTAACTGAATAAAAGAAAAAAAGAAAACTAATACTAACTAACTCATCCACTAGGGTGCGCCCTGTAACAACTGCAGAACCCCATCATCACAAAAATACGTAAGGAAAATAGCAACAATATATAAATTTGAAACTAGAAGGCTTCTATCCTTTGTATCTAACTTCAGCTGCTCATTCACATCTCCCATATGTACAAGCTAGCCACTCAGAATTACGTTATCCGGGATCTAGGGGCATCTAGACGGCTACAGCTGGACATTTTGGACTTTGGTAAGGGTCCTAATGTTTGCAGTGAAACAGCTTAGTCTTTAGCTCAAGCCTCACCCAGTCGGCCTACTTGTGATTGCATTTTTTTTTTTTTGTTCAACGACACACGTGCACATCTGCAGAGCTTTTATATTCCCCAATCATGCCCATATTATCCTAACAGGATGCAGGCATGTGTGCTCACACCTCTATTAACCCTTTGCATTCCTGTCAGTGTGCCATATCTTGAAAGCAAGTACACATGGGTTCTCGAACTAACTAGGAATTAGAACTCATTAGGTCTCTCACGCCTATAGTAAAAGGTTTGACTTTAGTTATAAAAAGGTTAAGCCCATCTCATAGCTTTTTTTCTCGGCATTTAGAGTTTGCAAATAGCGGGAGATTAAGTAAATTCATCATTTAGTGCCGCTTTACAGTAAAATAATAAATGCTGGGAGGAAAAAGGGTTTAAAGTTCCTTTAAAACAGCGGTGTAATAATAATAAAAAAAAAAAAAAGTTAAATAAAAATATGTTTTAGTACTTGAGCTTGTGATCAAAGCCCTGCTTCTCTCATTGCTGAGGTCACATGACGAGCCAGACAGACATACAAATTGGCTGAAGACAAGGGATAAGGTAGCATTCTGAAATCTTACACAGGTTTTTTTCAAGTCCATATTTCAGTTTCAGGAGCAACACTTTGATCTGGGCTACAAGTACTTTACCATATGGTTTGTTTTTTCTCGGTTAATACATATCCTTTAAAATATAGCCAAAATATAAGTCCTTTTTGGACAGAAGCTGTGCATTCTTGCTTTAGATTGTAAGAGGTTTCTTCTGTTATCGGCTGGTTGCTTTGGTCTTGTTTGCTGGCGTTTATAATGCCATTATTGATTTGCAGAGACAGTACATATAAAACATTTCAGACATTGATCTTGATACCTGAAATTTCACAACCCCCATGATTCAAGGGGTTTAGTCCAGTTTCAAAGCTCATCAAGAACAGACAGTTTGTTTGTTTTTTGAGGGCGCCACAGATGACTGATGAAGGACAGGTACTTTTAAATTTTATAAAAAAATATTTTTCTTCCCAATGCCAAATTAAAGGGTTTGTAAACTTTTATTTCAGAAATTGAAAGGTTTCCCTAGTTGAACAAAAATATTCTAATTGCAAGATGGTAATTAAATTGATGGATTCAATTGTTTACATTACTTGCTGGCTAAGTGTACTTGTCAGAATTAATAATGGTCATATATTACCACATAATGTCTTTCTGAAACTCACCAATGACACACCATGGTCAAGCAAGTATAAAATGGTACATACCAATCTCCTAACTGCAAGTGTGGAGCAGAAACAAAAAGGGAAAAAAAATATACAATTAGATCTACAAAATCTCAACATCTCAAAACAGCCAACCTGTTGCACTACTACAGAGAATGCATAGGTGATGTCTGAACTTCACCTCCCTTCATGCTACAGATTTGCCAGATGTACTGACCATATTGATTATAGATTGGCTAGAAACACTGCAGAACAGGCTTGGAAACTGTAAATCCAAGCAGGATGGGAGCTGTAACCAAATGCATGGGTCAGTACATAGTGATACAAAATGGTGTGTTAATGTAAATAAGAGACACATACCTGCGTGTGATTACCTCGTGGGAGAGACATGCAGGAGCGAAACTTGCCCTAAAATATATGAGAGATGTTTTATAGAAAAAAAAAAGTTAGACATCATTAAAGACATTCAATAGAAAAAGACAAAGAAAATAATAACTTATAATAACCTAAACACAATCACCTTGAAAAGTACAAATTGAATAAACATTAGAAACTATTCTCATATCCTTCAATAGATCATTTCACAAGATGGTTGATTAATGCTTCAATAGTTATAAAAAGATTACCCTTTAAAAGGTAATCCTATAATAAAAAGGTATCCAATTAATAATTGCATCCCTTAAATGATCTAAATATCTTCGGAATAAATCGCCCTGAGGATAACCGAACAACAGAATTTCTTCCATGGTTCCCATATTGCCTTATTGTAATGCAGTAAACATTCTACTTCCACAAGATTATTAACTCTACTATGCCCCTCCCTATAGGTTGGGCTTTTATTTAGCTTCCAATAAAAGAAAAATACATTCTTGAGACACATTTATTATCCAAATTGTTACAGAGTCTTTAAACGGTTTGACAGAGGTTTCTGTGTGGTAAAAAAGTATTCATTCTGGGGACTGTGAAATTTCCGATTCAGCCATCAGTTTAAATGTGTTTATTTTGTCCCAGATTATCTCTATTTTGGAGCAATACCACCATATATCTAATCAATCCCCATTTCTTTTTTGACATCTCCAACATTTCTCTGCAACTGATGGGTAGAATATGTGTATATCAAATGGAATTCCGTACCATCTTATCAATACTTTAAAAGCTAGTTCCTCATATCGCCATTTTCCATTCTGGGAGTACAACTCCCAGGACGCCTTCTCAAAGTTTAACAGAGTATGGTTACTCAGGACCTTCCAAGGACTTAAGTAGTTTTTATATTTTAGACGTGTTACAGGATATTCTTGTGTACATATAAATAAACTTTATATACTTTGCTTTTTAAAGATTTGATAAACTGATGTACCTGCCTGTACAAGAAAAACATCCCAGGCTTCTGTATGCTTTTAGGAAATACCTGCTCAAATGACTTTGGTTTGCTTGTGTGTAACCCAATTCTTTAACATAAATTTAAAATACCAGGCTTCTGTACATGTGGAATGACATTAATATTGTGTGTATTTGGAAATAGGCTGAGGAATTTACTTATTTTATTTCCTTTAACAAATTTACCCCAGATAATAAGGCTTGGGAATATAGTGGGATATTTCCTCTTTTGAAAACTACAATATTTCTCTGGAGCCTCCAACCAAGGAATTGTGTACTATGGTGCAGAACATAAATTCTTCTTCGATCGGAATCATTTCGGTTGTATTCCATTATGGCCTGTTCAATCAAATTACGTACCCAACATCCTTTAGGGTGTTTCTTAACTCTCTTCCCAGGTTCTGGATATAAAGCCATTGGCTCTCCTGCACTGGCTGGCCACTCAGGTGGACATTATCCACAGTCAGCTGTGCCTCGTCAAACAGCCACTGGACCACAAACACCGGACCTGGGAAGAAGAAATGAGCACATAAACAAGATGACAGGGATGGTACCTGAAAAATCAAACTCAGTCCAAACAAACATGCCCTATAATCGAAGTTATTGGTAACATGAGGAATAATGTGTGACCAGTCCAAAGAAAACCACGCAATATGGATTCTGTGTAGTCCGGAATTTGTCCAACTTGACATCAGTTTGGAAAAATATAAGGCCTCAGAATGTTGATTATTAGTCTATTGCAAGATGCAAAAATAAAACTCTGCAAAGATGGATAACGTGAAAAGGTGTGACTGTTATTCAACCAGAAAAGCAATGTTTCAAGCGAGACTATATCTAAAAACTCTGCCGAGCCAAACCATTGCCTTTCACAACTGTGCCAAATCCTTTTTTTGTGGTTTACATTAATGGCAGAGTAGCTGGGAATAAATTGGTGAAGATCTGCAGGACCAGATGCCACACATTTTCCAGTGTGTGCATATACCTTAAAGAGCCACTGTGTAATTTATATGCATTTATTTTAAGAAGACAATAGCATTTGAGAGAAAATTATTAACTTTTCAGCTGGAAAATCCTGGTACCAATTTATTTGAATGGAAAAAGGTGGAGAAAGAAGTCATCAATGGAAACTTTTCCGTCTTGCCACGATACCAGGCACCATGTGTATGATGGGGCATGTTATTACAGAAGAGTGCAGAACAAAAGAGACATATAATGATATGTTCCAATATGCAGCCTTCTGTAATTACACATCCATGATTGGAAACAGCGATGGGCACGAATGGTCTATCTTGGTCAGTCCTGAAGAGGATCTTGTAATCTGTGTCTGGAAGAGACTAGTGCATTCTGCAACAGTCAACCTTGGCACAGTCCAAGCTGCTCCACCCACTTCAGTAATACTGCAGCCAAAATGGATTTGCATACAGATTTTATGACCTCCATACTCCAAAAACACTACACATTGCCACTCTTTTGTATCACAATATAAATATGTAATGGATATTCATTGATTCTGCAAAATAAATAAATAAATATAAAAACCAACAACAACAAAAAAATGATCTTTTAGTTCTCATTTTTGTTACTTACTTCTTAGGGTTGGGTAGATCTTGTATCCAAAAAAGCAGTTCCATTCTTCTCCTTCTTTAAACTGCTGCTTGCACCGTTCTGGGACTGCTCCATTCCAGTACCTGAGGGCATGTGAATACAGGATGTGTCATGCGATATGTCACAGAGCTACTTGTACTTCCTGTCTCACGCCATCCTACTTCCACCAAACCCAAAGCATGCTGCTCTCCGTTTACTTCATCAGCCTCACTTCCCACTCACATCCTGTAAATAGTTCTCACTCAGTACCTGATTCCTCTCTGAATAGCTTCTGTAGGGGCACATGTGATGATATCAGCACAGTCTGTCCTTCTATATTGCTTGTTATCAAGGAACCAGCCAGAATCAGAGAGGCCTCGAACTTGAATCCCAGGGTATCCCAACTCCTCCAGCTGCTCAGCCACTGGGTCCACGTTCAGTAGAACACCAGTTCCACCAGCACTGAAGAGATGCAAGTGGAATTCACATTAAACTCACGTTTTACACATAAGTGCATATAACATTCTACTAAAAAATCATTTCCTTTTTACCAGAAACAAATCAAGCTAATCAATGCCCAAACAAACATCCAAACCACTCACCTGCTTCCTGCCAGCAGTAAAACCTTTGCACTGTCCAACCCTTTCCCCAAGAGTTCCTTTACCACCTCCCGTATAATGAGTGATCCCATGAAGGCATATTCACCTAAAAACAGGAACAGAGGGAGCTTATGAGTCTCTGGGCCAATAATCACCACAATGGACTGTGAAGGTCAATAAAGGAAGAGTCATTTCAGGGTCTTTAAACAAAGAACTATTAACAAAAATAACTTCAAATACAACTCACTTTTCTCAGACTTTGGTGACGCTCCACTCCAGACGTCGCTTGAACAGTATGGTATAAATCTGTGAGCGGAGGAGAAGAAGATGTTGGTTACCCAAGTATGGATGTGGGGCAGAGTACAGAAAATGGAGGCTGGGAAGTTCCAAATGATACCTACACCATGTTTGCATTCCACCAGTGAGGATTTTCCTCTGGCTGAGTTGATAAAATCCCTGAAGCTGAAACATAAGAGTTATGAATAGAGAGTTAAAACTAATCAATCATTCTTAAAAAAAAAATAATAATATATCAATACAGATAGGCCTATATAATGAATACTATGTAATTCAACCAAATAAAAAACTATTTCACTTCTAAATCAAGATTCTACGTTCAATCCAACCATCAAGCTCTTTCAACACCTTAATATTTAATTTAACCATTTAATTCAACACCGCAATTACTAAGCAGTGCTTCCATGATTTGAATAACAGAGTTACCACCAGCCTCCTATAGTGGTGAAGCCTCCAGACTCAAACACTATACTATTAAAACAAGAAGGGGATTGCACACTGTGTGGTACAATGTGAAGACACCAATTTGAATTAGGTTGCTTGTGCAAGGATTTTGTCAAATAATAATTCATAATTCATTGTAACGGGTCACATACATAATGGGAGATCACACAGAACATGAAAGGAGAGTGTACATGCATTTTACATGGACAAACATCATCTAAATGTATTATTACACAAGAGGATCCCACTCCGTGACTACTCCACTCACCAGTTTTAGTTGCTGGCCACCCTTTTGAACTCATGAGACGCCTCATTGTGTCATAACGGAGGTCACAGTTTTCACGGCTAATACAGTACCAACCCCCTAAGGATTCAAGAGTAGGAAGAAGGTACCATTATAGCATAGACTTAAAATGAAAAAAAAAAAAAAAAAAGTGTAAACAAATGTGAACATGAACACCATAATACACACAAGTAGATGACTTGAGTAAGAAAATAAATTATTGTAAAAAACAATTAAGAGATTTAACGGTCTTTAAAATAACAAACAGTCATGTTATTGCTAAGCAAGGTCATGCCTTATGACCTTTTGGTCACACTGGTAAGTCTTTCATCCAAGGACGTGTGTTGGAAGCAAATTATGTTCTTCTAACGGCTCCACCGCAAAGTCAGTTTATTTATCTTTCCCATGTTTAGGCTAAGTGCCCAAGACTCTCAGCTTAGATGAAAAAAATAAAAACAAAAAAAAAAAAGTGGGTATAAGTTTACCTTCTAGAAAGACAAGCCATCGTCGGCTGCCCTTGGACTCCTTGAGGTAATAACTGAAAGAAAAACACAAGATGAGGGTTGGGGAGATTGGGCACTGGACCACAGAAAGAGTTGTGATCATTCAAATGAAAAGCCAGCAGGGATATTTAACAAGGTAGGAAACTCGTGCTGGAGAGGTTATATGACGTGTTGCTCTGCCTGTGGTTTGAGAACACTGTGAGGTACATTAATGTAGACTTGGGGGTCACACAGGTTAGATGTAAACTACAAATGTGTTCTTTCATATACACAGAATCTATGCTTATTTGCCGGTCTCTTTAAAGCATCACTGTAGTCCTTTTTATTTATATTCACACACAAAAATAACAAAAACACTTTTGTATTAAAATCAACGTTTGTTTTTATTTTATATGTCCCCCACCCCCATTTCCGCTCCCCCAGCAGTTCTGATTATATTGAGAGTGAGCTGCAGTTTACACACACTTCAGATATCAAACTGAAGATACAGAGACTGGAATGATGTATTGTACCATTAGCTCCATTCAGCTGAAATTAGATTTCATTTGACCAAAGGATTCATTTTAAAATGTGTTTTCATTTATTCTAAAGGACTACAGCTATGCTTTAAAGAGACCGGAATATTTAAGTGTAGATTCTGTGTATGTAACAGCATTTTAACAGAATATACAAACCATGTCATTAAACATCCTATGTTATTCTAATGATGTCAATTCTTGCACATGTAGTATACTCTTCTTACCTAGAGCAAGATTTAAATGAATATTCTATTAAATCATTGCTACTATGTTTTGATAGTACCTCTGCCATACCACCTGCATAGGGATGTGTGCATTTATTAAAAAAAGAGACACTGACCCTAAAATTATTTATTTTACCTCTTTGCCTTATTTAAAATTACCATTATACTGGTGTATTGATTTTGCCCCAATAATAAAAGGTTAGTCACTGCAAAGGATTTTTTGCACAAGTAAAGATCCTAGGCTGTTATTTAACAGAGCACTGTGGCAACAGTGTGTGAACATCTATTTCATAAACCCCTTCACGACGGATGGTGCTTTTGGACTCAGTGGCTTAGTCATTATTTAACAAAAACAAAAAAAATTTTTTTAACAAAAATAAAGTCAACATGGAGAAGCCATGTGTGAAAAACAAAGTAAACCTAGAATACTTTGATATAAAACAGTAGTTTATGCTCAATGACTGCAAGGTACACATGTCCTGTGGCTGCAAAACAAGCCCAAATAAACCCCCCCCCCCCCCCCCCCTTGCCACTGTGCTGGACAGTTGGTATGAGGTGTTTGTGGTGATATGCTGTATTTATTTTCTGTCATACATGGTGCTCTGCAGCATGGCCAAACATCTCCACTTTGGTCTCGTATGTCCAAAGCACATTGTTCTTGAGGTCTTGTGGTTTATTCAGATGCACCTTTGCAAACCTAAGCCTGCTGCCATTTTCTTTTTGGAGAAGGAGAAGAGGCTTTCTCCTGACAACCCTTCCAAAAAAAAAACAAAAAAAAAAAACATACTCGATCAGTATTTTTCTAATAGTAACTCTTGGTGTTTTTTTTTTTCAATTTCTCTGGGTATTGCATGGTCTGACCTTGGGATGAATTTGCTGGGACATCCACTCCTGGGAAGATTAGCAATGGTTTTGAATAATCTTTCCCACTGTAGCATGATAGACTTTAAATAGTTTGGAAATGGCCTTCCCAGTTTGATGGGCAGCATCAATTGCTTCTCTAAGATCATTGCTGATGTCTTTCCTCCTTGGCATTGTGGTAACATATACCTGAATGCTCCAGACCAGCAAACTGCTAAAACGTTAAATAATCAAGGACATTTTTATAAGCAGCATGTCTCGTACTTAGCCTCTTAATTCCTATGGAAGCAGTAAAGGTTTTCACACACTGCTTCTCCATTTTGGCTTTATGTGTGTTAAGTAAATCATGACATGGTGTAATAAGTCATGTGTTGTTTATCTGAGATTGTATTTACCCTATTTTAATAACTACTAAGTAACAGATGATTGTTATTAGATCCCGATATGTAAAACCATAGAATTCATATAGAGTGTGAGTTCTTTTCCCCAGGACTGTAATGTGTATGCATGCAGTGTTGAGATAACCATGTGTAGACACAGTGCCCTTTCGGGGATTAAAATTGTAACTTTTTAGACTGGACTGAAATTAGGGAACTCTAGTTACAGATTTGAAACATTAAAATAAATGGTCTTTTCGGTTTCTTGCACTCAAACACTGCGTAGGTTTAACATACCCTGCTGGGCTGCCGTCATTGCATGTTACAGACTGGTTTTGCAAGAGGTGCAGTTTCATTTCTTCATCCAGACGCTGTGCTGAGCAGGGGTACAGAGACTGTGCTAGGCTCTTTATTTGAGCCATGAAATTGTCCATATTCCCTTCCACTGCAGTGAAGTCCAATGGAAAGCTCTCTCCACCCCCTTCACTTCGCTCACGGCTACTGGGTACCAACTGCTGTCCACGCCTTCTCCAGCTCTTCCTGCTTCCAGCAGGAATGGCACTGAGCAAGAGCAGCAGTGTTACGCATATGCCTCCAGCCATGCCGGGCACAGAGTGCCACCCTGTGAAAGAAGCACATGGAAATTAGAAGAGTAACTGTGTGCCAAATATTTAGCACAATGAAAATATACAATTACAATTTAATAACATCTAAAGATTTAAAAGAAACAAATATCGAAAAACAGAATACAGGGTAAAAATCAAAATTTGCAGAAGAAAGGAACCAAATGGATAAATAACGTATTTCATTTTGCTTTGAATGGCATGAAAGAAACAGAACAAACACAAATGGAATAAAGTCAATTGAAATGGAAGTGTAGCATGGTGACATAAGCAACAACAAATGTCTTAACAGATATATCATCTTTTATTATTAAAGCATCAGCTCGTATTTGCAATACACAGCATAACTTAGCTTTGCTAAAGCAAATTAATTGTATACCTCACTTTATGCAAAGAGCTATTTAAAAGACATTAACCACTAGAATCCCCCCCCCCCCCCCCAAAAAAAAGACATTAACCATAACAATAGCATTTATCTGCAAAAATAGTTCTCTGTAAAGAGTATTCCAGAATGTAGACCATTGGAATTGTCTTACATATGAAGAATACATTGTGCAGGTAGGGTTGTAACCTGGCTTCCATAGACCTAACATTGGCCATTTTTTGCCAAAAAAAAAAAAAAGGATTGATCTGATAAATTGCACAAGCACCTGTCTGCCAGATACTAATCTTTTGTAAAATGGCTGTATGTTGTTGTAAAGAGAGAATTTATAGATTGTTTAAATTAGATGATTTTTTCCAGTACACAAACACTGCAAACAAACTACACCAGAATCAGTTAAACTCAAATATTATGGGTAATTATCTGCTATTGTTCTTAATGTATTAAGCCACATATGACACGAGTCAGCTTTGATTATATGATATCATGTATATGTATTGTGGTAGCCAAACTAGAATATCTATATTTAGTTAAAAGGGTTATGCTTTGCTTGGTGTCACATGGCATGCATATGCTTGATCCATCATGCATTGCGGTCTGTCCATCAATGATTGTGCCCTGTGCTGCAGTACCCTAATCTATACCATACTATTTAATAATCCAAATGAACTCCCAACAGAATGCACATATATAATAAAGAGTGGATAAACTACATAAATTAATGCTTTGAAGAGAAATATCTTAGAGGTTTAAAGTACATCAACTCCTGTGAAGTGAAACGTATGTAAACAGATTCCACTGCAGCGTTGTAGACAGTTTCTAATGTCACCCCAACCCACACTGTAAGACACTTCCTATTGGCCCTCGTTCCATGCCGATGGGAGATAACACTGATACAACCAGCAGTGGGCGTAGGACCGTATTAATTACAAATGGATGTGCTTTAATGTAGTCTTCTCCTACTCCAAATAATACTTCATGTTGAATATTGAGACATACCATGATTCCGGATTCTGCCCCCGGAGTATCAGATGTGACTGTTTGTGAGTTTTGCTTCCAGTAAATTATTGCTCAGTCTGGGTCAAGCACAGGACAAGCTTAAAGCACAATAACAATTTTAAGACAGACAATATTTCTCAGATGGTAAAATCTTTAAATGGATTTATTGCCATAAAAATGAAGGACCTCGTCCTGTATTGTAATGTTCTTCCAGTGGTTTATATAGATTCAGCATTTCTATTTCATGTAAAAATACCAAGTAAATTTGAGTGCAATAACTTAAAACAAGGTTTAGAACACATCAATATTGTATGCTGAATGTTTTTTTTTTTTTTTTTTAACAGGACTACGATTGAAAACAAGTTTCAAAATACCACCCCACCCACCAAAAGACAAAAAAAACCCCAAAAAACATAAGCAATGACCAAGAACATTGAAGAAGAAAAAAAAAACAAAAAAACAAAACAAAACACATTCATGATGTGAGTCTCCTTTAAATAGGCACATTTTACATTAAAAGGGTCCACTCTTGCATGGAGCTTATGTAAAAGCCAAATTTATTTAAAATATCAATTAATTAGGTTTGTTTTTTTTGTTCTTCTGCTTTCTTGCTGAAATGACTTCACCCATTCACCTGTTGAAAGCCACAGGAATGTGGTTAAGAATATAAGCATTACCTCCATGCATGCCCAATGCTTGACCATTATTTTCTTTTCCTTAGATTTTAGAGCAATTGAGGCACAAAATTATAAAACTGGAGCAATCAGCAAAGAAACCAGTGATACATATGCAATATAGCAGCGGTGTATCTTGGCCAAGGGCAACAAGGCCTGGGCCTAGGACGGCACTGAGCATGGGGGGTGCCCCACCGATGTGCCCTCAGTTTGTCTTTTTTTTTTTAAATTGGAGATGGTCCACTCCATTTTTTCCAGTAATGCTGGCACCAGGTAGCGTTTTTTTGGGCGCACCAGGATGGTGTTTTGGGGACAGTGATTCTGTATCCTAAACAGGAAGATGGAGGTGTGGCCTGGATCGTAAGGGGTCGAGCAAACAAAGATTAGTGGGTGCATGAGTTTAGTCAAGTCTAGGCCAGCACAAAAATCAAAATACGCCACTGCATTATGGCTTAAGGATTTCACTCCGTATACAACAAAATAAAACATAAATAGAAGAATGATTCCAATATCCCATCTGAATTAACTAAGAAAAATTTTAAACCGAACAAAATCAGTTTAAAAAAAAATTCATTTGATGGTTAATGTATTGTCCAGCTGCTGTTGGTGACTGAACTTTAGGGATAGCGCCAAAAGGTGAACCATCATAGTTACAGAATATTTTCAGGAATACAGGTAACCCATTGGTTTCATGAATTTACTCAACAGCACTGCAAATCCGAATAAAACAACTTAAATAGGTTCAAAACAAAAATGTTAAAATGGCCCTAAAATGGTTGTATGATGGTTCTAATAAAACTATTAAGTCTGCAGAGGATCAAGTCATTTAATAATTAATTATTTACAGAGTTGTAAACAGAAACGTTGTCTCAAATATTTAAAATGGTAATCTCAGAAGGAATTTCGTTATATTGAGCAGTTCCATTTTTTGGTGTTCAGTGCTGAATTCATGCGCTCTGCTTCAGGTTGATGGCACGTGACCCTCACGCAGTAGCGAGACGTGGAAGGGGGCTATGGATCATTTCATTCAGCGGGGTCTATTCGCCAAAAAGTGAACTGTGGTTAATTGAGTATGCCTAATTTTTGCTGTTCACTTAAGTTGGAAAGGTTTTTTCAACTTAACTTGTAATGAACTTGTGCAGCCATTTACTTTAGTTCAAAACCCTTTAAAATGCACAGAAAATACAAAAAAATATTGACTCATTTTCATTTACAGTGTTGAATGCTTCTTCCTTTAGCATGATTGACAACCTTCACTTCAGGACACAGGTTGTTTTCAACTATGTATTACACCTTGGAGACTAGTTTACTTGCACCAGTTTATTATCTTTTTTTGTTGCTACCAAAAGAGCCATCAGATTCAAACAACCGTGGCACACCAAAACAAACTTGCTACCTCCAAAAATGTACCTGTACTGCCGAGCGGCATTTTAGAACATCACAGTCCAAGGAGATTTTCTTCATTATAAATTCATGTTGTGCCCCAATAAATCAACCTTCTCATCAAACCCCAAATGTCATTTCATACCCTCCTCTTCCAGACTCCTGGGTCTTTCTCTGTATCCCCTCTCCCCTGCCCAACTCTAACTCCCCTCATCCACTTCTCGGTGTCCTCTGGATTTGTACCAATGACCTTCAAGCATGCCCAAATCATACCAATGCTAAAAAATAAAATAAAAATCCTTAGATCCCACACTTCCGTCAAACTTTCTTCTCCCCTTTACATCCCAGTTCTTGACGTGGATTGTGCACTCCACCTAACCAACTTTATGTCCATGAGCGACCTACTTCATCCTCTTCAATCAGGCTTTAGACCCTGTACGCCACCTCTCTAGGTAAACTCATCAACTGTTTTGGTTTCTAACACCACCTGTATGCAGATACTCAGATCAGCTCTGCTGATCTCTCTCCCTCTGTCATGTCACGTCTGTTGGTCATCTCTACCTGGAAGTCTGATCAATATTTAAGACAATCTCTCCCAAACGCAGTCGATAATCTTTCCTCCTTCAAGTCCCTGTACCCAAACCCTATCATTTGCACCTAAGGAAATGTGCATGTATTCTCGCCCGTACCTCAGCGAAGAGCTGCAAAAATCCTAGTGTACTCACGTGGGAGCTCGATTTGACTACTGTAATACTCGCCTGACTGGCCGTCCTGTGGTTTATCTTTTTCTCCTGCAATCTATACAAACTGTGGCTGCCAAGCTCATCTTTCTTACTCGTTGCTTCAAACTCTGCAAAGCCCACTTGGCTTCCCATCTGCTCTAGGGTAAAATTTTAATCTGTAACCTACACAGCACTCCACTCACTTCCACAGAGCATCCAGCTCTCTTCCTCAGTCTTCAAAAAGTTCCTCAAAACTAACTACTTAGAACCCATTAATTAACCTCTGGCCAAACCCATCTAGCTCCCAAATCCTGTTACTATCACCACCTTCCGTTTTGATATTACCTTATGCATCTCCTGTTCCCCACTCCCTCTAGATTGTAAGTTTGCAACCAGGGCTCTTTACCTCATGGATCTGTTTCTGTTTATCTAACGCAGTATGTAGTTCCTTCGATGCTCTGTACAAGTACATAAGTAGTTTATTGGTATGTAATGTGCCATGCAGCACACAAAAGAAATTCCTCACAGGATGTCAGACCTAGTGTAAATCCAGCAGTCTACATAAAAACAAAAAATATAGAGGAACAAACTTATGTTAAAGAAAGCTAGGCCTATTTTGAGAAAGAAAAAAAAAAAAAAAAGGATGCTAAATACAGATGGAGATCTCATATGTTGGTATGAGAGGATCTCATACGCCTTCTCTTTTTCAGGACAGATTAACATTTAATGAATTAATAAACAAGATGCCGTGGTGAATCTGAAAAGATGTCAACCTGTAATGTAATTTCCAGCCAAGTAGCATGAAACTCTTGAGACATCCTTATATTTTAAGTCAGGGCTCGACAAACCCCAGGCACCAGGTCGCCATGGCGACCAGGAAATTAGACCTGGCGCCTGGGTGCTGTCAGCCTCCTGGTCCCCTTGCCGCTGCCATCTGATTTTTCCGCAGCGCGAGGGGGTAAAGTCTGTGCCGATGGCCGATGGCACAGACTGCAAGCTCTGCCCCCTCGCGCAACGCGTGTCTGAGTGCCGGGTGTCGTCACGTGACATCCTGGCACTCAGCACGCCGACCAACGGAGTTAAGCTGCAGCGTGAATGTCCCCCTCCCCTGCAGTGAGGTAAAGCAGCTGGGAGGGGGACACATCAAGAAGAAACCCCCAAGAAAAGACTGTGTTAGGTGGGTGTGTGTTTGTATGTATTGTAAAGTAGGTGTGTGTGAGGTGTTTGTATATATGGGTGTGTGAGGTGTTTGTATATATGGGTGTGTGAGGTGTTTGTATATATGGGTGTGTGAGGTGTTTGTATATATGGGTGTGTGAGGTGTTTGTATATATGGGTGTGTGAGGTGTTTGTATATATGGGTGTGTGAGGTGTTTATATATATATGGGTGTGTGAGGTGTTTATATATATATATGTGTGTGTGAGGTGTTTGTATATATGTGTGTGTGTGAGGTGTTTGTATATATGTGTGTGTGAGGTGTTTGTATATATGTGTATATGTAAAGTATGTGTGTTTGTATATATGTGTGTGTGTGAGGTGTTTGTATATATGTGTATATGTAAAGTATGTGTGTTTGTATATATGTGTGTGTGTGAGGTGTTTGTATATATGTGTATATGTAAAGTATGTGTGTTTGTATATATGTGTGTGTGTGAGGTGTTTATATATATATGGGTGTGTGAGGTGTTTATATATATATATATATGTGTGTGTGAGGTGTTTGTATATATGTGTGTGTGAGGTGTTTGTATATATGTGTGTGTGAGGTGTTTGTATATATGTGTGTGTGAGGTGTTTGTATATATGTGTGTGTGTGAGGTGTTTGTATATATGTGTGTGTGAGGTGTTTGTATATATGTGTATATGTAAAGTATGTGTGTTTGTATATATGTGTGTGTGTGAGGTGTTTGTATATATGTGTATATGTAAAGTATGTGTGTTTGTATATATGTGTGTGTGTGAGGTGTTTGTATATATGTGTATATGTAAAGTATGTGTGTTTGTATATATGTGTGTGTGAGGTGTTTGTATATATGTGTGTGTGAGGTGTTTGTATATATGTGTGTGTGAGGTGTTTGTATATATGTGTGTGTGAGGTGTTTGTATATATGTGTGTGTGAGGTGTTTGTGAATATATGTGTGTGTGAGGTGTTTGTGAATATATGTGTGTGTGAGGTGTTTGTGTATATATGTGTGTGTGAGGTGTTTGTGTATATGTGTATATGTAAAGTATGTGTGTTTGTATATATGTGAAGTAGGCGTGTGTGTTTATGAATTGTGTTTATGTTTGCGTGATTGTCTGGCTCCTAAAAAAAATGTCTGGCTCCTAAAATCAAAATAAATTTGTCAAGCCCTGTTTTAAGTCTATGCTTGGAAAGGAATCCTGTAGAAAACCCATTGCATTAAGTAAGAACGCAGTGTCCCCACTGAACTGAATGGCAATCAGTATGGCACAGTTATTTCAAGTTCACATGCAGACTTCAGCTTTGTACAAATCCTACAATGAATTTGGTAGGATCCCACTCTATGATCCTGCAGAGTTCTTCCAAATCTCAGAGTTCTACCACCAATAACAGACAAGCTTTGTCCCATGCCACCAAACTGCTCTTGTTCAACACTGTATGACTTAAGAATGTTAAGTCAAACTCGTATGTTTAACAGTAATTATTACCTTCCTATGAAACATCATAAACAGACATAAGAGGGTCACTAAGGTTTAGTTGAACTTTATTGGTGCCAAGAAATGAAATTAAAAAAAATTCAACATCATGATGAAATAAAACAATTCAACATCATGATGAACCAGAACTAAAAAACACAAAATTAAACTGAGATCCATGAAGGATGCAAAAAGGACACAAGTAGTGTATCTGAAGGAATGACAGCGCTATCCCAAAGGCAGAGGAACCTGCTAGAGAAGCTTCACTGCCTTTAGAATCCACTAAAGCCATGGACTAACATCACATGCAAGCAGCCATCCATAACAGTTTGTTGTTTACAGACGCTGTGCTACATATAAAGCATAAGGATGTTTCTATTTAGAAATCAGCAATATTCCTTTAAATACACGCACGGACATCAATTAATCACCTTGCATGTTATATGTGCTGGGGGACTAGTACAAAAGTAAAAGCTAATTTCATAGAAAAAAAAACAAACAGTGGTAAATAAATAGTGAATGCCTTTAGCATGTTGGCCTCTTTTCAATAAGAAATGCTTTGAGGATAAAAGGAGAGAAAGTATATGGTGGAAAACTGAAGAATTCCTTCATGCATATAAAAGCACAGGAAGGCAGAATGTTTACCTCTTAAAGGGGAATTTATACTCATAAATACATTCACATTTATCACTTCCTACGTGTGTGTAGTCTTCTAGCAACATCCTTTTTGATGTATGCAGTTAAAATCTTCATTTATACATAAACAACTTCCTTTACACACCCCTGGGCATCTTGAAGATGGCAAGAGTAGGGATATGGATCATTCCACGTTAGGCGCCAGCAGTAGGCATTTTAAGAGCCATAACTTCTTGGTTTTGCCAAGCCAGATATAGACCAAAAATGTTCAAATAAAGTCTCCAATTTTGGATTTTCCACTGCTTGGGTAATAACCCAAAGAATGGTTCTGACATATTTTGTCCTGAATATTAGTTGAACGTTCCTTCTTAAGCTTTATAGATGATTTAATTCCTCCTTATCACTCTCTTGTCTTGAATCCATCTCTAGTCTTTGCTTTCTTTAACTTTCTATCCCTCCTTCATTCCACCCTTCTTTCAATTTGTATCCCACTTCCCCCACCCTTTCCTTTTCTGTGGTTCTGGGTGTCGCCACGTTTCTTTGATCCTTGCTTTTCTGGCATCATCTTTTTTTCTTTCATCAACCACAGGCAGCGTCCGGGGAATGGGACGAGAAGGAGGGAGGGGGAGACCTATAGTAAATCTCAGCTTATAGTACCAATGAAGGATAAAGACGGGACAGATCTGCTAGCAGAATTTCATTCCAATAAACACATGGAAGCCCAAAAAGGAACCAACCTACTGGAATTACTTTCTAAATTCATTTTCTTCCACTTCATTTTCTTTGTTTTAATATTTACACCTCTGGGAGTTAAATCCTGTGTCTCAGCTGACCATGGACAATGTATAGTTAAATTATTAAACAAAAAAAAACCCCCAAAAACTCACTTTTTAGTATTGCACATTGTGTTTTTACAGGAAGATGCGTAACATTGCATTATTGCAGGGTCAACTCTGTTCTTCTTGCAGGAGGAACTCCCCAGGTTTGTTTCTGCATAATGAATAATTAAGATGGAGAGATAAAATCTTCATCTCAATTCACCTGTAACACCTTTTAGTGAATAAAACTCCAATATCGTATTTTAGCTGCCTCAAAAATAAAACAAATAATAATTCAAGCAAGGTTACCAAATATTCCTGTTCCCCACACACTAAAGTGTCATTATTACTTAACGGTGAGCTGGCAACATTTTCACAGACAAAATAAAAACTACTTCTAAGAAAGCAGGTGCAAATGCATATAAAATGCAACCAGTAAAATGGATGGAAAACAAAAAATACACAATCCCCACCTTCACATAAATATACATATATATGTATAGCGCCGGGAGCATTTTTAGGTTGATTTTTCTCCACTGTGGTGGATTAGAAAATAAAGTCTAATATTTATCAGTAAAATTGGAACTATACCAACTAATAAATTGTCACCAATTGTATTCAACTAATCATCTCGTAGTCTTTAAAATCAGGAAAAAGCTGAGAACCAGAATCTCTGGTGCATTACATCTCCCAATGCTCCACAGGTGGTCTGTCTGGAATAGGATGTACACCTCATTCACGTATATTAAATACAGCTAACTATGTTTCCTAACTAGACACCCTGACCTGATTCAATGACGAGTTATTCTATCTCAAGTCATTGAATGCCATAAAGAATGCAAAAGAAAATTGTAATCAATAACCAGTGATAACTCATGTCATTGAATAGAGCCCACTTTCTTCCAAATTGAACAAATATTTAAGGAGCAGTGGTGGTAAGACCCTTCAACTATCCTGCACCCTACATGTCTGGCATCATTAGTACTCCACCTCAGAAGGCAACCTTTCTGCACCTACATTGCAATAACAACACTCATCATAGCAACCATGGGATCTCATTTTACTGGACCATGTCAAGGTAGCAATGTGTAAGCATGAGACACCTGCCTATAAAGCTCACCACACACCATCCACATTCCTTTATTCTCCGCCATGCATCAACCTTGCGGCCTCTGAATTTCACATTCAGTGTCCCCCTGTGTGAATATTGCTGCACACAGATGCCACATGCCATCCTCACTGCCCAATTTCCACATTCCACCCTCACTAGTCCTTTACTGTAGCCACATGCCATCCTCACTGCCCAATTTCCACATGCCAACCTCACTGCCCAATTTCCACATTCCACCCTTACTAGTCCTTTACTGTACTCGCATGCCATCCTCACTAGCCCTTTACTGTACCCACACCTGTAACCACAAGCCATCCTCACTAGTCCTTTACTGTACTCACATGCCATCCTCACTGCCCCAATAACCACATACCATCCTCACTAGTCCTTTATTGTACCCACATACTGTTCTCACTGCCCAATATCCATGCCTGTACCCACATGCCATCCTCACTAGTACTTTACTGTACCCACATGCCATCCTCACTAGTCCTTTACTGTACTCACATGCCATTCTCACTGCCCAGTACCCACATGCCATCCCTACTAGTCCTTTACTGCACCCACTTGCCATCCTCACTGCCCAGTACACACATGCCATCCTCACTAGTCCTTTACTGCACCCACATGCCATCCTCACTGTCCAGTACCCACATGCCATCCTAACTAGTCCTTTACTGTACCCACACGTCATCCTCACTGTCCAGTACCCACATGCCATCCTAACTAGTCCTTTACTGTACCCACACGTCATCCTCACTGTCCAGTACCCACATGCCATCCTAACTAGTCCTTTACTGAACCCACACGTCATCCTCACTAGTCCTTTACTGCACCCACATTCCATCCTCACTGTCCTGGACCCACATGCCATCCTAACTAGTCATTTACTGTACCCACGTGCCTTCCTCACTAGTCCTTTACTGCACCCACATGCCATCCTCACTGCCCAGTACCCACATGCCATCCTCACTAGTCCTTTACTGCACCCACATGCCATCCTCACTAGTCCTTTACTGCACCCACACATCATCCTCACTGCCCAGTACCCACATGCCATCCTCACTGCCCAGTACCCACATGCCAACCTAACTAGTCCTTTACTGTACCCACACATCATCCTCACTGCCCAGTACCCACATGCCATCCTCACTGCCCAGTACCCACATGCCATCCTAACTAGTCCTTTCCTGTACCCACACATCATCCTCACTGCCCAATACCCACCTCTTTACCCACATGCCATCCTCACTAGCCCTTTCCTGTACCCACATGCCATCCTCACTAGTCCTTTCCTGTACCCACATGCCATCCTCGCTGCCCAATACCCACACTTGTACCAACATGCCATCCTCACTAGTACTTTACTGTGCCCACCTGTCATCTTTATTGCCCAATACCCATACTTGTACCCACATGCCATCCTCACTGCCCAATACCCACATGCCATCCTCATTAGTCCTTTACTGTGCCCACATGCCATCCTCACTGCCCCACACCAGTACCCACATGCCATCCCCACTGCCCAGTACCCACATGCCATTCTCACTAGTACTTTACTATAGTATCCTCATTAGTAATTTATTGAACTCACCTGGCCAGATCGTACCCACATGTCAACCTCACCAATCCTAGATGATACCTACATGGCATCTTTACTGTCGCAGTTGCATACCATAATCCCTATATACACATATGGTATAGTAATTGCAGCCACACAGAATCCATACTACTCACATTTCATGTCTAACCTAGCTCAGCTGCCCCTCTAGCATCCTTCAGATAGACCTTCCATTCCCTACTGAACACAATAATCCACACCAGCGACATACCTTACGGACTGCAGTTATCTCCAATATCCAATGTGTCCTGTGGATTAGTCTAGCAGTAATTGCCGTTTGGTATCTTCTTATACTCCGTGTCCTGAGTGACCCCAAAAATGTCAGACGGTCCAGAGAAGTTAATGATAACACCAGGAACTAAGCAGGTGCAGTGCAAACCAGATCCACTAACAAAGCTGCAGTGAGGCAGAGGGAACACGAACACACAATCCAAAAATGGAGCTACAATGGTAAAACCCACTCCTGGGATAGGAAGGTGTGTGAGTGTCCAGTGAAATCCAGGAAGACCTTCCCTAGGTTGTGGAGTGCAGGATGAACTCAAAACTTTCAAACCTGTGGGGAAACTAGTTTATGATCTTCTCCCAAATTACAAGTGGGCAGGTTAATACACATGGGACGGGAGTGGCTCTAACCCAAGATCGTGCGGCAAAATATCTCTCAGAATGAAGGTTAATAGATGTGTAGAACTCGAGAGGAGCAAAGTGTAAGACCCACTCAGAACAAGAGTCAGAAGCTGAAAACTGTCTGGATGGGAGGAGGGGGGCTTTAAATTAACCCTTTCAGATTAGCCTGGACCTCCCCCTGCCACAGGCCAGTTTGCCATTTCCTCATTAAAGAGCAATGGGAAGTCACTTTGGGATCTTTTAGGGGTAAATGGGAAGTAATTGGAGAGGGCTGAGCCCCTGCAGATTAGATCAGAGCGTCCCACATCCTCCCTGAGATCCAGTCCTCACACCAAGAGGAGGACTCAGGAGGGAGGGGGCAGGGAGTCACAGAGAGGATGGGGAATTGGGGGAAGATGATATATAAGCCAGCCATGGCTAACCTTTGGCACTCCGGGTTTTGTGGACTACATGTCCCATGATTCTCGGCCAAGTGGTTGTCTGAGCAGCATGGAAAATATAGTCCACAAAACCTGGAATGTCAAAGGTTAGCCATGACTTATGTAACTAACTGAGGAAGGCACAAACTGGCATGTCAACAATAAAACAATGGGGGGTTCACACATTTCCATGAAATTAAGGTTTGGTAAAACAATCTTCTTAATTCCAGCAGAGATTCCTTTATAAGGCTTATTGTGGGACGTGGAGATAAGGAGAGTGTCTGGGTGCAGGTAAACCCTATGACAGGATTTCTGTATTTACCTGTAAAATAACATTCACACAAATATTGGATTCTTCACCCTCTTCACTTCACCAGAGAAGTACACACTCAAATATCCCATTGTATTACAGGTCAAATACATGGCTAACTGCATACATTTGGCAAAGACAAATGAAGTAAAGACTACAACACTTACCATGCTCTGCCTTGTTGCATGCTCAGTTAGTTAGCTGTACAGTCTTGGCAAAGGCAACATCTGGTAAATATTAGAATTCCCATCAAGCTCAGTTAAGTTTGGTTCCTTGTAAACATAACCTGCACATTGTTAATTAGCTTCTGCCATCTCATGGACTGTATACCACAATTCCCATCAAGCTCAGCCAGCATTTTACCTTTGTTCTAAAATGTTTGCCTGATTATTTTCTGATAGGTATCAATTGGAGATCGGGGTTTTACACTAGGATGCCCATTTTATTAGGGATCATTTTACAGCATTAAGTATATCAATGAATTTGTTGAGCGTTGGTACACATTTCCCATAAATATTTAAAGTAATGTTTGAGATATAGACACCCTGTAGTCAGGAGCAAACAATGAAAAAGGGTAGTGTATCTGGCATGACCTGGAGTGAAATCTTGGAAATGGAAGGAGATGTTCCATGTAGGTTGATAAAACGGATGTAGAGGTAGTTTATTTTTTAAAATCAACCTGGAACATAATCGGTTAATGTGGTCAGAGTGCACACTCAGCTCTGTTTCATGCAGGTTTGACATTGTGTTAAGATAATAGGTTGCATTTGTTTGCTTTCCTCCATTCTTAGTTACCTAATACTCTGAGCGAAGTGAACAGACCCCAAAAGCTTATGCATTTAGTGCTAGATATAGCATACGTCTTGCAATAAGCTCAGCAGGATTCTCTTAAAGTGTGGATACTCCCAAGTTAAATGCAAAATGCCCAGAGAGCTAGGTCCAGAGGTAAATCCAGGACAGCACTAGGCAGAAAGTATGAAAACTTCCCCCGAGAAAACATAATTTTAAATTAAAAGGTAAACGTCACAAAAATTTAATTCACCCAAAAATGATAATTTATTATTTTTGCTTATGGGTTTGTTCATAAACATTATCTGAATTATACACAAATTAGTCTATATAAAACGCTGTCATGTCATTCTATAGGCCTGAGGGATATGTTTATGTTCTCTGAAGGGTCTACACAACATACACCAAACTTTTGGGCCAAAATAATTAGAGGCATGGGGGACATAACAGAATTCGAAATTTGAGCTACAGAATATGCCCCAATGTAAACCCGAATAGTGGCACAATTCGTCCATCATGGTCGATTACATGCTGTTTGCTTCCGAAACACACATAGACCTCTGTGGGATGATAGAGACTCATTTCATGACGAATTCAGCTATTATGGAAATTAAATTAATACATTTTCCCCAGTGAAGCCCTGACTCTGCCTATTAAAAATGGTTCTTGGAGGTAACCAAATGGCTCTCAATCCCTTGTTACAAATATGGGGGGTAGATAGCATCAGAAATGGGGCTGGGAGCTTTGCAAGTGCTCCCAGCCCCCTTTAAAAATACATTGAAGGGCCAGGGCTAGTAGCTCCCTGACATTACAATAATCACTCCCAACAGGGTCTGGGGGCTGCCGATAGGCAAATTATTATACTTATTGTTATAAATGTGTGTATTACAGTGCTCCATGGCAAAGGAAAGACCAGGGTGCTGGGGCAAATTTTGTGAGTGCAAGTTAAGTGGTGGCGTAAGTCCTGTGAGTGCAATCTAAGTACTGGGGTAACGTCTGGGTGCTGGGGCAAGTCCTGTGAGTGCAATCTTAGTGCTGTGGTAAGTCCGTGGTTCTGGGGCAAGTCCTGTGAGTGCACGCTTAGTGCTGGGGTAAGTCCTGTGAGTGCAATCTAGGTGCTAGGGTAAATCCTGGGTGCTGGGACAAGTATTGTAAGCGCAATCTACATGCTGGGATAAGTCCTGGGTGCTGGGGCAAGTCCTGTGAGTGAAGTCTGGGTTCTGAGCTAAATCCAGGTAAGGTGAGCAGGAGTTGCAGGATAAGAAATTTAAGGGTTTGTTAAGTCTTTAAAAAATATTTTTTGTTTTTCATTATATGGTCCAGTATGGGATATTTGATGTCGTTAGGAAGGAGACCCCGGAATATTAATGGTGTAAACAGTTGGATGACTGAGGTGAAGTAACTGAATGTGTCTGCGGGGTCCATGCCACTACAGGAATTGGGGCCAACATTCCTCTCTGTTCCAAAGACACCCAGAGTCTTGGGGTTGGTTGGGTCAATTTTACTATGCTTGCCACGTGTTGGCTTTGTAGTTAGTTTCAAGATCTGGGAGGCAAAGGCCTCCTAGGTGTTTGTATTGATTTCCCAGTCTGGATGGTTAATTGAGCTAAATATAATTGATGAAAATCTTTTTCATGTCTCGAAAAAATAGGTTAGGTATATGACTTTGGACAGTTTGTAGAACATAAAGGAGTTTTGGGAGTACCGCTATGGCCTGTCAAATTACGGTAACTTGGATAAGAAAATAGCCACTCTGGAAGCCAAACAGCTGGTGGAGGATACCTCCTGGGCCAAAATGCACTCGCAAATGAGCAACATGGCACATCAGGTCCTTGGCATTCGCAAGTAAACGGCAATGCTAGACACAAGGACCAGGCAGTCAAACATCCGCATCAGAGGTGTCCCGGTTGCATTTCTCCATGACTGTATTACTCACCAGACCAAACCATACTCGACTTCTTCTGAGTGAGAAGAGCGACAAAAGCCCCTCAGGATGCCACAAAAGATGTGGTGGTCTGTCTATGTTCTACTGCAGTTAAGTTAGCGCTACTTGCCATCTCCAGAAAACATCAGGAGCTGTCGTTTCAGAATGCTTTTCTACATATTTATGAGGACTTGCCATCTTCCACACTTGGATGGCGAAAATACATGGCTCCCCTGACAGCCCATCTTCAAAATGAAATATAGGTGGGGTATGGCACATACACTCAAGGGCACCTTCCTGTGTAATGCCCCAGGCTCCTTTTTTGCTGAAGCTCTCTTGTCTCAGCTGGTACACCCACACTTAGGGTACCCCTTTCCCCCACTTACATTTTCACTCTTGATCTACTTCCCTCGCCTCTTTGCCTCTCTTCACTTCTTTAAGTTTCACTACTTTCCTCTCTAAGGAATGTTTTCCTTCAAAACTATTTAAGTATTGCCTGCATATATATTTTAGATCTAGCAGATGTATTCAGTATTTTATGTCTTACAGTGAAAGTACTATTTGTTTTTTTGCTGTACAACTAAAATCCAAACTGAGTCCTCTCTTCTTTCTGGTATTGTATGCTGCATAGATGGATAATATGTATGCTGTGTACTCCGATATATAGTTTGTTTTCTGATCTTATGACTCAATATTTTTTTTTTTTTACATTTTGTCCATAATCAGTTGTAGGGAACCTTGGTGGAAGATTAACTTAATGGCAGGTGGAGTTTCTGAGGTATAGATGAAAATGGAAGCCAGCCTGTGGCTGAATTAGTGGGCCACAATCTAGTGTCTGTGCCAGTAAACTCATATAATGCATTTGGGCTATGCAGTGAAACAGGAACTAGAGTTTTAAATGCACACAAACTAAGTTATGTTCTTTTATTGAGAAGTGGTAATGAAGTGAATGGTTGTTTCAATAGAACACTATAATAAAAATTGAGTATAAGGGAAGAGATCTGATCCAAGTTGTTCTTTTTCCATCAGATGTGATAGAACATGGTGAGCTGGTTTGTGCGGCCAATAAAGATGTCAGGTGCATAGATTTTGCACATCTCTGCCAGTGTGGCCTGGGCTGCCAAGGCAGGAAACTGACCAGTCAGCAAGGTTGGATATTTCTAGGCCCAGAGACTCACAGAATTGTGGGACATGCTGATGGAATGAGAGAATAGGTTTTCAAAATTTTCGGCCCTGCAACTTGGCCCAGGCCACATCAGATAGACCAATGATCCATGAATCCTAAAATGTTATAGACTGGGTCATCCAGGCAGCTTGTAGCATCTCCTCTTTAAGAGTGATGGGAACATATAATTTCTAAGAGTGGCAGAGAGTTTGCCAAGGCCTTGGGATGGAGGACTTAGGAGCCCAGTCTATTGCAATCATAGTCTCTAGATATCTGTGTAGGAACTTCTTAAAGAGGTCTGTTAAAATTTGATTTTCAAGCCAAACCATGTATCCGCACGATTGATCTCTGGCCCGTTATCCAAAGTTTTTAAGAGAACTTAGTGGTGTACTAGCAAAACCGTTAACAGATATATTTAACCAATCGTTGTTTATGGGAGTAGTCCCAGAAGATTGGAAATTAGCAAATGTTGTGCCCATTCACAAGAAAGGTAGTAGGGAGGAGGCGGGCAACTATAGACCAGTAAGTCTTACTTCAGTAGTGGGGAAAATAATGGAAACCTTGTTAAAGAATAGGATTGTTGAACATCTAAAATCGCATGGGTTTCAAGATCATAGACAACATGGGTTTACTTCAGGGAGATCATGCCATCTTATTGATTTTTTGATTGGGTGACTAAAATAATAGATCAGGGTGGTGCAGTAGACATTGCTTACCTAGATTTCAGTAAGGCTTTTGACACTTTCACACATAGCAGGCTTATCAATAAACTGCAATCTTTAAGTTTGGATTTCAATATTGTTGAATGGATTAGACAATGGCTGAGTGACAGGCAACAGAGGGTTGTAGTCAATGGAGTATATTCGATGTGAGGTCTTGTTACTAGTGGGGTACCTCAGGGATCTGTACTTGGACCCATTCTCTTTAATATTTTTAATAGTGATATTGCAGAAGGTCTTGTTGGCAAAGTATGTTTTTTTGCCAATGATACAAAGATTTGCAGCAGGGTTGATGTTCATGGAGGGATAAGCCAAATGATTTAGCTAAACTAGAAAAATGGTCAGAGCTGTGGCAAATTACATTTAATGTGGACACGTGCAAGATTATGCACCTTGGGTGTAAAAACCTAAAAGCAGAATATAGAATATTTGGTACAGTCCTAACATCTGAGGAAAGGGATTTAGGAGTAAAAATTTCAGAGGACTTAAAGGTAGGTAGGCAATGCAATAGAGCAGTAGGAAATGCTATCAGAATGCTTGGTTTAATAGGGAGAGGTATAAGCAGTAGAAAGAGGTTAGTGCTCATGCCATTGTACAGAGAACTGGTGAGACCTCCCTTGGAGTATTGTACGCAGTACTGGAGACTGTATCTCCAGAAGGATATTGATACTTTGGAGAGAGTTCAGAGAAGGGCTACTAAACTGGTTCATGGGCTGAAGGATAAAACTTACCAGGAAAGGTTAAAGCATCCATCTTAACATGTTTAGCTTGGAGGAAAGATGTAACAGGGGGGATATGATTGAAACATTTAAATACATGAAGGGAATCAACACAGTGAAGGAAGAGAGTATATTTAAAAGAAGAAAAACTACCACAACTAGAGGACATAGTCTAAAATTAGAACGATTTAAAAGTAATATCAGGAAGTATAACTTTACTGAGAGGGTAGTGGATGTATGGAAAAGCCTTCCAGCAGAAGTGATAGAGGTAAACACAGTCAAGGATGTTAAGCATGCATGGGATAGGCACAAGGCTATCTGAGCTACAAGATAGGGAATTGGGGACAAATAAAATTATTTTGAAAATTGGGCAGACTAGATGGGCCGAATGGTTCTAATCTGCTGACACATTCTATGTTTCTATGTTGAGGTCCATAACATGTTGGGAAAGGTGAGCAGTCACCGTTCTCTGGACTTGTAGGTCCTATTCCATAGACTTTATTTTTATTTACCTTTTTAAATCTTATATTGATACATGAATATCAAAAGACACAAACAGAACCGTATAAATATCCACAAAATGTCAGTAGAAACCAGACCCTCTTGTTTCATTACTTTACCCTTCAATAATCCTGATTACTCTCAAACTGATAATCTACAGGGATATATTGCACTAGCCCCATTATCTATTATCACTTATCCATAAAATAGATGTAACACAACCAACAGACAACAAGCATCAGGTGTAGTGTGTTCCAAAGACTTTAATACTTCATGAAGGGTGGCCAGATTGGCCATTTTGGGATGCTAGCCTCGTGGCAACGACTAGGGGATCAGGAATGACTGCATAGAAAGGGGCAAGGGTTTTACATCTCTTTGAGGCATACAGGCACGTATGCTCCATGTGTGAGAGGTGTGCGCTGCACACCTAGCACGGAGCTGCGCTGTATATTTTCAGGGGTTTGTGTGCTCCAAACAGAAAGGGGCCGGCGGTAACTGCGAATTCCGCATTAGAGTCACTTATTTATACCAAAATTTGTATACTTTTCGTGCTGGTCGAATTGGCAACAGAGTGAGTGACTCTGATGCTGAATTCACAGCTGCCATCGGCCCCTTGGATGCAATTAGTGTTTTTATACACAAAAAACATTGAGTCCCTGAGTGACAGGTGTGCGCCAGACTGGAATCCCATTTTTGAATGTTTAATAGTGCTCTGAAGCTTTTTAACGTGTCCGAGGAGTGGGAGCTATTCATTAAAAGGTGAGTTTCCAATGAAAACTCTGAAGAGACAGCTCCCATTCCAAGGAGACAAGGGCATTTTTGAAGAGTACTTCATAGAGGAAAGACAAAAACATTGATGATGAGTTTCCCCTCTTAAGCAAACTCACCGCGTTTGTCCCTGCACAATGTATAGCTAAATTGGCGAGATGAAAGTTAATCTCACCTCCAACACACCTTTCAGAGATTAGCCCCCAACGACTTTTCCTCACACCGGCTGCTGGACACGCTCACCCGTACACCAGAATGTATGCAGTGCTGCCTTTTTAAATCAATTTATTAGCTTTTCACAGTTACTGTACATAACTAGGGTTGCCACCCGACCGCTATTTTACTGGCAGGCCGGTAAAAAAATTGACATCAGGCCAATGTTAAGTCTATGGAGACAGTAGCATGGCCGGTATATTTCTGAAGAAAAGGTGGCAACCCTGTACATAACTGAATTGTGTCCTTTCCACAAGTGGGCAGCTCCTCTTCTTGGCAGAGTTGGTGCCTTACGGCCCATTGTCTTGGATGTCTGCTAGAAATTCCAGGTTTTACCCCCTGGTGCCAGCAGAATATGGTCACATAATTGAAATATGTGGTCCCTATGGCACTATACACTGCCAATTTCGTAAACCTATAAGTCAGAGACAGCTAAAAACTTGGTGCTTAAAAGTCAATGCAAAGGAAGCATCTCTTCATTGCACCTTTGCAGGTGTCATTAGTACTTTATGTATAAAGTACTCTTTTGTTCGTTAATTCTGTACTGTCACTCTTCCACACTCTCCGTTCTAGAAGTGTCACCTCACTGTAAAAATTCTTGGCAATTTTTGTTTAACACAAACGGTTAAAAAAGGGTAACCTGTTCAGTTAAAATAAATGCTGAGGAAGAATCCTGCATGATAGACAAGTACAACAGTTCCCATAAGGGTCTGGCTCGTCTAACCCCTTAGTATAAGCACGATCTAGTCTTCTGTACTTTTTGTTATTGTCCCAATAAAGCTGATTGAATGTTTCAGTGACGTCATGTAAAATGGCAACTGGCGGCCCCGGGGTATCGGTTTTGGCCCCTAACGGGAGGCGACAGACCGTGAAAGTGACAGCCCGAACCACTTTACTGCAGGTGACTGCTACAGAAAATCATAGTAATGTACCGGGAAGGGGCTGTAAGTGTGTGCATTGGGGGGGTTGATCTGCCAGGTTAAGCGTCCAGTTATTATGTAATGTGACCAGTCACTGTGTAGTTGGGGTAATATTACAGGGACTGTCCGTGCAGTGCAGTCATTCCTGGAGATGCATATAAAGGGTAATGCAGATGGGCATACTGTCACGGTGTATAATGTAACAGAGAGCTGCTTGTCACTGCATTCAGGGGCTCTTGCCTGTTGTAGAGGGGTAAACTAATAGAGAAGAGACTATTATTGTCAAGATGATCTTTCAGAGAGGGGGAGCTGGCACTCAGTATTAATACAAGATTAGATTAATTTAAACAATCACTTTGCATGTAGGGGGTTGTTTTACAAATGAAGAAAGAAGGTGACCACATCACCATTTTAATTAGGGACACTTATGAAACATGCACATTTCAGGGCTGCTTTGGGTAAATTAAAGACTTCTGACCAGTCTGATTTACTGATTACAGCCCTGGAATATACATTTTTTTGAAAAAAAATAAGCATTGCATATGTGGTCAACTTAGGAGAAACTGTCAGTTGATATTAAAGTACTTTAAAGGGGCAGTGCCACTTAAAGTCTGTGAAAAATACTTTTTAACTATGAGCTGCCTCATGTAAAGTATGTAAACAGTTCTGTTTGATCACTTTTTTTCCCTCAACACGTCCTATCACCTAAAATCTGCATACAAAGTGTAATTTTTATTGCCTCCTGTGTATTCCCCTGATGTGATTCAATATAGGAACCCATGATATTATGTTCAATATAAAACTACTTGAGAACTTAATTTAAGTAAAAAGTTACACATATAATAAAAACACGTACAGCATACAGAAAATATGATAGGAGCAATTGGCCCCTAAGAGACATTTTAGACACTTTTTGAGAGTACAAAGGTATTTAATGGATACACTGCCACCTGTTATAACTTTTTATGGATGCTGTTTTTTATTGAAGGTGCTAGAAGATGTCTGCAAGAAACAGAATTTTAATCCAAGTGAATATGATTTGAAGTGAGTATATAATCATCATAAGACAGGAGAATGCTGGTTTGTGGTCACTGCTCAATGCCAGCATTGTGGGTCCTCTATAGAAAGTTAGTTCATATGTGTGTCTGCCCCAATTAATTGTTTATTTATACACTTTAAGAATTAAATGTGTATTTGTAAATGTTTGTATGTTTCTTTTTAAACTGGCTTGCATACCCAGGCAATCAGAAAAGAAAAGTTACATCACAACTGCAGCAACATGAATGGTGTCTCCACGCCTTCAGCAATAAAAGGGTTAAACATACTGACATTGCAAAATCCCTTTCCTAGTAAAATATATTCCTTACAAACATATAAACACATTGTATGTGTTGCCCCTTAGTAATATGAATTATACCCTTTCCCCCACAGGACAATATTGGGAGTTACGTAGAAAAACATAGGATTTCTAGAAAACCCATAAATGCCAAAAACAAATTACAAGCAGTATATTAATAACTCTATAGAATCTCCTAGAGTACATTTGGTGGCTGGAGGGATCCTTTAAGCTGTGTTTACTTGCATGGTATGTCTGCATTCATTTCTCTGGTGACCAGTTTTATGTAATGTTGTGTACAGCTCCTAACCATCATGTGATCTGTAGGTTTCAAAGGACAGTGCTAGATCTTTCTCTTCAATGGAGGTTTGCCAATCTTCCTAACAATGCCAAACTGGAAATGGTGGGCTGTAGTCAGCAGCGGGCTGGAGCAGAGAGCACGGTGAGATGCCTTTCTTGATTCTATTTACGTTTTTTTTTTATTTAGTTTGAATGATGCATTTGTTATTTTTTTAAGTGATTTGAAAATATTTTTTAGAACAGAATTCTGGTTCTTCTACCTCCTAAGAACTAATCTTCCTACCTGTTGTGTGACATGAATATTACTAGTCGGTTATACCATTTATGTAATAATACACATATGTATAAAGGTAATTTCTAGAGCAAAGTTTTAAAAGTGATATAATCAGCAGGAACATTACATTGTTTTCCATGATGAACCCGACCGTGTTTAGCACTCTGCCCCACAACTGACCCTTGACTCCCATTGACTCTCTTTCTCTGCACATTTGGTATACAGCCAGACTAATGTCAGCGGTCAAGTAAATGTTCACACAGGGTTACAGAAGTCTGTGACCTTCATCATGCACAGTCATGAAACTGTCTGTCCTCTTCTCCTGTGCAATCATTTAACTGTCTATTTTGGACATACACCGGGTGAGGAAAGTGCTGTGCAGTAGAAGTTTTTCTGATTTGTGTATTCGCTTCTCTATTGTCTGTCCACTTAACTGCTGTCACCTCTCCACCATAGAAAGTACGAGTGGCGTTCCAGTTGGAAGATGGGATGAGATTGCAGCATGAGTTTCTCTGCAGTCAGACTCTTTGGGATGTCATCTCTCAGTTCTCAGAGAGCAGGTGAGGACAATCTTAGCTCCACTGTTAAAAATTGGCACTGGGGGTGATAGCTTACCCATCGTACCTCAGATGCTGCCAACTACTGTATTGTATAGTCTGCCACAATTTCAAACTGGGGGGTGAAATATGCTCATTTCTGTTACATACCAGCATTTAGTTTGGAATTGCTATGTTACAGCTTTTAAAATGATGATGTTTACATCCAAAAATCCCTATGCTGTAATATCTTTGTATTTTTCCCAAAGGTCGTGTTTGGAACAGGGACCTTCGGAACACTATCCTGTCTGTATTTATATGAGAGATGAGGTAAACTGGATCTCTGAGGCTTCTCCCAGACAGGCACACAGCTTTTTAGCAAGTCATAACACTATTTCTTAGATTACTCAAGTCTCTGCCCAGGCTGGATTTTTCAGTAAGCAAAAAAAAAAAAAGTCCCCTTCTGTAGCTGTTAATTCAGAGGCTCCTTGATAACCTCAATCCCTTGGAAAAATATATATTTCTACTATACAGACCTGCTTATAACTTTATTCAGTGCTGTTTCCTGAATACCATCCTGGCTTTTGGCTCAGAAGTGGTTTAAATGTACAGATATTTTGAGGGTGCACCATGCTGTATGCTTAGGAGAAGACTAGAAGAAAATAGTTATGTGTACAAATTTGGTTATGTGTACTAAGTAGAGTACTCTAACTGAGTAGAGTGTAGATTAGCCAGTATTATGCAAAGTCTGTTAGCACACATACATATCATCATGTACAAACCCAATGTCCCCCAACACAAATCTTAGGGCACAATCAAAGTTTGTTTTCAGCAATTCTGGCAGGTGCAAATATTAATGGAACACTCCCACTAAAAGATGAAAAGGTTTTTATTTTGCATTGATGATTTCAGATACGTCTTTTGGTTTCCTTATGTGAGTTGAGTTTATTAAACTAGTGTGACTGGGTGCCACTATTTTGTGAAATATAGTGTTTTTTGGTGCCACCCCCCAGCCCCTCCCCCCCCCCTCCCCAGTGACTTTAGAGCACCGTTATATCACTTTGGGGCTGGGAACACAGAATGCAATCAATAAGTCTCAATTCTGATCATAGACTTATATTGAATGGTAGGATAATGTAACTATTACATTACAAGGGGGTGGAGCTATGATCCTGTTTGTTCAGGTTAATCTCTCTTTGTGTTGAAAGGGAGGTTAAAGAAAGTTGTACACAGCCACCTAGTCCTGCCAAATATGATACACAGGAGCCAGTAAGAGAGCAGGGGAGTATCTTATAACATCAACATGCCGACTCAGGCCACAGTTGTAAAGTGAGACTTGCTGGATTTTGGAGAATGTTGCATCATGGGTAAAATTCTCAAAATGGATGCTGGAGGCAGACACCTAATTTTATTTGTACTTTTATATGCAATTAATTCAAACAGAAAAACGTGGCATATCTCTTATATATGTGCTTGTTTTAAATGCACAGGTAATCTAGTTACATCTTATGTAAGTGGTACTGTCCCTTTAAAGATATTCTGTATGAAGACTGATCTGTTATCAATGTTGTTTTGCTGATGAGAATGGTAATAAAAGCTTATATACAGGGTTTGACAAATATTAGGAGCCAGGAAGCCCTTAGTGCAGCCTTCTATTTGTTTTCATGTTTATCAAGCCCTGAGCAGTTGAAAGCTTGCTTCTGGGGTTTGCACAATAAGATGATTTAACTGGAGTCTAGTTCTTGCATTACTTTTCATACTTACAGTGTTTTCCCTGACTTCTCTAGGTGAAGGGCCAATCTGCTTTAAAGCAAACTTCACTTCAGTCCTTGGGAATTACTGGTGGAAGTGTAATAATAAGGTGAGGATGACAGACTTTCATTACTTATTGCTTTCAGACTGGTACCTGTCTCATCAGCTTATAACATTCATTGTATTTTTTTGTTTGTTTTCACTTCAAGGTTTTTAATGAAATGTGATCAGCCTGAGAAAGCAGTGGATATCTGTGCACAAAAGCAAATGGCACGTGAGAAGGACACCGTTTTTAAGGACACTGTCAGCTCAACTTATATTGAGCCTAAAGAGAATAAACCTATAATCAGTGGAGAGGAAAAGTGTTCTTCTAAAAAATTCTCAAAATCTGAATCCGCAGCAGAAACTGTGGACGTTGAAAGGGGAGCTGAGGCCTCTGTTTCATATTGTTCCAGCATTACCAATGGCAGTGACAGACCTCAAGTTTCATACTCTAGCGATATGAGTGACAAACAATATCCCTCTTGTTCTAGTTCATCCCAATCTCTTCCTCACACTTGGGACACTACATTCATTCCATTCCAAGGTGGCGGTCACCGCCTTGGTGGTGCCAATTTACCAACCGGATTACCCGAATCAGATGTGCCATGTGACACTGCCCAAGAATCTTTTCGTAGCCCTGGGCCTTCTAAGCCTAAAAAATCTAAGACTGATGAGGAAGGAGGATGTCAGGTAAGGGATAGGAGTGTGCATATATACAGTTGTGTGTGATCCATGTATATTTCTGCTGTATATTTTCTGTGTGGGGACACATCACTTAAAACCTATAAGGTCCCTGTATATCTGCAGAATTTCTAATCACCTACAATTCTGTGTTTCTTTTAGCCAATCGACAGGCAGCCCCTTGTGTGCCACTTGGATTTAGAGGAGAATTTGAACTTTGGGTCTCGGGAGCCAACAGATGATTTTTTTGAGGTCACTGTGGATGATGTGAGGAGAAGATTTTCTGAGCTGAAAAGTGAAAGGTGAAATAACTTGTTACTGCTTACTAAAGAATCATTAAAACACAAACTGACTACTAGTTAATTGCTCTCTGCATTGCCCTACTTTCTTTAGTTCAGGGACATCTTATTCTGATTGTCTTGATTATTATAGGGTCTTCCCAGGTAAGTTTGGACGCATTCAGAGTATTAAGATGGAAAGGGAGCACTCAAATCTCATGCTATTTGGATTGCTCTGTTATGTCTCCAAACACATCCTCAATTCAGAAATCATAGGCGATCCGAATGCTTTAGCTCGTTCCGAGTGCTTTGTTTCCCAACGGCCCAAAGAGTTGATCTGGTCTCAAAATCAATGATATTAAGCTGAATTTCGGAGATTGTTTGCCCGATCCAAATCCATTTCAGGCAAGATCAGTCTATATTGGGTAGACCCTTATTACTTTCCTCTAGACAGGCAAGTGAAAAATTGTGTAGTTTTTGCAAGAAAAGGCATTGGAAGGCACAATGTTTTTCCCCAGCGGTAAAATAGTAATATTGCATAACCTTTCTGGTATTTACATTTTTGTTTACTTTTTACATTTATTTTATTCAAACTCTCACTAGGCAGAAACTGGAAGAGTCGCCTCTACTGACCAAAGCTTTGAGGGAGGCACAACTTAAAGAAAAACTGGAAAGATACCCCAAGGTATGTAAGCAAAAGCTAACAGATCTGTCTTAATTCACCTTGTAATTATAATCACTCAGAGATGGGCTTTTCAGTAGGCAACAAAGTTGTGGCAGTAATCATTTATTTAGGATGTCCTTGGTAATTGCCATCTTATCTAAAATCATATTTTAATATTGACTTTTACTTGTTATAACAAAATTTGTATAAAAATGATTCAGTAATGTTTTTGCTCTGATCTATTAATTTATTGTGTTAAACATTCAGGTAATAGGGAGAGTGAACTGTGCCTAGAGGTGCACTGGAAGTAAATAGAGCCTTGGTCTTCTCTTTCACATGTTTAGTGCTATGCAGGTCTTTTGTTGGAGAGTGCATTATCACAGGATATAGTGGCAAAATAACTTACAGTGAGATTTCATCAAAAGAAGCCAGCAGGTGTGCCTATGGACCATTATCTTTATGTGGAAGGGAGGGATGCAAGTGCATTGAGGAAACTGAGATAATGGCATTGTAGAGAAGCAGAGATCTGAGGTCATCACTAGATGAATCTAACAGGACTATAGGCTATCCCCTACAGAAAGTTACATCTTAATAATATCTCGTCTAAGGATCAGATGAACCCCAGTGAATAAATATCACATAATACAAATAGTAAGAAGCTCTGTTATTGTGCTTTTGTGCACTAATTCTAAACATCAGTTCTTATTGCTGAACCAAATATCACCCCAGGTATTACACTATTTAACTCTTGTTAGATACAGTGTCAACCAGCAGTTAAACGTGGGAGGGACTTGCACCTGCTAAGTTGAACTAAAAACCAGTTGTGAGTCTTCAATTTGTCTAGCTCTGTTTTGGTATTGTGAAAAAGTGGTGAGGGTGTGCAAACTTTGAAAGGTCCTTGTGAAATTCAAAAGATTATTAACAAGTCAATTGTAGAAGATGATCAGTGTCACACTTACACTAATATGATTTGGAGTGGACTTGCTGTGGCAGTGGTTAGTAAAAGTATAGTGTTTGGCACCCACCCTTAAACACAACTAGCAAATAGAGTGCATTGATGATATGTGCATGGTATATATTTGTTTGTATATATATAATCATTTTGAATAGGATCTTCTTCTAGAAACGTAACTAAGGACTTGTTAATGATCTTTTAATTGCACATACGACTGGACTGTTCAGTCCAAAGGATTCTCACAAACAAGTCACTAGTCACATTTCTAGAAGAAGATCCTTTCAAAATGATCACAAGTCACAAATAACATGATTTGCATACTATGCCCATATCATCAATGCACTCTCTATTTGCTAGTTGTGTTTAAGGGTGGGTGCCAAACACTATACTTTTAGTAACCATTGCCATACAAAGTCCAACTCCAATCACAGTGTGACACTGTTCTCCTTCTTCAATTTTGTGACAAGTGACTTGTTAATAATCTTTTGAATTGCACATACTCCTGGACTAAATAGAACCAGGGAAAGGAGCCATCCATAAAAAAAATTGCGCAGTTTATCTCTTACGTCTGCCTCAGTGGAAAGTAGAATTGAAATACCAGCCTGTGAGGGCATACAACAGGCTGTGCTGTTTTTTTTAATTTTATGGATTGCCCCTTTCCCTGCGCTGGAAGTTCAGGATCCAGGTTATGACAGATCAGTGCTGGAACCTAGATACTAGTATATATTTTCCCTACAGGTCACCCTTTGTGTGCCAGGGGGTGGGCAATGATTTTCACTGCCCACCGTCCTGGCACACACAGGGTGGTTTTATTTTACTGATTTTGGGGGAAATTCTGATCGTCCCTCCTACTTTGCAAGGTAGGCATTATACTTAATTTATTTTCTTTATTCATTTATTGTGCCTGGTACATTAGGCCAGCCCCTTAACACATGAGGATATGGGAGGCATCCATTTTATTTTGTATGGGACTTAGATAATAGCGCTGGCCAATTAGTTTATGTTTACTGGGGTCACAGGCATTGCGCCGACCCCTGGCCCTAGGGGTGCCATAATTATTTCATTTGATGGGGCCAGTGGGAGGCCAATGGTCCCAAGTAGCGGCTGTTACTCCAGTTCCCTGGGTAATAGTTTTTTGCAAAAAGCTGGTATTCCCTTACCTCAATACCAGTGTTTTAACGCACGGTATATTTGTGGACCCCGTTGAATTGCAGGTAAAACTTTAATTAATGACCAGCATGGAATCTACCCCATTTTCTCTTCATTTGTTCATTTGCTAGCAATTCTACAAACACATAAACTTATAGATCATTTAGTATTCGCTACTTTTACAGAACAATGTGACAGTTTTTTTAAGCTGTTTGTGATCTAGTGTATGTACGCAAAGAACTTCCTTCAAGAACTAAAAAAAAGTGGGTTAAATTGACGTGTGAACTGCAAACATCAGGCACCTTCTTCATACCCCAATATGTCCAGTGATGGGACATCCGTACATACTATCCTTTTCTCTAATGATACTGTGACATCCGAAACTTGCAAAGCGTATTTTGGCCCTCCGAGGCACTAAGAAGAGGTGTAAACTATGATGGCACATGGAAATGCTGTGTCCTGCCAATAGTCAGGGATTATTCATATATATAGTGCCAAGTTCATCACGTTAAAAAATATGTATTTCCTAGAGCTGATTTATTTGACTTTTCTGCCAGTTATGTTGGCTGTTGTACTTCTTGGTGAAACTTTTGTGGTAACTTTCTCCTTAGTATAATTGTATTATTACTTTTTGGACAACTACCTTTACTGCCAACACATGATTAATTGGACCAAACATAACCCTGTCAAATATTCTTTTCCACTTTCCAAAGATAAGTTGAACATTTGTTCTGAGTGTAAAATTAAAAACACGTATCTGTGACAGAGACTGTGGAATATAGAAGAAATTATCTTTACATTGAGTTAGTAGAATTTCAAGCAAATGCATATATTTATTTTTCAATGTGTCTGCTGTGTATACTGTTTATAACCTCATCCAGTGATTTGATATAAAAATCACACATTTTCCATTGAAAGTGCTTCATTTGCAAAGTTACAGAATTAGTCTTTTGGTTGGAGCAACATTCAGGTGTTTGGCGGCTGGCTTTTACTGTTTTATTCCTAGAGCAATTAAAGTATTGCTACAGTATACTAAGTGGCTATTAACTAAGATGAAAAGGTTGGCCATCCTTTAAGGCTTGGCAAACGTTGAATTGGCAAGATGTTCTAGTGCTGAAGATTCTATGCAGGTGATTGTTGTCTGTGTCCATACCGTTGTCACTGTCTATGTGTGTGGCATCAATCGCTGCATTGGGTCAGTTAGTCCTTCTAATAATGATATTCTGATCACTTTCGATGGCTTTGTGTTCTTTGATGATATAAAATATTTTAGAGACCATAACACTTTTTTTGCTCAGTAGAGAATCCTTTTTAACAACCATCACACGTCAAGCGACAGAGTCTCCTTTTGTGACTTTTAAAACCTGAATAATCCAGGAAAGGAGTTTCCCAGGTCCACTTGCCAAATGATGACAAAGAAATCTTTTTTAGGGCATGACAGAGAAACGGTTACTTTATGGCATCCAAGAACTTTCATAAATGTGAGGTCAGTCAAAACAAGCCCGGCTGGAGAGATTCTTGTAATGTTTTTTAGAAGGTCTGGACACCTTGGCATGGGTCTCTGCTTCCTCATTTGCCTTTTTATTGGGATATTGTTTAGGTAATGGAATACCTGTAGATTCGAAAAATGTTGTTTGGGAAATGGTAAGATCATATGGTAAACAAGTGAATTAAATGAGTCTGTGTAGGAAAATCTAACATCTTGTCTGAGTATATATATATATATATAAATAATATATACACACAGACAACACAAGTTGTGTACTCACTTTGATCTGTACAGATCAGGCTATTTTACATCAATATGGATGAGCATTTCATTGCGTTCACACAGGCGTTCACACAGGGAAGGTGGCGTAATCCTGATAATAATGTTAAGCACCGGATAATAATTCTAGAATTGTCTACTAATTGGCCTATTTCAACAGGTTGTGCTCAGGGTCCTATTCCCCGATCGCTATATCCTGCAGGGATTCTTCCGCACGACAGAGACTGGTACATAATGAACTTTCTGTATCTGGCTTTATATTGATGCTGAGATACAGCTTCTGATGGATCTCTCTCTACCTCTCATTTGCAGTTGGAGCAGTGAAAGAATTTGTACACAGTCACCTGGAGGATTCCCAGCTACCATTTTACCTGTGTACGTCCAAAGCCCATGATGCCACCACACACCCCTCATGTACCAAGCCTGATTAGCTCTTGAATGCAAACGTTCTGAGAAATGCAGTAACTTGTTTAACATATTTAGGGCTGGTAATAACTAATAGATGTTACAAAACATCGATCAACTTCTCCGACCAGTGGATCTTAAAGGATTAATATTTACAGCACAAGATGCTTAAAAAAGATTCTTGAAAATAGCTCAAAATACAATACCTCTTTCAATTGGACAGTACCCTATTCATACGTGGCTGTGCAGAATTTAACATTAATCTAAATAAATGTGATCTAAAGGTAAATTAGGTATTTTTGTCCTAGGAGTAAATAGCCCCCTCACTATACATACACACAGGATATAGTAAATGTTCCAGTTGGAACAGAAATGCTCATTTGGTAGGATCAATTATCCATAGTGAGATCTATCTATGGCACTATTGGAAATTAACAGCATACAACAATAATAATGTAAACGTGACAATAATCCTCCAGAGAGAAACTCTGTCTTCCAACAAGGAATGAGGATGGAAAATGCAAAGTGGGGTCTAATCATTATTATAGCCGAGTTGAAAAGATAGGCAAGTTAGAGAACACAGATAAGGTAGAAGTTTGCAGTTCACGTGTCAGTGAATAGCCCTTAATAACTACAGATATTTTTGGATAATACTTTTTATATCCGTTTTTATTGTGCATTTTCCTGATGTTTATCTGTTGTTTTCCTGCAGTTACTACACCCCCACGGATAGAACTAAAGGATGACTCCCAAACACTTTTCCAGGTAAATAATCTATTCCCATCATATTCCATTGTCTAAATCTCTTGGACTGCAGCATCCACCCATTAACATGGCATTTCCATCAGTTATTTGTAAGAATGCAAATTCTCCTTATCAGCGAAGAGCCTGGAGCTAAGGACATGCCTGTTTATCTCACAGATCCCTTATCATATAATGTCACTACGTCTCTTGACACAAGGTCTTCCCTAAGTGTGCAGACAAGTGCTATGGTCATTCAGTTTGTAACCAGTTTGTTTTCAGAGCCACACAGCTGTGCGGGGTCTCCCCATCCTCCTTCCCTGTAGTAACCTGAGCCCCCCTGCTTGTGTGTTCAGCCTGGACTAGGTTCCTGGGAGGAGAGGGGGCTCTGAGCTCTTGGCAGCTTGTGAAGGGGTCTTTCTTCTCAGTAATGCTCCGGCAGCGGAGCCTCCTGCCTCCTTACTTTCATCTTGCTGGCAGCCCTGTTATTCTTGGCTGGGTTTTCATGACTGCTGTTCTTAATAGAGGCGCTTCCACTGAACCTTAAACCACTCAATAAAAGTGTCACCAGAGGAGGGGGGGTGGTCTTTCCCCAGGGCTTGGTGGGCAATAAGACGCATCCTGTCTTGATGAAAGTTGTATATGTGGGGGGAAGAGAGGCATTTGGATCTGAAGGAGGAGACACAGCAGTGTGTATACTAACAGGAAAAATGTATTTTTGTCTGTTTATTATTTTTTTCAGCTGTTTAACCCTGTGAATGCTGATAGGAGAGATTATCTATTTTAGTTTATCTAGTGTAAAGTACACAGCACAGAATGCACATATAAATAATAGGTGATTATAGCAAATATAAACATATCATAAGTCAGAATAATGGGCAACTCAAAATGCTTCTCTTTCCATCACAAAATATTAAATAATATCCACTAACTTATATTGAGTTTTTGTTTTAATGTACCTGTAACTATGTAGGTATTCAAGCCAATAAGAAAAACCATTGCCGTCAAAAAAAGTTATTTACTCCCCCAATATTAACAAAATAATCGGTCATGTGCGTAAAGAGTCCGTTTGGGGCAAAGTTTTCAAAGTGAAGCAATCACCATGGAAGCCAGTGGAATGTGTGTCAATCATTGCTCTTGATTCCTATGGCCTAATGTGTCTGGGAATTTGGCATTTTACTTGAAAGGTCTTCTGTGCTACACTGCGAGTTACTGTGTATGTGTTATGCTTTGTTCTATAAAAATTTCTTGGTATCTTTCCACTCTGCCCATTCATCCAGCATGTTGCTTTGATGGCCCCGCTGCATACAGAGGTAGCACTTTTACTTACCTCTCAATGGGTGCTTAATATGTCTGTACATGATGGTTGCACATCTACAGATCATCTTGCCTGCTCCTGTGCCTGACAAATGGTACAGTAGTGATGTGGGAAAATGCAGAAAGCCTCTTATATGTACCTTCTCTTGCTATTTTTGACTGTTTTTATTTATTTCATATTGTTTGAATTCTAAACTGAACATTCAAACAGAAATAGGTTTTCCACCTTTTTTTTTTTTTATCAATAAAGAAGTGTAATACTGACCATGCTATTGCCTCCATATAATTATCATTGCCCTCATGCCATTTTTTTTATTGGAGTGCCAATAAAATACTGTCAAGCACGTTACGGTGACCTTAATGCTTCAAGGAAAAATGTATAATTACTGCCATTTTGCAATTAATTTAAATCGCCAAAAGTCTGAGCTCCTCCCCTTTTATCTCACACTATATATCGTTTTTTAGCATGTAGTGTAATGCACAGCAGTTAGAATGACCAATGCATTCTAAAAGTGATGCTCAGTAAAAGGGGAGGAGCTTAGATTTGTTTTGTAAATTTAAATATTGCAATATGTCATTCTGTGTAAATAAGCATAGCCAAATGGTATATTTTCTTAATTACATTTACTTGGAGTTTATTGCTTTTGAACACCTACTGTGCCTTTAAATCACCTGTATGAGTAGATTCATATATATTGTAAATGGTTTCACACACAGTTTGTTTCCAGAAGAGGAATGATTGCTGCAACACAATGTGTTGTGTTTTTTTCCCTTTCCTTTTCATAATCGAATACAATTGTCTTGCGTTAGAACATCTTTAGCGTCTGTTGCGTAACAGAGAAACAGAACCCTGTCGCCAAACAATAGTGATAGTTTTAATTATTTAATACTTTCCAAGGTCATGCTGCAAATCCTGGCTGTAGACCTGTAATTATAGTGCAGTTCTTGTGGTTGCCTGGATCTCTCTCCTAGTTCCAAGCCCTTGTTCCCTGGTGGTTCCTTCCTGTCTGAAGCTTTTGATCTGTGTCTGTGAAGACATCGCTCAGCCCTTTAACGTCATTTCAAAGCTTGTTTCTCCTTTCAGATCCTTGTATGTGTCTCTCTAAATGTTTGCATTCTGGATTTTGCCATTCATTCCCGCTTTCCCTTTGAAGTTCTCATTTTCTCATTGATCTTCAAACTTCAAACTAAACAGACCTGTGGCACTTTAATCAGCTCCCATCCTGGGATGGAAGGAATGCCTCACATCCCACCAGTTCTTGCTTCTCTGGGACACTTGATTGAAATGTTGCCCCAATACATCAGAGCTGTTTGTCTGCAGGAACAAACATATATTTGGTGACAGATAGGTACTGTCAACAGATTACTACCCTTTTTACCATTCCCTTAATCTCTGCCTTGCTTTCTGTACTTTCTGATACACTGTTTGTGTCTCTCTCTCTCGCTCTTTTTTCTTTTTCCATGACTTTATTCTTTGTGTATCACTGGCTCAGTGTCTGCCTCCTCTCTTCTTTGTGTTCCTCTTGCTTGGTGTATGAGCAGGCCCGCTTTCACTGCCATGAATTTGCTCTGACCCTTGGGGCCTTTTTCCTCATGAGGCTTTGAAGTGTTTGCCCAGAGATTGACTGACAAGGAAGTTTTTAGTGGCGGCACCAGGGGGAACGGACAAAAACAGGGACGCGCTTTGAACTAAAGATCTTTCAGTGGAGATGCTGGATTTAGTTATCTCCTTCACTATGTTAATTATTCACCACGATAATTGGGGGGGGGGGGGGGGGGGGGGGATGAAGAGAGGAGGTTATTAAAAAATTCCAGCACTAACACACTGCACAAATCTCATTTTCAAGCTCCAGACTGCATAAAAGAAATGCTGTGTTTAAAGGGGACCAGTGTATTTCCAAGGGGGAGCGAGGGGGGCCCTTTTTAAGCTGTCGTTTTCTAAATAGTGAAATCCCTACAGATGAGAGGAAAGATCAAAGCGCTGGCGATTGTTCGCTCTCCGAGTTTGGACCATGTCTGGTACTCTGTAATTGAAGTTTACGGAAAGCTGTCTTTGTTTTTCAATGGCATGCAACCTTACACAATACAGATTGAAAAGGAAATGTTAAAAAAAAAAAAAAAATTCTGTGTCTTTTGCTGCTGTCCTGTTTCATGTGCTTTTATAGGAGCTGCCATCTTACTCAATCTAGATTCCATCTTCACATAGCACAGTTATATAGAACTATTCCGGTGTTCCAATCCATCGCTCTGTTTTGAATACTGAAGCAACAGTTATGTTAATCTTGATAAACTTTTATTTTTATGGTTTTTGCTTTCTTTCCCGGGTGGTCCATGATTTTCAAACACACATTCTGTTTAGAAACGTTACATAAGAAAATAATGGAATGTGATAAAAGCCACATATACACCATGTAGGTTTTGAAAGCTTCCATATTATATGTAACAAGGTGTTGCAACATTTAAAAAAAAAAAAGTTTAAAAATCTGTATGTGTTTATGACTATTATGTTTTATTATATTTCTATATTTTCGTTCAGCAGTGTCAAAACACTATATTGCTCTATTCTCATATAGATTACATATGCTTTATCTAACCCACAGGCTGACCTCTTCCCTGCTGCTGTTGTTCATTTTGGATCACAGATACAAAGGGGTAAGATATTAATTTTATTAAGTAACGGTGCAAGGCAATATGCAGCTCTCCAGCTGAGTTACAGCTCCCGGGATACTAAATCAGTCTTTTGGCTCCATCAGCACCAAGGGAGATGTGGTTTAGCAATAATCAGATGGTCACCTATTTCCCAGCACTGATTTAGGATGTCTTTTTTTTTATTAGGGGAGAATGTATTTTATGCCTTTTGTAATCATGTACTTGAAAAACTGTGACACTTTGCTAAGTGGATTAAACACTACATAAAAATTAGCCTTGAATTCCACCTCATGGGCTTGTCAGGTAAAAAATGTGTTTTACCTACAATGCAGTTAATTAGAAACCTAACATTTAATTAAGAGGACATAAACATGAATTATGTTGGTATTCTTTTTAATCTGTAGTTTTAGATTTTTCAGAGGGTAATGAAAACAGTACATTTTCATTTACCTCTGTGGATTTTATTTATGTGTAATTTCTGGCATATGTTACTACTATGTATCCAAACAACAACAACAAAAAAACCTTTTAAAGGTACAAAATTGACAGCCTATCTGTAAAGTGGGGTACATTTGTACTATGCTTGATTATGAAATCGTGTACGTATGACACTATGTAATGCATTCTAAGATGACAATCTCACAGTCAATACACAATGTAAAATTCATGTTTATTTAAAACATTCTTTTACAATTTTTTTTTTTTTTTTTAAGTAAAATGCTGCCTTTCTCACTTAGATAAATCTTATTGGTTGGGATGATGTCTGTAATCCCCAGTCAGTTTAAATTCCCAGATAGAGACGGATACTTAGGACTGGCCAGGATGGAGGAATACTGAGACCTCTGCTTTTCCCTCTGATGAGGAGCACAGTGCTCGGTTTGTAAAGGAAAACATTATTCTACCCCCTGCTTTCAAGCATTATGGTGACTTTATTCTGGGCTGTATTGTAAGCTTTGGATTTTTATTTTTCAGCAGTCATCTAAAGAAATGTCTTTAGAGATATGTATAAAATAGCATAAAAAGATATATGCCAGGAGCAATTTTTTTTTAATTGAGCCATGATTAGCTGGCTTCATAGGATTTGTCTAGTTCTGATTTTTAACTGATACTAACAACCATTGATTCTATTTTACATTATTTTAATGGAGAGCAACAATAGCCTGTCTTTTGAATGGTTGGATTATGAGTAACAATGCTTGTATATTATTGTCCTACAGATCATTACCTGTGCCAGGAGTTTCTGCAAGCCACAATGCCTCCCTCACAGGCCGATTTATTGGTTGCCAGGTAACTATTTAAAGGGACTCGATCATAATCGTATTTACAGTGGAAATGCAGCACATGAAAAAGATAAAAAATGTATTTTACATACATAAATCTTACTTTTAAAGTTGCCTTTGTTGTCTACTGACATTGCCTTGAGCCATATTATGCCAAGTATATAGTATTTATTGAATTAGTTAATTTTACATATGGTTCCACACAGTGATGTCATAAATAGGAGACAATCAAATTTTAAGTATATTTTTCACTTAATCTATACATTTCCTTTGAATTTAGAGAATACTTTTCAAAGCTTCTTCATTATGCTCTAACTTTTCACGTTAAACAATGTTTAGATGACTGTCTCTTTAAGTGGTCAAACGAAGGATCGAGCAATATTGTTACTATTTATGATTTGTGAAATATCCCCTGCTTCATGCCTTGACAGAATGATGCCATGCTCCCCAGTAGCCCCCATTCTGGAGAATGTCGCTACTGGCCTTAAACCTGAGGAAGCTTACCAAGCAGTGGAGATCTCTGATGAAAATGAGGAACATCAAGCGCTTAATGACAGACAGGAGAGGGATCTGGGAAAAGTCCCCAAATGGCTAAAGCTACCAGGTAACTTCCCTTATGGATTATATTTGGCAAAAGTGTATGTGTGCACTCCACAGAGGGATGATGTACATGTTGTCTGCTTTGTTAGCGTGGGATGAGATTATAGGCACTGGATAAATGCAGTGTCTACAAGATGTGCATAGTTAAACAGCATGTGGGTGGCTGATTCCATATTCTCTTCCTCAGGAAAAAAGTGAAGGAAACCACTCTCGTGAGGAGTGTTACAGCACTTACATTAAAAAGCGTCTGGGTGCCATGGCTTTCTGCTGAGTATCTCTGAGATTGATTGATGATGGGACTTTACAGGATTATCTATAGCAGATGTGAGTTCACTGCTAGTCCTGTCTCCTGTTCTCACCACAACTATACTGAAGTTGGTGCAACATTTACAAACTTTGGTTCAATAAAATGATTACATTTAAAAATGAATTCCTACACTGTGTCCATCTTTTATAGCCTGTGTTTCAGACCATCACCAGTGCCTGGTAACTTGTGAGCTACAGGACAGGAGATGTGATCATTAAGATTTGGTGTCAATGCTTTGGCTAAGATGATGATAACATCCTCTTAAGTGGAAAAAAACAACTTTCACAGATGAACGTGTCCTTTTACCAAGTTGTTTTCTCACAGCTTTGGATAACAGTCCCAAATGATGCCTCAAATGGCACAACACAGCCCTGTGTTAACGATGCAGGAGTCTACTAAAAATGTCCAAACGTCTTTGAAGTTAGTTATTTGGCTCCTGCCTGTTTCCACTTCACCGTATTGACTTTGCTAATTACTCATCCTCCAACAACAAGGAACCTCTGCTGAAAAGGTCCTTTTACCTAAAGCTTGTCTGTGCTCCCGTCTCCTCCACCCAGTGCTTTTTTTGGCTTCTGCTTTTCCTCGGTTGAAATTGTCCCTTGTTGGCACCACTTCCTTAGCAAGGTTGTTTAAGCCACACATTAAATGCTGGAGCTGATAAAAAAAAGGGCTATTTCTAAGCATTTATAACCAATGCGGAAAAAAATGTACTCTGTTTTTCCCTTGGGATGCATCTTTTTACATCACCATTGCTCCATTTCCTCTGCCTGCTGGGCTCCTAGAAAACAATTGTATACACAAAAGCTTTGGGAAGCACACTGTCGCCCCCTTAATTAGTGTTTATCTGCTTAATAATATGCTGGTAATTGTGGCTGTGCTAACACCCTTATGAATGTGGAAAGTTAATTACAGTTCTAAACTTTTTTTTATCAGTTTGCTGTTCACGATCCCCTCCCTGCAAACAAGTTAATATCAACTGACTGAGCATCAAAGTAGCACCTGTCTTTGTCTCTGTCTGGGGAATGTTTCCTTCAATCCTAATGACTTCCAAATGCTTTGAAAAGTGAAGGGGGGGGGGGGGGGAGGTTTGGAAGAGTTACAGAAGGGACACTGAGTTACAAGAAGGGGAGGGGTGGTTTAAAATTAAAATTCAGTGGATGGGGTGTTAGGAGTTGGGGTGAATTAGAACTAGATGTTGTGGATGAGAAGGTTTGTTAGTTGAGGCACTCAGTGGTAGAAGCCCTCTGTCTGTTTTGGGAAGTGTTTCTCAAGATGCGGCTGACAGTTTTGTTTTCCTCTTTCCAAATTTGCTCCATAAACTTCTTTTGAAGAATGGCCAGAATTCCAGATGATTAGCAGTGTGTTCACTAAGAGATGAGATAAGCATATTGTGGGCTGGCTGCCTGGTTCACCAGTACAAACGATGAAGTTCATATTTCTGCAGTTTAATTAATATTGCAGCTTCCGAGGCTTATTTTTGCCTTGTAATTTTATTCTGCACTATAACAACTTCCACATTATATACCGGCCCTTCCACGGAAACAGTCCTTACGCTAGTATTTTACTGTAGCCTGGAACAAAAATGGTTTTGTGCTGTGTACATTTATATGGTAGTCAAAACTAATTCCTGCCCAATATTGATTTGACCAAGTATGAATCTAGAAGTTTATACTTTATGTGCCTGGATGATGCAGCCAGTCTCAAATATGATGGCTAAAGTGTTTGCTGTACTTCACACAACTCCCTAAGAGCTTTATTCATGAAAGAGGGAATTTCAAAATGAAAGTGACAGTCTACTCCCCAAACTCACTTTGGTGCAGGTTGAAGACTGTCTGTATAATGCACAGGCTTTCTGCATAAATCACATTTTTAGTATTAGACTCAAGCCCTTCCCCAGTGATTACTCTGCATGTTTACTGCAGGTGCGGCAGCACTGATTATATAGACACTGAGCATATACGTTTTTTGTTTTATTTGGTCACTTCCTGTGCTGCTGGAAAAGAATAGGTTGTGTGGATTGTGATAACCTTGCTCTTGTGCACAGTAGGATCACTTAACAGTCCAGCACTGTCTGATGACATCCCTAGAGAGATAGCAAATTCCATTCAATTGAATGAAATTATTCTCATTGGATCCTGCAGCAAAAAAAAAGGAAATTACTCAGCTAGTGTGGGCCGTCCTCGTTTCTTGCAAACTGCTGTAATTTCATCTAGCTGTAAGTATTTTAAGCACTGCAAAATGAAAAACATGCATTTTAAAGTACGTTGAAAGCACATAGTGTGCATTAATATTTTTGTATTTTGGGCACCAGACAGTCCCTTTTAAGACCAAAGTAGCAAAGTTGGAAAAACTTCCCTAATTCAGCTCACACTTGAGGCTAATTTGGCCTTCAGTTTGAAATGTCCTTGTTACTTACATGAATAAAGCCCTTAGTAGAGCATTGCTCAGTGTGGAAAATGAATTTTAAAAAAATTTGACTGGCTTTTTTTTTTTTTTATTAAGTAGGGTGAATGTTCTAATTTCCTCAACAAAAGATGAAAAAGATTTACCTGTCTTTTAACTCTGAGTTGAAGATGATCACTATTTAAGGTGTTGTGGGCATGTGCTTGACATGAAGTATTTCCAAGCACCATGCTGATCACTGGCATGAAACTGGGGATAGACTGATATTTACCTCCCTCTGGGGTTAGTGTAAATAAGGTCGTCACATGGGAAACAACACTCTTCAACAGAAATGTTAGTCTTGGCTGCAGTCACGGTGAGCTGACGGAAAAGGCACAGACATTCTAATGGTGTGTTTATTGCTGGTTCCAGGGTGGTGGTGATGAGGATCTGGGAAAGCTTATGACAAGGTATTAGCTCTTGGCTGACAGGTTTTTAAAATGAGTATGGGAGGCTTGCACCATCAAACATGTAACTTTTTTTATTGAAGTAATTTCTTGAAAGTCTTCAAAGACAGTATTTTTTTTGTTTAAGAGGCTTCCATGTTGGAACACTAACTGGGTACACAAGGCTTATGGCAGAGACTAGTGACTGAACTGAATTCCAGGGTGGCCGTCTCTGACAGTTGTTATAGGTAGCAATCCGTCTACTCTTTTAACATGACCTGATCAGTCCTTGAAGCTGCTTGCGTTAGGTTGGGTGGAAATGCTAGATAGTCCCTACTCGCCACCAGAATTCCCTCTCATTGCTTAGATATCCAAAAGCTGTAATAAAGCAAAAGGTTTATCAACAGCTCCTCTGGGGAGTCAGATCGATGACATTAGGGACTGGGTGAGGACTTACCAGTTGAGGTAGGATTTTCTCCACATGCTCAGTTTCAACTATAGGTAGCTGTTCAGCCTGGGCCTGACGCACAGCTCGAGCAGCTGCCTCTTCATGGAAAAATTAAACAACATTTAAGGACATGCATACTTATGTCTGCTAAATGACCTTTTAGTATGCAGCTATTCGATCACCCCACTAACCATTTCTATAAAAAGTAGATCATACTCTCAATACTCCTGAGCTCAGCACCATCTATTGCTCTTTTGTGCCGCCCCCCCTTTAAGGCATTTATTATTGTGAAACATATGTCTCACTTGTACTGTTACATGCACAATAACATTTAATCCTGCATACATTTATTATTAGTGTATCTTACATAATTACACAGTGTGCACTTATATTCATGCATGGAAAGTGTTAATGTGTTCTAATCTGTTTGTGGAAGAAAGCACGCATGGACCTTTTGGCGCAACAGTAGCATGTCAGAAGGCTGTGTGTTCGAATCACGTTGGCATCATGATTTTTTCCTCTGGATCAGGGTTCTCCACACTATGGCCCGCAGGCAGTTTTAATCTGGCCCACAGCTATTTCCCCCTCCCTCCCACCGGAGCCAGAGTGGCCTACCGGGAAAAATCACGTGTCATATCCAGCTGTTAGAGGCTGGGGGCAAGTCCTGTAAGTGCAATCTCATTAGTGGGGTAAGTCCTCGATGCTGGGGGTAAGTGCTGCGAGTGCAATCTCAATGCTGGGTCAAGCACTGTTCATGCAATGTGGGTGCAGAGGAAGGAAATAAAAATACTCATTACATATGTAAAAAAAAAAGTTGAATGTTTTTTTTCTTTGGCCCACGAAAATGTGTAAAAATTACATTATGGCCCTTGTACTGAAAGGTTTAGAGACCACTGGTCTAGATTGTAAGCTTGTGAACAGGGGTCTCTACCTCATGTACCAGTCTGTTCGTTAGTCTAACTTTGTATGTAGTCTCCTCTATACTCTGTATGTAGCGCTACATAAATTGTTGGTCCTATATAAATACATGTTAAAGTAAATGGCCATATATATTTTTTGCATCCCCCAAGGAGGAATGGTTTGTAGGAATGGGTTTTGGTGCAATGCACTGCATATACTGCGCAGTGAAGCAGTGTCACACACAGAGCCAAAGTTTGCCTGAAATAGCAAGAGTGCTCCCTAAGTACACAAATGTGACAGGAACATAGTAGCACATGAGCACCCGTCCACACACTTAATATGACTGATTTTAAGATTCTACAAAGAGGAGGCATTCATTTGCAGCAGTGGAGCGTAGCAAAATACATCTTTACTGCAAAGTGGCTACATTTTTAAGCTATGCAAGATATGCATATTAAAACACTTCATTAGAAGGTTTGTATAATCCATTTTGTAAACTAAACTGTTCTGCTAAACTTATATTACCATGATTTGGTGTTTCGTTTGGGAAATTTTGATTCTATTGTGATAGTCAGGTGCCTCCTACTGGATGAAACTGGTATGAAAGCAAACATTTGCATTTGGAAGCTAGTAAACTCACATTTTGGTTTATTCACTAAATAGTGAACAGAGCAATTTTCCAACTTATCTTTTTAACTCTGCTATTAGACAAAATAATTAACCAGTTTTTTGACAATAGGGTATGTAGCAAACACAAGCAATGTGCACTGTATGAGCACTACACTGCATTGTACCAGTGTAGTGTCAGAGGTATTGAACAGTAATCTCGAGACTGGTACATATGAATAAAGCAAAAGCTAAGGAAGACAAAATGGATGCAAACAGCCTCCATTTTGTGACAGTTTTTGGACATCCTTCTGTGTGTTCAAATCTTATTCTGTGTCCCTGAGGATAAAAGAAAGTCTTTCCCTAACTTTTATCTGAAACCAAATATTTTACTGATAAGTTCATAGTATCACCAGAACAGATAAAGGTGGCCATGGTTAGTGGTTTATGACTCTAAGCCTCATTGTACTGATGCAGACCCAGCTGTGTACATACTAGAGGAGAAGGGGGGCTTCTCTGCAACTTGCTAGGCCACCCAAACTGGCAGAAACTGACAGACACACTGAGATTATTTGGATTTTTAGATTAGTAGAATCTAATAAGGGTTATTAAACACACCTAGTTGATTCAAATCTCTCATTAAAATATATAATTATATCACACCTTCACTAATAAATATTTAAAGTATAATTAGTCCTACATATTAATTAGAATAATGTTTTTATTTTTTTATTAGTGTGGTATATATTTTATTATACATTTTTATTGAATGTGGAATGATAAGAAAATATTTACTCCAATTTGAAATTGTATTAACACTTCTATATTTCAACATATATACTTTCTCACATTATACTCACAATCCAGGTGTAGCTATAAATCATGACATCTCATTTAAATTAAACACACCCATCCATTCAATTCGCTATAAGTTACAGAAACAGGGTGTAAATCTGAGATAAGGTTTGGTTGATAAGTTGATACTGGAGGTGTAAGAGGGAAGATACCTGAAAAGACCGGGGGAGACTGATTTTGGGAGAGCTGCCACTAGTGGGGTGATAGATGGGAATGTTTTAGAAAAGGGCTGAGTCTCTCTCCTTCTGGGCAGAACTCAGGAATATGAGGCTTTTAATAGCACATGTTCACTATACAATAGACATCTCCATACCCATAGTGTTGAGCTAAGTCCCAGGAGTAACTCCCATCACTCAATTCTTCAATGGAAGGTGTCTCAACTGCACACCAACCTCTGCCGGTAATGTATAAATGTGGTAATTTGTTTCTAGCATAATCTCATTTTTTTATGGATGTAATTAGCATATATATTTGGGTAAATTTAACTTAAATCCCACAATTTCTGGGATCTTTACGTTTTAGCCTGGTGTTTAGGTCATCCTTTCTGCAGAAGGAAGCCAGAGGAATACCCTATAGATATTACCAAGAACAATAAATTCTTATAGTCTAGCTATTTACCCAAATACATAATATCTAATCTCCAGAGATTATCTAAGATTCTCATTCTTAAAGTCTAAGCGAGAATACATACATTATCATTTACCGGGCAGATTAAGAAATAGCCACCTTGAGTAGTTATATGATTTAGTGATATTACCTTACCTAAGCGGAGTATATGTTGGTAATTTGTAGGTAATTATGGTGTACTATCATTAACCATTTTAAATACTAATCATAATCAATGTAGGTTGTATCTAAATAAAATGCATGGCCATCTTATGGTCAGAAACGTACTGCATAGTAAATTATTCTACATGCATGTTGATATAGGTACAGAGCTGCATAATTCATGTTTTGTCCTACTTAACTTATGTTATAAGTCATACATGTGAATTATGATTAACATCTATTGATATTGTATTTTGTTGTTATGCTATTTTGCTTACCGTTTGATCTTTATTCTATATTCAATAAATTCATTATTATTTTATTAATAATTGTTGCATTGTATTTATTTTTGTAAAAACGTCATCCAAACTCACATACATAACGAATTCTTGATATGGGTATTTTTAGTCGGACCCATATATATGAATCAATTTTCATATTTTTTTGTATGATTCATAATTAACTCATTCATATTTTTATGGTTATTAATAATCCGACAGTAGAAAGGTGTTGGATCATCCGTAATGGTAAAAAATAAACTAGATTGTAAGCTTGTGAGCAGGACTCTACCTCCTGGATCAGTCTGTTCCTGTTGGTCTAACAGTTTATAGAGGGGAGCATAAACCAATTGCTACGTAAATTGTTGGTTGTATCTAAATAACGTAAAAAAAAACTAAAAACCTGATGACAGATAAGGACGTGCGATGTAGTCCTCCAATAAGTGGCCAAAACAATCATGTGGACAGCATAGCACATCCTCTGAACAGCAGTGCATTGTGACCCTTGTGAACACACACTTGCGTAGCTGAATGGCTTTTGTCACAAATGATCATCAGAACAAAAAGAACCCAATGTCATGAAGGGGTGAAGTTAAAACAGAGGTTCTTGTTGACAATGTGTCTTGTGAATTGCCCTAGCTGGCCATATAAATGCCATGCTTGCATGATTTTCTGTTTTTGCAATAACCAAAAGTAGTGGTGTTTTCCTAACCATTTTCTCCTACAGTGACCTTTTGACCCCAATCATAACCCTAATGTAATGCTAACCCTAGATCTAAGGTTAATTAGCCATTTTTTCTGTATTGCAATGTTTCTGACTGTCTCTAGGGACAGAACGACAGAAGTGAAAAGCCTCTCAGAAGGACATGGTTTTAGCCCTGGTTTCCGTAAAAAAAAAAATATATATATATATATATATCTCAAATCAAGATGCAGGATATTGGAGGTGTTAGATTATTTCAAAAGCAGAGGGAAACACTGCAACATCAATATACATAATCATCTTACCTTGGACAAATACTTTGAGCAACTCTGCTACCAGAAGCAACGCACCACCACTGACTGCAACGAGAGGATGAATATTAGGCTGCAGTCACTGACAAAGCTGGCTCCACAGTTAAGAATGGTAAACAGAAAATCCTAATCCTATAAAGAGATCATGAAACGGTTCACAGTGTTCTACTAAAACTGTAAGTGAATTAACCCCTTAACGCATTTGGACGTATATATACGCCCTCCATTTTCATGTAGCGTTGTGCCTCTGATAGTGCCATCAGCCCCCCCTCGCGCGCTTACGATCACCACGAATGTGATCGTATGCGCGTTACACACATAGGCAGTGAAAGCTGATCACTGCCTATGTGTGTTAAAGTGTTGCAATGATGCCTCGATAGAGCATGCTCCTCCGATACAGCATGCCCAGAGGAGAGAGCGACAGAAGAGAGAAAAAAAAAAATCTCTTCCGTCGCTCTGAAACAGCTACTTGACTGCCCCTACAGGCAGTTAAGTATATTACAGTTAAAAATAGAAAATGAATTAAATAAATAAAATAAATAAATAAATGGAAAAAGCTAACCCTAGATCTACTGAACCTAGAACTAGGGTTAGGTTCATAAATAGGGTCATAATTACGGTTGATTACAAGGGTTAGATTAAGGGGTGGGGGTAGATTTAGGGTTAGGGTAAATTTAGGGTTGGGGTTAAAAAGTCACTATAGAAGAAAATGGTTAGAAAACAAAAAAAACACTAATTGTTTATTGCCCTATTACTTGAAATAAAACAGACAAACAAGGAAACATTGGTATTACTAAACTCAGGACAAATATTAGAAATTACCATTTGTAACTGTAAAAAAAAAAAAAAAATCAGGTCAAAGTTAGAAAAAGTGTTTTTTATGTCATATTTTATATTTATTTTAATAGTAAATGATACCATATGATGAAAATAATAGTATCAAATGAAAGCCCTATCCGTCCTTTAAAAAATGATATATAATTTGTGTGGGTGGACTGACCACAAAGAAAGAAATTCACAGTTCAGTAAACGTATGACAAAAATAATGGAAGGGTCATTCCGAAGAGCTCCGTGAATTCAAGCATGGTATGCAGGGTGGATTTGGTTTCAATCAAGTTGCTTTAAAGTTGAATTAAATCACTCAGTGATTAAGTCAGTTAGTCATGATTTTAACATGTAAAGACTCATTCTTGCGGTTACTAACCTGTCAGATTAGTAAAACTGCAATTTTACAGAACTGCTTTTAGTTTCGAAGGTTACTCTCACTACTTAAATTGTTTACTGTAACTAAAACAATACATTTTCTTCTTGTATTTGCTTAAACACCAATGGTTATTAACTTAAGTGGTAACTGTGTTCTTTGTTAGTACATAGATTTGCAGAACAAGAATGGGATTAAGGTATTTTCCTGAACTTTGTTTATTTCAAACCATGTTTACTGTGAACAAGTGTATGTTATATCAGCTTGGATTTATAAAGACATGGAGGCTCATATTATGCTTATCTCTTTCTTTAATTTTCCCTCAGCAGAAAAGAAAATGCATAAAAACTTTAAAAAGGGACACTACCACTCAATATGTAACTAGATAACCTGGTCATTTAAAACAAACACATATATAAATCTTTTGCCACTGTTTTTTTAATATGATTGAATTAATTGCATATAAAAGGAAAAAAACAAAATTAGGTGTGTATCTTCTGGCTCCATTTTGTGAATATTTCCCATGATGCAACATCGTCCAAAACCTTCCAGCCAGTCTCACTTTACAACTGTGGACAGGGCCGCCACCAGAAATTTCAAGGCCCCTTACTGAAAATATTTCTGCCCCCCCCCCCCCCCCCCCCGATAGTTTATCCATTAATAGCCCACTGATAATTTGCTCATTAATAGCCACTGATAATTTGTCCATTAATAGCCCACTCATTATTTGTTCATTAATAGCCCATAATCCCCCTCCTCCCCCAGTACTTGCATGGATGCTGTTTGTTGGCCATCTCCTCCACAGGGTTTCTTGCTGCACGAACGCTGCATGCAGGAAAAACAGCCGCTGGATATGACATGACGTAATTTCCGGTGGCTGTGACTAAAAGCCAGGTCCATATGCCGGCTGCTGCCCGATCACCTGCAGCGAGGACCCATGGGGCAGCTGCTTTTGGCCACCAGGAATGAATGGGCCCTGGCAGGGCCGGCCTTATGTGTTCTGACCCCATGCAGCCAACCCGCGTGGCCCCCTCCCCTACACATGTCTTTCTCTATCCTCTCCCTGCATGTATGTCTCTCCCTTCGCATGTTTGTCCCTTTCCTCTTCATTGCCATGTCTGTCGTTCTCCAACTCCCCCACATCTGTTCTCTCTCTCCCCCCCCCCTCGGCTTCCCCATACATCTGTTCTCTCTCTCTCCCCCTCCTTCCCCATATATGTTGTCTCTCTCCCCCCCTCCTTCCCCATATATGTTGTCTCTCTCTCCCCCTCCTTCCCCATATATGTTGTCTCTCTCTCCCCCTCCTTCCCCATATATTTTGTCTCTCTCTCCCCCTCCTTCCCCATATATGTTGTCTCTCTCTCCCCCTCCTTCCCCATATATGTTGTCTCTCCCCCCCCCCCCCCCCCCTCCCCTCGGCTTCTCCAAATCTGTTCTCCCTCTCTCCCCCTCCACACACACACACACTCTCCCTCCCTCCCCTTCAGCTTCCCCATATCTGTTCTACCCCTCCTTCCCATATCTGTTCTCTCCTCCCCTCTTCTATAAAATCCATAGTTATAACAAACACTTACTGCTCCCTCAGCTAAGTACATGTTTGCTCTCATTATATTGGGTTAGCTTAACATGTTTTATTGTAATTTACTGGGTTTTTAATATATCTAAACCTGTTTGTTAATATATTCACATATGCTCATTGTATTTACATACTTCCTGTTTTTTTATTTACCTACTTGGACCCTGGGGTTGTGTTCTCTCCTCTCCCCACTTCACTCCTCAATATATCTATAATCTAATTTGTGCCTGTTGCATAGTTTGTCCGTCTACTACCTGTTTTTCGGACCTTCCCGCCACTTCCCTCCGTCGCATATAATCACGGTACTTTACGTCGGCCATCTCTGTGTGGTCCAACCTGCATTCGCCGCTGCAAATGTGCATTTTGCCCATGGCGGCCAGTTTATCGTAGGCACTACCTTCAGTTGTCTAAGAGACCTGCTCATACTAAGCTGCAACTCACCAACGCTTCCTTTGGAACCTGCAGACATGGCAATTCACATGTCTATCTTTTGAGCTATTATCAGCCCCATGGTGTTTCGCTAGTTACTGAAACCTGTGATGAGTTTTCTTCGGAGAAAAGGCGCGAGACTAATAATTTATTTGGACGACTTGTTGCTTATGTTGCAAGACAGACCAACACTTCAAGTCCACTTGTCCTGGAAGGTAGACATCCTTCAGGCACTGGGGTTCCTGATCAACTGGGAAAAATAGTCTTTGTCCCCATCTCAGACTATGGAATTTTGGGGATTCGACATCAATTCAATCCACGGGTAATTAAACCTTTCCGAAGTCCGAAGGTGAAATCGATTCAGAAGGAGATAAAGAAAGATTTACCTTTACCCCAGATTACTATTCGTCACTTGGCTCAAGTCATAGGCTTATTGGCTGCCTCCATCCAGGCCATATTTCCGGGTCCTCTTCACTACAGAGCACTTCAGCAACTGAATATAAGATCCCTCAAAACGGTTTGGCCTACGATCATTCGATTCCCCTGGTGGCTGACTCACATAAATGTCTGGAATGGCAGGGCAATTTTCGGTACGGTCAGTGATCAGTGATGGCAGAACATATCCCAGGGTTGTCCAATACAGATGCAGACTGGAATTCTCATCACCTCACAGATTCCAGCTACTGGAGGCTTCACGTAGGCATCTTCCAACAACTCAAGATGCTGTGGGGTCCGCTGGACATTGATCTCTTCACAGCTTGCCTCAATTCCCATCTACCTTAATTTTACAGCTGGAGACCAGACCAGGAAGAGTTAGCATCAGACACCTTTCGGCTGCTTACCAGACACTACACTTTCCCTTTGTTCTTTTTGATTCCTCGCACCTTACTTCATTTGCGTCACAGCAATGCGTCTACAGTGCCCGTGACTCCATGGTGGGACATTGGTTCCCCGTCTTGCTGGAACTGTCATAAGACATGCCATGGCTCCTTCCGTCTTGGCAGGACCTAATAAATCAACTTACAGGGTTCTCCACACATTACTGAATACTGGTCAGCTCTGGCTTCTCAGGGGTCCCTGGTTCATACCTGGAGTTCCACACACGACTTTGGAATTACTGGAAGGCACTTGGGCACCAGACGCTCATATCGACGTGCCTGGGACACTTGGGCTGGTTGGTGCATGGAACACCACACTTATCCCATTTCCACACCTGTGAGTTACATACTTTGGTTTCTCACCCTGCTGTATGAGAATGAACAGGCACACAGAACCATTAATGTCTATCGTTCCTATTCCTATTTCGGATAGACATTCAGGATATGAGGGTTCTCCTACCAGAAAACAGTTGTTGGCCTGACAAAGATTTGTGTTTCTGACAGATTTCATCCAAGTTAGTTATTTAGTGGTGTTTAAATTCCTGTAAACGTGTTTCAGATGTTAGAGCGCTGGATGTTTATCCCCGAGCTTTTACACCAGATGGGGTCTTGTTCAATATTTCTCGGAGTACAAAGACATCGATTACTACGGGTTTTTTTATCCTTCATTTCCGCTAAACCTTAGATTATGTCCGGTTCTTTGACTAAAATAATATGAACTTCGTACTCATTCCACGAGGGGTTCTATGGTTGTAACGGATCGCCTGGCACCCCGACTGGGTACCTCCGTTAAAGGATGCTCCTAGCGCTTCCTGAGGACTCCAAGCACTGCAGCAGACACCACAACCACCAAACCGGAGAAGCATATGAATCCTCCCAAGCATATGAATGCTGTAGACAGTTGAATAGGAACCATACGAATAGGTTTACTCTCCTAGCAGTCAAACTGGAACAGCATACAATAAATCCTTCCCCCAATAATGAGACGACACTTCACTTTGAGGGTTAAGCAGGAACTTTTACAGCAAGATTGAACTACTTTATTTGACAAACAACACAGACTTATATACACCAAACTGCAATCAGATAACACTTGATTAAACAATAGAAAACTTAAACACATCACCAGTAAAGCAGTATCTAGCCACTTTAATCTGGAGCCAGAAGCAAGGTAGTCAGACTGGGTGGCTGACATAACTAAACAATGGAAGGCTTAAACACATTACAGACAGGGTCCATAATCTATAGGGAGGTGTTTGGCCCTCAGGCCCCTCCAAGAACCCCAGTCAGTCAGACTGTCAGAATTCACTTCGTGACAGCGGCCACCCCCGAGAACAATGGACGGCTACTTACTGTTCAATTACCCGTTCGCAACAATGTTGCAACGGGTAATTGAGGACACACTTTAAAATACATAAAGTCACATTTTACACATAACACACAGACATTTCACATATCCCCAGATAGCTCAGGTCTGAGCGCACATTATTAAGTGAATGGCGCTCGGACCACACAAATACAGTTTAATCGCCATGGAGCCAAAGTCTTTACAGTCAGTTTCATACGAATGGGCTCCATGGGATTCCTATCTGGGGTATAACACATTCACATAAAGTCTGGTCCATAGTCCAAAGGCAAGAGGCGGGCAAGCAGCCCCCTCCAAGGACACGTGGCGAGGCCGGTTTCGCCACATTTCTCCCCTTTACCATCCAAACTAACAGGGTATCTGACCTCCTGCCGGTCAGTGCCCTGGTTAGTCCAGCAACCCACCCACGAAGCACAAACAGCAATACAACCCACCCACAATAACTGGTTACTACACCTGGATGAAATAGCAACTTGTCCATGTCCAGGTGCCTCAACACAGCTGTGCGGGGGGCTGGTAGACTGCCTTGGTGGGTTGCTGAGTGGGCAGAGACCAGCGGTACTCTGCCCGGGTGCCAGCGCTACCACTGAAGTAGCCTGGTTGGAGGAGGGGGAGACCGACTGTCTCCCCTCTGGATACACTGCTCTGTGGCTGGGGGACAGGACCGACCGTCCCTGCCCCTGGGGCTGCAAGTGCAGAGATTACGGTCCCATCTGCATAGTTGTGGGGCTTAACATCTCCCCTTGGTGGGTTAGGCTGCCGCTGGAGAGAGGGTGTAACAAGCTCCTCTCTCTGAACTGTAGACTGCCGCTGGGGAGAGGGGGTAACCTGCTCCTCTCCCTGACACTCTCTTTGCTGGTGGAGAGGGGGACCAACTGTCTCCCCTTTCAATATTTTGTCCTGCGGCTGGGGTGCGAGACAGATGGTCTCTGCTTCCTGGGGTACACACTGCCGCTGGGGAGGAAGGACGGCCCCTTCATCTCCCTGGGGTACACGATGCCGCTGGGGAGGAAGGACTGCACCTTCTGCTCCCTGGGGTACACACTGCCGCTGGAGATCTGGGCCGACCGCCCAGCATCCCTGTAGGGCCGGTAGAGAGACCGCCATCCCATCTCCACCTGCCATCTGTGGGTCTTCCCAGGACCAGTCTATGAGGTCCCCTACTTCTGCCGCTGGTAGTGAAGCAGGGTGTACCTCGGCTGCGTTTTCCCAGCTGTAGGTTGGCAGGTCTGGGTCTCCCAGCCAGTTTTCCTGTTCTGTGTCTATGCCCTGTGGCTGACATGAGTTTAGTAGTTCCACATAGTCCATCTCTAGCTGTCGTTCCATGGCAGCCAAACGGTGGAGGTCTTGTCCCAGTCCCCTAGATCTCGGGCCCTGTACCATCTCACCCCGGTAATAAAAAATAGCCCAGTACCGTGACTCTGCTGGACTGCCAAAGTCGACGTCTTCTGCTAAGGCCTTCCACAACAGGCCAGGGCTAGTGTAGTTCTCCCCCTCCGGCTGGATGCCCTCTGCCCTCCATGTCTCTGGCTGGACAGTGCACCACCACAGTGCCCGGTATGAGGCGTCAAGGCTCAGTTCCCTTTCCACGAGGTACTCAAGTTGTCTGACCTGCTGCCCTCCGGGTTGGTCTCCCAGAAGCGGCATCCGCCAGGCCATTTGTTCCTCCAACCGGTATGCGACACCAGGAAGGCGCTGCTGCCGTTGATACTGGACTTCCTCCAGGGCATTGTACCATAGTTCTTGCCGGGCAATATCTCTCCAGTCCAATTCACCCTCTTCCTCAGGTGTGCGAGGTGCCCAAGGATCCACGAACCCCATTTTCCCAAATCTTTATGTAGACAGGGACGCTGTATAAACACTAGCGTCGCCTTCAATTTCTAAATCCAAACGACTGTGTCTCTGAGCTGCTTTACCTCGCACTAGGACGCCATCCCACCGCTTGCCACCAATGTAACGGATCGCCTGGCACCCCGACTGGGTACCTCCGTTAAAGGATGCTCCTAGCGCTTCCTGAGGACTCCAAGCACTGCAGCAGACACCACAACCACCAAACCGGAGAAGCATATGAATCCTCCCAAGCATATGAATGCTGTAGACAGTTGAATAGGAACCATACGAATAGGTTTACTCTCCTAGCAGTCAAACTGGAACAGCATACAATAAATCCTTCCCCCAATAATGAGACGACACTTCACTTTGAGGGTTAAGCAGGAACTTTTACAGCAAGATTGAACTACTTTATTTGACAAACAACACAGACTTATATACACCAAACTGCAATCAGATAACACTTGATTAAACAATAGAAAACTTAAACACATCACCAGTAAAGCAGTATCTAGCCACTTTAATCTGGAGCCAGAAGCAAGGTAGTCAGACTGGGTGGCTGACATAACTAAACAATGGAAGGCTTAAACACATTACAGACAGGGTCCATAATCTATAGGGAGGTGTTTGGCCCTCAGGCCCCTCCAAGAACCCCAGTCAGTCAGACTGTCAGAATTCACTTCGTGACAGCGGCCACCCCCGAGAACAAAGGACGGCTACTTACTGTTCAATTACCCGTTCGCAACAATGTTGCAACGGGTAATTGAGGACACACTTTAAAATACATAAAGTCACATTTTACACATAACACACAGACATTTCACATATCCCCAGATAGCTCAGGTCTGAGCGCACATTATTAAGTGAATGGCGCTCGGACCACACAAATACAGTTTAATCGCCATGGAGCCAAAGTCTTTACAGTCAGTTTCATACGAATGGGCTCCATGGGATTCCTATCTGGGGTATAACACATTCACATAAAGTCTGGTCCATAGTCCAAAGGCAAGAGGCAGGCAAGCAGCCCCCTCCAAGGACACGTGGCGAGGCCGGTTTCGCCACAATGGTCTCCAAGGATTTATCTTTAGGATGTCGCTTGGAGGCTCTATTGAAAGCAGCAGATTGGTTCTGTGAATCTACTTTTCAGGAATTTTATTTCAGGGCTGTCTCTCATTTTACTTCTTCTGTGATCACTCAGCTTTGAACTAGCATAATGAGCCTCCATGTCTTGATAAATTCCTAAATTTTACTAATTATGACATAAATTCATGATTTATAAAGATACTGAGACGATTATTATTCCCTCCCAAATTTAAGTTCTGGGTGTCACAAAGCCTCCGTGACTGGGGTTCCAGGAGGGGCTGAGGGCCAAACGCCTCCCTATAGATTATGGGCCCTGGCATTAAAAGGGGGTTCTGTTTTGGGGATTTGGATACAGCGGGTAGGTTTTACACTTTGCATTGACTTTACTCATGCACACAGATTGTGCCCTCTGTAATCCTGGCTTATGTACAATAACTGTATACTTTAATATGGTTATTCAGTCAGATTCTGTTAGTATATTGGTTTATGTGTAATGCATAGTTCTTTGAGTAGACCACTCTGAAGAATTACAATGTGTCAGGGACAATAATTGATAGTTTACTCGAATATCCATTGTTCTGTGTTAACTGACTTTACTGTTAACCTGATTATGATGTGGTTTTATATATCTGTAGCAATGCTAGTTAATTGCGGTTTGGTTTCGGTTGTATTGTATGTTAATAGATTGGTTAAGTTAACTTGATTGCTGTACCTAACTCCTAGTGGTCCTGTCTGCTATTTGGGTACAAAAAGCAAGGGTCGAGAAAGACTTGCTGGGTGGATGCCGAGATAAATATAAAATCGGGGGCTAAGGAGATTTCCTACAACGGGCAGAGATGGTACCGGCCTTGGGTAGCCATTCCGTTACACTGGGTTATTCTTACACTTCCCATTCATACGGATTGCATTCTTATTATTATGATATTTGCATTGTGTTGAGATGATGTGTATATTTGATGTGATTGTGCATTTTTTAAATATGTTTTTGATGGGTACCTTTTATGGTTCTATTGATTTCAACTTTGGTTGGTTTTGATACTCTATATGATTTTACCGCATGTTTTCTTCTTTTATAGCTTGACGATTCAGTACTTTGGCCCGGATGCTGGATTATTGTTTCCATTTGGATGTTGCTGCAATGTTTGTTTCTCCGAGATGTTCATTTTCGTGATATGATCATGGAATTGTTTTTTTATGTTCTGAAGTTTTATTGTTGGATTTACTTTTTTGATAACACAAAGAAAGATCAAGTGTTTGTCATGACTTTGGACTTTATAGGGGAGGGGATGGAAGTAATTTGGGATGTGTTCTCATTGGTTACATTTTTAATGCATTTTCTTTGCTGCAGAGGGAAAATGAACAAAGGAGATAAGCATAATATTCGCCTCTGTCTTTATAAATCATGACTTTTTAAAATCTAGGAATTATTTGCATTAGTTACCAAAAAATAAATTTTGCATGAAATTTGATTTAAATCCAAAAAAAATCCAATTTAAAAATATATAATTTCAATCTACCCTGGTACTGTGAAAGGATGCCATTTAAGCAATAAGTCAATTTGGAAAATTGAATTCCCATTAGATATTCCATGGTCAACAATATGTGGTATTAATGTAAAGTGGAAGACATTTTGGACAATACGATGTTTCCAACTTTGTGGGTACAGTTTAGGGAAGGCCCTTTCTATTCCATCGTGACTATGGATTGGTGCACATTGTTTAGACCCTCTTGTACTTTTGGCTTGCTTTAGAAGGGTAGAATTACTTCACACGTGAACAAACATTTGTTTTTAATTAATATTGGGAATTACAGACTCTCCGTGATGGGGCTTGCAACATTTTTTACGATAGAATATGCAGATATGCAGCCCTCAGGAATATTCATGTACTAGTCTTCTCATGTGAATAACATCACTTGCCCTTACCTCTAACTTTATCATCCTTAAGGTGCAGATGGAGCAGTTTGGAAACAATCTCCTGTAACAAGGAAATTGCATCAGCATATTTTGCTAAATTATACGATTAAAAAGACATGTTTTCTGTGATCCACAATGCAAATCGTATGATAGAGCCTGTACATATGACATAGCAGTAGAATGTTCTTCTTTTCTCAACCCTTTGGTTTCCCAAAACGGGACAGCTGGGGTATGTCATATACCCATAAGATTTCAGAATAGTCACTGGCCATCCAAGCATTATGGTAAATGAACTCCACAACAACTGTAGTGATAACCCCTTTGTACAATTGATTTGCCAGATACATCGTGGGAAACAGTCCCGCTAATGACAATGGATGTACCTGGCACGTCATGCAGCTCTGATAGCACGGTGGCTGCTGGCATACAGCAATTGGGCTGTAAATGACATGACTGAGTACCTCGGGAGCAGAGGCCCCCTCTGAAACATTGAGCGCTGTGACAGCCAATCACAGCGATCAGATGTGTATAGCTGTCAAAGCCAGTACCTGGATTTGACAGCTTATGATCTCCCTGCCCTACAGCAGTTGTAGGGAGACCAGTTTCTATTTTTTAACAAGCTTTTATTGTATTAAGTGTAATTTCATTTAATTTACAATTCCAGTTTTGTAGTCCTACTTTTAGATTTCTTACACCAATTATTGTTAATATGGTATTGTAGGGCAAGGAAAGACTAATTACACTATGGCCATCAGTAAAAATTTTTTAAAAAAACCGTATTTGGTTCTGAAGACTAAATAGGTTGAAACAACACCTGACAGCACAAAATGCAGGGAAATTGATATAGAGGGGGACAGACAAGGCCGTATTTGAGATATACATTTTTTTTATTGTATATTATATATAAATGTATTTTTACATTTTCCTCAAGGACCACACATTTCTGTTCCAACAGTTGAAAAGTATACTTTGTTTGGAAGTTAGTCATGATGTGCAAAATACCTATTACTGTATACCAATTCTGATTCCCACCTGTAATGTTAACAATTGGTGAATAATAATAAAAAGATTATAGAGGACCAGTAACATGTCAGGGAGGGACATGATATTAAAGGGGCAGTCTAGTCCCCAAACTCACTTTGGTGCATGTTGAAGACTATTGCTTGTATAATGCACAGTTTTTTTCCCCCAGTGTGATTTCATGCAGGCATTCTGCATATATCACATTTTTTGTAAATATTTCTTTATTGTATTTCCAAACAGTAAATAATAATTAAAGGTAGATATAAGAGTGTATGTGGATACAGAAAATAGTAAAAAAAAAAGTAAACCGGCGGCATTGAACTGAGCATTGATTCATATTTATACCGTCACATATTTACATAGGGGGACAGATTTTATACATACACCTTAAAATGTTTGAGAATCAGAAGTACAGGAACAGACGAGTCAAGTGAGCCTTCAGATAATGCGGGGTACTCTCATCAGACCTCATCATGACAACTTAGGGTCGTGCGGGACAAGAGAACAGGGGTTGTCAACGGTTGGGTTATAGTCAGGGTTTTAACCTATATTGTTAATAGTAGTATAGTCAATCCAGTAAAACCACATTGTTGTTATCAGAGGTGTTTGCAATCAAGCTTTCCATTACTCCAATTCTACTTTGAAAGCACATTAATATGCATTAACATTTGGAAGATGCATTTTGGGCACCAGGCAGTCCCTTTAAAATGAAGGGAGAAGAAAAAACGACTGCTAGTAGAGCTTGTGTTTTGCACTGGCCCCAAGTAGTAGAGAGGGACGCATAGCAACTGGATAGGTTATCCATGATCAGCAGGGTAGCAAGGATCTGTGCTGCCTGTTATATACTAAATTTAATATGATGCTAAGGTAGCTTTTGGCTGGCTGAGCGTAATTGGAAATATAGTCCACAAAACAAATCAAAATTCAACGTTTCAGAGTTGCAAATGCCAAATTTGGCTCTGTACCTGCCACATAAAGCCTTGCTATCACTATACTCAGGGGAAGGATTACATAGTAGTTTAGGTTGAAAAAAAGACTCACGTCCATCAAGTTCAACCCTTTTCATATCCCATGTTTACTGTCGTTGATCCAAAGGAAGGCAAATAAAAACTCCTTCAGCAATTTCCAATTCTGCTTTCAGTGGGGAAAAAATTTCCGTTGACTCCAAATGGCAATCAGATTCCTCCTTGGATCAACAAGTACTAAATAAATATTAATGCCTATACTAACATGCATAGTCCTGTATGCTCCGGTGTTCTGACAAAATACTGGAATGAAGTCTACTGCACAGGCGCAGTAGAATTCACTCAATGCGCACGCGCACATAGTTACGGCACTCAATCAGCCTTAACTTTTGCAGAAGAGCGCCTGCGCGAGGGACACACACCAACTCACGCCCCCTCCGGATCTGCTGGGGTGACAGGTAAAGTAGAAGCGTCTAACTTATTATTCTCACTTTCTAGCGTAGCAAGCAATTGGTAAAACTTCTATCAGCGACATGCTACCCTGGTAAGTGGAAGTCACACACGGGGGACTGAGAGGTGTCCACCGCAGGCGCTCTTCTGCCAAAGTTACGGCTGATTGATAGCCATAACTTTGTGCGCATGCACTGTGGTACACAATGAGTGAATTCTACTGCGTCTGTGAAGTAGAATTCACTCCAGTTTTTTGTCAGAACACCGGCTCATTAAAAAAGTATCCAGGCCACTTTTAAAGGCATCTAACGTATTTGCTAGGACCACTTCTTCAGGAAGTGAATTCCATATCTTAATTGTCCTTACTGTAAAAAAATCCCTTCTGCTGTTGTAGACTAAAGCTTGTCTACTGTTGTATAAGAACGTACGGTTTTGAAACTGTCTGATGGCTTGACTCCAGTTAAGAATGTGGGGGTGATTCTAGGATTCATGCCAGATACAAATTTTAGGGGAAAAGAAACTTTGGGGTACTCCCAAACTCAGAACAGATATTTGAATCTACTTAGTATTTTGTTTTCATTAGCTTTTGTAGAGGAGTAAAAGATTTTTAGATAAAGTTATAAAGCGTTCTCTTTCTTTTTTTTATTATATAGTTAATAAATATTTAACATGTTTTATTGAATTTATAATAAATTATAGGAGGTGATCAAAATAATGGTATCTAAAGAAAGCCCTTATTATCGTGAACCCCCCCCCCCCCCAGTATATAATTTGTGTGGGTACAGTCAATGAGATTACAAGCTAAACACAAACACATAAATAGCATGAAAAAATAAAAAAAAGTCCAGTCATGATGGGGTTAAAAGTTTTCACTTTCACCAAGATATATAGTAACAGTTACTGAGCGGCTCATTGATCCTCATAGTAAACCCACCTCCTCCCGTATTAAGGTTCAGAGTGAGAGAGGAACAGCCCCCATAGTAAAACTAAAAACTCGCCTTCCGAAATTCAGTCAATTCTTCCCGCTCCATCTCTCCTGTGTCCCGCTCAAAGCCCCTACCTAGCACGTATTCTGTGCCGACCAATCATTTTGTGGAGACTGCTGTCCAATCACAAGCAAAAACACTCGCAATCACGTTCTATAATTGGCTGACATGTTCCTAGCTGTCGGTCTGCTTACTGAGAAAGCTTGTTTTTCCGCAGAGATCTAAACGCCAGGAACCATTTGCTCGGACGAATCTGTCCGCCTGGGTTCAGCGAGTGGCGAACAAACGTTGTCTTTTTTGTTTAGTACTCGTCAGTTGTATACACAGAAATGACACGTTTGTTTTAGGATTGGCTGTGGCATTCTGAGCATTCTAATGTGTTTCCTTTTCCCAGCATGCCCAGCTCATCCTGGTTACAGATTTTGTATACATGCATACGTTTTAACGGTAAGTCTTTTTATGGGGTGCCCACATCTCATTGGAGGACACTGGGATTTGGGGTGCCAGACCGGACCTGTTTATGAGCGCCATGCTATATGCCGTACCTGTCTGTCAAATAGTTTAATGTAAAGTTGTCTGCTAGTGACAGTTCCTCTTTCAGCCTTTACTGTATAGCTCTCAGTATCTGGCACTTATGTGTATCCTTCCCCCCTTTCTGCAGCTGTCCTCCTCTGTAATCACCCATTTAGTTTGGAATATAGGGTCCCAGTGCTGAAATGCTGACACTCTTCTTGAGGAGATGAAAACTAGAACCAGACATTTGTGACCCATAAATCACCTGCTGCTGTTTACTAATGTTCATGTATCAAAGAACTACAACTCACAGGATTCTTAAGTACACATAATTGAAAGACTGAATCAAGTATAGACATCTTTAATTAGAAATTCTTTAATGAAAGAATACAAATAAAACAACTTTGGTGCAAATACTCTGTCAGGGTTTAAACATGTTGCGGTCAGTGTGTGTTTTCTTGTACTGGTTCCATGTTGCTCCAGCACTGTGGTACACACTTCACCAGTGCAACCCATTTATTTGGGGGGAGGGGGGGGGGGGGGGGGGGAGTGCTGAAGCATGCCTATACTTGCAATGAAAATTACCCCATGGGTGGCAAAAAGTGTTGAGATGTATATATTTAAAAAAAATGATCCCTCAATTGCACCTTTTATTTTATTTTTTTTACTGTTCCAGCATGTCCTCTGTTTTATTTCAGGCACAAATCTCGAAGAAGTCAACAGTATCTTGGGTTTGTCACTATTTTTATCTGTGACACCTCTGAACAATGTACACCCCAGAGCTGCAATCGCTTAAATAGAGACCAGTCCACAATTCTAATTATACACATTCTACCACCAGGAAACATTCATTTATCATAATATTGATAAACTTTTTTCATAAGACTTTATCAACACTTATAACCATTTACACCAAAATTCACCTCTTTTAGACATCATAGGGGTTATGTTTAAAGGTAAGATTTAAAACTGATCTAATCAGCATGAACATTCCTGTGGTTTCCATGGTGACTCGACCACTTTTAGAAGTCTGCTCCAGAATTACCCTTTATTGATAGGTCCCATGACATGGATCCCATTCTTTGGAAATGCATAGTAATGATGCATGCTGTCAGATGCAAATTGATTTTAACTAAAGCTTTAAGGTAGAACAAAGTATAATTTGAGCATGCTTGAAAACATTAGGAGGTCGGAATTACATATACATTTATTGTGGCGGTAGAATATTGTTAAATGTTTTGGGATTTAATCAGTCCTATGCTTTCCTTTTGTTCAGTGAATGTCACCATTTCCTTACTTTTGCTTCTTATGAATGTGTTTTATACACTAGGAAGTGGGATATATGCCATAGCTATCCATGGGAACCAATGAGATGGATGAACTGAAAAGGTCTTATGTGCGACTGTGCCGTGAGAAGGGATCAGAGCCTCAAGAGGCTGTGCTAAGACAACTGCAAGATTTGAAAGATACGGCAGGAAGAGGAATACTAGACTTATCTGCTCAAAGCCTCTCTGTGGAGTCCTGTGAAGTACTGGGGGTCCTACTGCAGAATGATGTCACTTTTACTCATGTGGTTCTGAGTGACTGCATGCTTAATGAAGATGGTATGTGCCTCTGAACAGTCACTTTTTTATCCCTGAACATTGGGTTACTTTTATGCTTAAACCGAAACCTGTCCCTTAAATATTGTTCAGGGCAAGTTAGCAAAGCAAAACAATTTAATAGTTGTTTTTCTATGGAAAAAGTGCAAGCAAATGCATGGCTCAAATGAAATCAGTAGTTGCCTATACATTACTACACTCTGGTGATCCTGTAACTTTAAAACCAATATGTCTTTGGGCTATAATACTAGTCCTTCAATGAGAATAATAGTTTTTTGTTTTTTTTTAACTTGATCATATGTCTTCAACCAATATTCCAAGATGCAATTTTGCACTTTGTGACATTTCACTAACTGAAGTTCCCTTTGTTTTCTTTGGCAGGGGTCAAGCTACTTCTTCAGGGCCTCCGTAATAATTCAGTAATAAAACACATGGACTTGAAGGTAAATGCCAAGTATTGTTGCAGGGAAGTTGCAGGGAACTTCACATTCACGGCCAATGTAGCTGAGTTGTGAAAATTCTCCAATTCAGCTCGTTTGGAGTTCCCTTCTGCAGTTCTCTCTTTCATGATGAAGTGACAGAATAAAATCCCTTTGCCTCTTGACAGGGTAATAATCTGCGAGCTGAAGGTGCTGAAGCTCTAGGAAAGCTGCTAAGACACAACTCCTCATTGGCCAGGTGTGTGATTAATCTGCTGAAGTGTCCTCTTACTGCTGTATATTTTTACATGATGTTATATTTGTTGAAACATATTCTGCAGCACTGTGCAAAATGCAGGAACACCATACAAATAACTGTGAAGTTTAAAAGTAGGAAACACATTGGAGCAATCGTAGACAATGTGTCAAATAGTTCATAATGTATGGGCTATATGAAGCACAGTCATAGAAATGGTGTCCTGTGTCTGACAATTGTTGACATATTTTCTTTTTTTCTTTCTCCTGTCTAGCTTGACTCTGGAGTGGAATTGTCTGGGGATGTTAGAAGATGCATTTTCTTTGTTCTGCGATGGGCTTGCCATCAATCAAACTTTGCAAAAACTGGATCTCCGAAATAACCAGATCAGCCACAAGGGGGCGGAAGAACTGGCTATGACATTAAAACGCAACGTCACATTACAAGAGCTTGGTGCGGGCCAATTACTTCACCAGATGGATGAGACTAGATTATAGTCGATGGACCTGGGCTATGCTGTGAGATACGTGTTTTGATATGTATTGTTTTTTTTATTTCAGACCTGCGCTGGAATAACATTAGTTTGCTTGGAGGTAGAGCCATGCTGAGCTGTATGGAAACCAACAGGAGTCTGTTGAAACTACAGCTGTCTGGGAACAATATCGCTAGTGACATCTTGAAAGCCATTGGTAAGTGTTAGGAGCAATGATCTACCACTAGCCACAATTTGTGTGATAGCAAATATGACTGCATGCTAAGAACACAAGGCTAGTTTAAAATGTTTTACTGGATACCTCCTCTCCCTAACCAATATAGTCAAGACGACACGAGGAGACGTAAGGTCACAGATTTTCACCGAGATTGTACCATCAGAATGTCAGGTTATTGAGATATAACCCCCTCTCCTCTGCCTCCCAATTTTTTTTTTAAGTTTTGTTTGCTCTTCCACAAACACATCCAGTGTACCATGTTGTGTCATACGGGACTTGCCTATTACAACAGTTATCTCCTTCCCACCTCCCTCCTTATCTCAATGTATAACCTATGTTATCTAATTTGTTACCTTGTCATTATTATGCTAAACTTCAATAAACTTATAATTGAGAAAAAAAAATACCAATATAGCGTCTCACACCAGTAGTATTCCTGTTATAAAACACTTCTTAGTAGCATATTCCTGACATATAGGAAGGCCATAAGGTTACTGGGCAGCTTGTCCTCATCAGGTGGCAACTCAGACAGCCAAAATGCAGCACATGTGCCAGTACTTGTTAAACTGGCTATACAGGTGAAATTTGTTCAGTGTCCCAGAGACAAGAGAATAAGGAAAATATAATAAATACCAAACCTGGGACACCCAGAAATGTAATAAAAATGTTGTGATTGGCCGACTTTCATGCCGATTCAAGATCACTTTTGTGGTCTCTGAGTAGCTTGAATTTGAGGCCTACTCGGATCACTGAAGTGATCTGATTGGGTCTGAAACTCGTAGCTCAAAATTTTCTCAGGAAATTCAGAGTTACCTGAGTCGACCCTTATGTTAAAGGTGAGTTTGGAATGGATGTACTATAAATCATATAGTACTTCCCAACATTGTTACAGCATGATTGATTCAAAGTAAAGCAAATACTCCATTATTACAATTCAGTTGAAACAGAGCAAATAATTGTTTTGGAAATTAGCTGTGTAGCAAAAGAGGGTATGCCCCAATAAACACTGCGTTAAATAATTGTGAGCTTGTTTTATGTTACAGAGCAGGGTGTTGATCGCAACCGGGAGAGACAGACTATTAAGATCAATAATGTGAGCCAGAGGCAGATCCTTACCAAAGAAGTCCAGAACCTGAAGCAAGAAAAGAGCATGCAGGTGTGCATCATCTTTTTTAACCTTGTGTTGGGTCACTAACTTTTAAGTTCTGGCTGTAATCTGCTTTGTCTTCCAGTTCTTGAACCTGATGGAAACTATAGATCAGCAGAGGGAAGAGATGAACCATAGCACCAGGTAAGTCTTGGTGGAGGTGCACCTACTGTATATATTTCCTATTTGCTTTCTTTGTTTTCATCTTACATAACCTGTTTTGGACCAGGACCACCACTTTGCGAATCGGAAAGCTTCAGGAGGCTTTGGAGGACAGGAAATCAGTTGTGAATTCATTAACGTCTAAGTAAGGATTGTTCTTGGTCTCTCTTGGATAACGTTGATATAAAGACTTCTCTGACTCCTGATCTCTGTTTAGGTTGCAGATGACTGAAGCTAATTTGGCTTTGTCACAGCAGAAAGTACAAGACCTGGGGGAACTGCTGAGCCACGCAAAACAGGCGAGCTCTGTTGTGAGGGAGCAAAAGGCCATGGAACTGAGGAAGGAAAAGGAGGTCAGAAAAGTCAACAGGGAATTGAAGTTGTATGGTTTCATCCCTGTTTCAGGCAGGATGGTGCCTCTGTTATATTTCATTTAATACCTACAAAAGAAGGGAAACTTAGCTGCCAGAACACAAATAATTCAGTTTATTTGCGTTATTGCTTGAAAGCCTGCCCAACTCACATGCACCTGAGCTGATTGGTCACTCAAGTTATATATACATTTCTATCATTTTGGTTTTACAGCAAGTGGGAGGACAGATTTATGAAGACATTTTCACTTATAAGAATAGTAAATTTTAGGGAAGTTAGGTTTAAATTCTGGTATGAAGCTTATCTTAAAATTGCACAGCTCAATTAGGAATGTATAAGTGACAGTACTACATTACACAGCAATAGCGTGTGCATAGCAGGCACTGGGCCCAATGAAACATTATACATAGGAGAAAAGAAGGTCAGAATGATTTTTGAGGGGGGAAAGCTGACTGGAGTAAGGGTGTTAATGTATGTCAAGTGCCACAGAATGCTGCATGTGAGGGGAGGGAAGTGCTACATCCTGGGGCTCTGGATATAATAGACTCCCCTCTGTACCAGTTAAATGAAGCAATGATAAAAATATGTGAATCTTGATTGATGCCTTATAATCTGTTTCAATACTTGATTGGTGATAGGAATCTGCAGCAAGGGAAGCAAAGCTACGACAAGAATTGGCAACTGCAAATGAGAAAACTCGTTATTATCGCAGTAAGGTGAGTCCTATAGTGCATAGTGTGTATGTGTATTTTTCATTCATAAACAGTCCAGCAAATAAAATACTGTTATATATTATTCTTAAAGGTACATTAAACTTTGCTTTTCACTTGTGCTTCTAATAAAGAAGTGAAAATTTAGTTGTGCCTAATATGGATAAACTGACGTACTTTTGGTCTGGTCGACAACTGGCTCTCTCTGCTAGTGCAGAGAGAGACCCTCGTTTTTGCATGGGATTGGCAGAGGGTGCCTCTATGTGCTAGCAGAGAATCCCCGCTATATTCATACCCTGATCAGACAAGCGGGGCGAGCCACCACTCTGATTGGCTGAGCTCAAGCTGCCAGCCTTGAGAACTGCTGAGTCTCGGCTGTGAGTAAACTCGCATGTGTCTGTTTAGATACACACTGGGTTTACTCTGGACTTGCAGGCCATCTTTTTTTAACCGTTGCTTCCCTCTCTCTTTCTTTAATTGGTCCTACAGATTAACAGATTTTTGCTGCTATCTCCTGCATCCTGGAAAGGTGGTGATTGTTAAGCTTTAAAGTGTCCTAGAGAAATTATAGCAATACCCTTTCAGTCTAAAGAAGGCATCATGCAACTCTTAATACATCTCTATGGTGCTTTGTATAAGCTACAGCAGGGACAGGAAGATCTTCAGGTCTCCATAATGCAGCAGCACAGAAAAAAAATGAATCTGCTATGTTACTTCATGTCTACCTGTTAGATTTCTGCACTTCTCGGTGTGTAAATACTACTAATTAAAGGTTACTGCATTGTAATCAACTAGACCTTGACCAATGTTTGTAGACCTAAGACCAATTCAGGAGCCAGCCTAGTCAATTTTAGAAGCCAGGGAGGTGGTACTATCATAGATTTCTATGTACCATTCCATAAAACGTTAGGAGTCAGCAGTAGGGTATGCAGGAACCCTAGCTCCCTTACTCCTGGGATTTCTCAAGCCGATATAATAAACAATAGAATACCTATGTAAGGAATTAATAAGGTCTGTCAGCATTGTGAGGTTTGGGAACAATGGGGGTAACCCAAATATCAAAGTAAAGTTGAATGTAAACCTGCAGGTGGATGAGCTAGAGGGGCGATGCAAAGTGCAGCAGGACAATGTCTTTGAACTGAAGAAGGAGTTGACTGAAACCACAGCAGAACTAAAGCTAAGAGCAATGCAAGCCGAAGGTAAGTGCTACTCACTGTGTAGGAAACGTGGCTAGATAATATGTGCATACCTTTTGGTTTGAGGGGGCTCATTGGAAAATTGCAGTTTAACAGCTGAAGACTGATGGGGTAACTCGAGTATAACCTGGGTTAATAAGAATGTATATTCAGAAAGGCTCTAACATACTAACTTACAGTAGCTATTTCTCATAGTTCAGAGCATATCATTGCAGGTTAGTGCCAATAAATATTGATGCAATAAGCATTCTGGATAACATTTATCTCTGAATTATAATTATTTGACAATATACTCAGACCATTTACACTTTATTTCATACCCTGTCCATTGCGATTTAGACTAGAGGGTCTGGCCAATAAAGGCAGAATTGCACAGAATTGAGATGGGAATTTCAACCTTTTAGGCCAATGTAGCAGAGTTGGAAAGATTCTCCAATGCAGCTGAATGGGATTCTTATCCCAACTCTGCTACTTTGACATTATGTTTGAAATTCCCTGCAATTTTCTCTTGAGTGAGTGGACCCTTAAGAGTTGTCTGTCCCTAACCATTTGTCTTCCATAGAACGTCTTGAAGCGGAGAAGAAAAGATTCCGCCAGTCAAGAGATGACACTGTCATTTTACATCAAAAAGAGGTGAGTTGAATTTCCCCACTCCCTGTTTGAAATGTGGTTTCAGGAAGTGGTTTTAATCTCTCCTGTTGTGTCAGGTGGATCACATGGCTCGTCAGCTGGAGGACAGTGAGAGAGCAGCCGATGAGAGGATGCATCGCCTGGAAGCTACAAAGTTGGGACTGGAAGAGGTGAGAGCAAATGCACATTAGCTATGATGTGTGCTAAACTCGGATGGATGTGCATGGAGAGACTCTATCTCCTCTTTGTGTTTATTTTGTAGGTCATTGTGTCTGCTTTCTGTGATGCAGTCAGGGTTTGACTTTCATGCACACAAGTGCATCCTCCTCCACCCTTCTCTTTATCAAGCAGGCACTTAGAACCTGGGAAATATTAGTGTTAGATGCTTCTTGATCCCATTCTGGCATAGTATTTAGTTGAATGGTTACACTTGCTCCATGTATGGGAGTCTGCAATGCTTGTACAACTTATATTACTGACTAGCGAATATTGTATTTTACCCCCTGGGTGCTTGGCTAGGCCTTGGCTACTAATGTCTATTGATGCTCAAAGAGGTACTAACCTCTACAAACAACTTTTAATCAGACAGAACTCTACTGACATTCGCTTGACTGACAACAACCGCTACATGAACAGTGGAACAACCGCTTCATGAAATGATTTCGCTCAAGTCTTTGTTTTTTAGAAAAATAACAATGCCACAGATGTAGCATTCAAAAAATGATTTAAAATGGGGAGAAAATACCTTTCTCCCTATGTTTTGTGTTTAGTCACTCTTTATGGTGATTTAGAAATATCACAGCTAGGATGACTAGTTCATTGGGGCAGACAGGTTACTGTGGCCACTTTCATCAACCTGTGAAGTAGTAGTGTATAACCAATTAACCAAACATGGCATGAATTTAGTTAGTCTACGTCTTTCTGATCTAAAATAATTTTTGAATGATGCTTCAAGGTGGCACCATTCAGAGTGATCTGTATCAGTGAAACTTTCAGGCTGCCATGTCATGGAGCTGTAGCTCTGTGACAAGACACTACTGAATGGTGTGGAATATAGTGAACACACCTCCAGCTAGTGAGGAGATGCTCATTCTCCCCAGCTATTGGCTGTGTGCAAATGATTGACATACTCTGTTTGCTGCCAAAGAGTGTTGCTCTGTCTTTGCTTTTGCCGATAATATCTTCTTATGCAGCATTCAAAAACAACTTTTGATAAAGCAGATGTAAATCTAGATCTCAACTCTCTTTCATGTTTAATATCATACAGGAGTTGAGTCGGCTGAAGGTTACATTGGCCAATGAACGTATTCAGGCAGAAGAGGAGATCCAGAAAGTGCGCAGTGCAGGACAACTGGAGGAGGTAAGGATTCTCTCTCTAATTAACCTAGCAGTCGGTATTCCTGCCACCAGGGGCGTACATATAGTGTTTGGCAAATACAATAAAGTGAACATGTGCGCTAATGACCAACATGTTGGTCACTAGCGCACATGTTCACTTTATTGTATTTGTTTTCACTGGTTTGCTAGAAGTGAGACACTAGCTGTGCACAAGTGCTAGGTTACTCCATCACAGTTATTGGCGCAGTATACTGTATTGTTTGTTTATATAGTGTTTGGCACTTGAGGTAGGTCCAATGTTTGAAACACAATTTCCTCCCATTTTTAAATGTTAAAAAGAGTGCCATCTCAAACAGCTTGCCAGTGCTCAGGGTCGTAAGTAGGAACCAGAGAGCCGGGGGCCTTGCCTAACCCCCTCACCCCCGACTTCAACAACTTGCTTTGCCCCTCAAACAATCTCTCTCTGCCATCTTTAGCCCCCAAACGTCCTTTCTGTCCCTTCTTAGCCTCCCAAAATACCTCCTGTGCCATCTTTGTTCCGCAAACAGCATCTCTATGTGTGCCTAGCTCAGACAGCGTTGCTCACATTCCCCATACTTGGTAATGACTCTGAATCTTTACTCATGTGCAGAGCGCTGACTGAGATCTGCACTGTCTAAGCACTGGTTTGCTCGTACCACTGGCCGACTGCACCCCTGCCAGTGCATCCCTTGTCAACCTGACACCCGGGGCAGACCGCTGCCCCCTCTTAGTATACCACTGCCTGCCACTCTTAAACATGGGATGCAGTGAGCTTGAGAAGAACATGAGCCAAAACACTGATGTGGTTTCAGACAGGTTGGCAGATCAGGAAACGTTCAACTTTCAACTAGCCCGTTATAAAAATAATCAGAAAAAATATGCAGTGTCTTTATACCTCTTTAAGTATTTTTGTTTATGTGCCAACTCCTGATTAACCCACTTTGGTCAAGAAATACATTGTTTTTTTTCTAGCTGCGCCTGCATAGTACCACAGAAATCAGTCTTCAGATAATTTACCACTTGTGCTATAAATAAAATGAGTTACACAGGTCCCATATTAGGACTGTCTTGCTCAAAAAAGAACAATTTAACTGTATTTGTTAAAGAACAGTGTTTCAGAGCGGTTGGCCATTTTGTATTGCTTGCTGTAAAACTACAAACTAATGTAGACCTTGGTGCTATCTTATCTCCAAGATTGGCCTTGGTCTATCACTTGTGTGTTTAATGGAACAGTAAATGGTGCAAAAAAATAACCACCAAAACGTGGATGAGATTGTGTAAAAAAAAAAAAAAGCTCAACTATAACCCTTTGGTGACGTTCCAAACTTGTGAGCACTTCTAAATAACCTAGGGAAAGAAACATGAAATATGTATAACTCACTTTGTGTAAAAATCCATGTATTGCCGTCCTCCTGGAGACCAATGAAATTGAAGGTCATCCTTAAAAAAGTGTCCTCTGTTGCTTGTCTGTAAGAGATGTTGGTTTCACGACTTGTATAGATTATCAAAAGATTAAAGGTGTGCTTTCCTCTCAAAAACGCAACTTTTAAATGTCTGCAAGTGTGTGGCAGCTACAGTACAGAATAACAGATGTATATTAGAAAGCATGGAGGGGAAAACAAATCACATTATCATGTCAAACATTTTTCGAGTAAAGTGAGCAGGACCAGTGATCAAAAACAGGCCAGTCATAAACACCAGTGGCTTTTTAGGAAACAAAATGTTTGTTTAAGCTAATGGGAAACATGTGCACATCTTTCCTTCCTGTAGGTTGAAGATAGGAAGTGTTGGGGGTTGTTGAGTCAGTATATGTATTTGTGATAGATAGATATATATTATAATATATTAGTAATAAACCCCTGTGGTCTGTGTCCTTTTTTTTTGTTTTCTGAGCAGCAGCAGCACTCCACTATTCTATTGGACAAGTTACGAATACTTACACAATCTCGAGACCAAGCTCATAGTCAAATCCTGCAACAGAAACAAGAAGCAGGAGACCTGCAGGCTCACAACAACCAGCTAGGCCTTGAAATTGAGGGCCTGAAGAGGAGGATTGATGGGTTACATCAGGTACATTTGAGAAGTCCTGTGGACATTCACCAAAGTGTGAAACTGCTGTAGGAGATATCAATGTAAATTTGAGATTTATGTGGTGTTTGCAGATATGTTTTTAACAAAGTCTCTGCTACGATCTGTATTTTTAAGTGGGGGGTAACTTATGTTGAGTGTTGGCAAACCAACCATTCCTGAGCTATGCTTGAAATGCTGTCCTGAACAGCATTCAGATGCTCCAAAAGGACCTTGTATAAAGTGGATATTGAGGCACAAAAGGCACATTTTGACCTGGTGTGCAATTTATGTGGGAAAAACAGATCTGCTGACCTGCCTGTTTGAAGATATATGTTTGATAGTGCTTCTGCTGATTAGAAATTGGTAATCCAGCTAAGGGCCAGTTTCATTCCCAGGGTGGCTTAACATAAATTTTACAGGTTCTTGAGACCGCTAGAAATACAAAAAAAATAGGTAATAACATGAAACTAAGCTTGGTGATAAATGTTGTGAAACCAGCAGTAGTTGGCACTCTGCCAAGAATTAATTTTGCTTTGGTTTCCACTTCTAATGCTGCCAGAGCAGATGAACATTTGTTTAAAGAGCCACTAAACTCACCAGACATCCGATGAGCTCTGCCTCAAATGAGAGGCAGAGCTCAGATTAAACCTGTGTGTATCTGATACACATCAAGTTTACTATAGGCAGATGTCAAAATAATGTAATATTTTGCTTCACTAATAGAAGAAGGCATTTAAAGGGGCACTAAAGGTTTCTTTTAAGAAAGGGGCTACAATCACTTGTCGCTTGATGTGCTTTTCTATTGAGCCCGAGGGAACTACATAGTGTGTCTTGTGTTGGCTGCTTATCTGGTGTCATGGTGTTTCTCCTATTCCTGCTTTGCACTGTTAATGTGGTCTTTTTTCTGGTGTATTTGTGTTTATATTGTGTTGTGTAACTGGCAGGAACTGGCCAAGAAAGAGCAAGAGAAAATTGCTGAAGTCACAAAGGCACGTATTGAGCTTCAGGAGCGGATAGGACATCTTGAAGCTGAGTTGACTGTTCAGGAGGGACTGAGAGAAAAAATATGTGCACTGGAGAGACAGCAGAAAGGTGGGAATAGAAGTCTGTCAGATACCTGAGGCTGACTAACACATTTTACAACAACACACTTTTTTATTTTTTAGCTTTTACTTACTAAAAAACAAACGTGAATTATTTTTAAGATTTTGTATTATCAACCTCTAATTAGAGATTCTAATTTTAGCAGACACATGAATGCTTGAGGCTTGATGGGAGTAAACTTGGAATTGTGTATTAAAGCGTGTGTGAAATTAATAATATTATTTTAAATATCTAATGAAGAAAATTCACAGAACATTGTATATGTTGTGACTGTTTTAAAAGAGATATGACTGACAAAGTTGCTGAATGGTTTGTTTGTAACAAAACATGATGGATGGGAATCAGATTCAAAATTCAGTGTATCAAGGACTAAAGGAGAGCTTTATTTCAGTGCAATCCAATTCCCACCGTGAGATGATGCTGGACAAAGAAGGTGAAATTGGTTCATTGATGGAGAAGCTCAGGATGAAAGAGGCAGAGATCTCAAGGATGAGAGATGAGGATGCACAGAGAGCCAGTTTGCTGCAGAACGCCATATTAACCTATATTCACAGTTCCCCACTTAGCTCAACAGTGAGCAAGAAATAATTGGAATTTGCCCCACCTTATCTGCACAAAGATGGCTGGAGAAAAAACTGTCTTTAGGACTTTTTAGTGCCTTATTATTGTAAAAGTCACGGGACACTTTGTTTCCCTCATTAAAGAACATGCATTTATTGCCCTTCTTTCAATAATGTGTGAATTGTCATGGAAAATTAATTTATTTTATATTTTATGTATTTTTATAATAGCCATGTGATTTTTTTTATTTTTTTTTATTTAAATGTTTAATTTTTTTAACAATAAATATTTTTATTTCTTTTGTATGTAATGTTTTCTCCCTTGTAAAAACAATTTCCAGAGCAAAGTTCTATATTTAGAAATGGTTACTGCGTAAATTATAGGATTTTTAGGGCTCTCATATTGGTACCTCGTGACTAATTTGCTTCTGTAATCTAACCTGAACCCATAGATGCAATGTTATTGGTCATTTTTCAAAGTACACTGCCACCTCATACCTTGATGAAAGGTGCCATAGTATCTAGTACCTAATGAACTAGTTATAAATTGGGCAGACTAGATGGACCGAATGGCTCTTATCTGCTGGAACATTCTATGTTTCTATGTTATCCCACTTTAGCTCTAAGGTTGTTGAGAGATCTGATCCTGCTAAGTGCCAGCTATTCAAGAGGGAGTAAACCCCCAAAGAATGTTATGAAAGGCTTGGCTTGCACTTATTGCACCAAACAATTTGGCATACCACAGTGTCAATTTGCCCCACAGAACATACCACAGTGTCACTTTTTCCCCACAGAACTGCCCCTGCAGGACAAGCCACATTGTCACTTTCCCACATAGTACATGTTATTTTGCCCCACAGAATATGCCATAGCATCACTTTGCCAATTAAAATAAGCCACTGTCAGGTACCAATTAACATATTAAAATATGCTACAGTTTCAGATGCCAGTATTATTGTGCCATTAAGAAGCCAGTATTATTGTGCCATTCAGATGCCAGTAATATAGTGCCATTCAATGATTTATTTATTTAAAAAAAAATTATTCGACAGGCGCATGAAAAAAAAAGTTCAGCAGCGCAATGCGCTGCAAATAGGATGCACATGGGGCAGCTGTTTTGGGCCCCTCAGGAGTAACTGGGCCCAGGGCAGCTGCCCCCTTTTCCCCACGTTTAAGACGGCCCTGCCTTAGAGGAGTAACACTATACTCCATATGCGCCGATAATCAGCCCCGAAATGGTGCCTCCAAATTGAAGAGATTCGGAGCACATTGGTGGACATGCATTTCAAGGTACTCAGCCCAGATGTGCCTCTGAATATGTCCGCAATTCAGACATGATAGCCGATTCGGACCTGAATTCTGGGATATTAAGTCGCCACATTTCGTAGATTTGTGAAATAAAGTGCCTGACCCAAACCCATTTTGGGACAAATCGTTGTATATTGGGTAAACCCTAAAATGTTGGTGTTGGAGTAGAAGCGGGGACACAAAACATGCTGAAGATTCATAGGGAAGTTGTTTGTTCCAGCACATTTGATAAGTATTAGGTGATATTTTATGGCAAATTTAATAATTTTAAGATTTAAACCTGCATTAGATAAACCTTAACACTAACAACTGGCTTAGACCTAATGACAAAAAAATAAATGAAACATAACGTCCCCTACTCTTGAGTATGATATGCAGGGGTGGTTCTAGTTTTTTGGGGGGCCTGGGGGTCAGCAATTTTCCCACTCTCCATAATTGTCTCCCTTCAGTTAGGTGGTATGGAAACCGTAAGCAGTTGCTTGGTTTGGTGATATAGAGTGGCAAAAGATTTAGGGCTTTATTCATAAAAGAGAATTGCAGGGAATTGAGAAAGGAATTTCAAATTTAAGGGCAAAGTAGCCGATTTGGAAAGATGTACCCATTCACCTGAAATTCCCTCTTTCATGCATAAAGCCTATAGTGAGCCAGGTGGAGTATGCTGTGTTTAGGGCATACACATGCTTATTAGCGAGCCTTATTAGCTTTATTTAGGATTTCTCGACTTTTTTGCTTGGTAATTTCTCCATTGGTACCAGACTATGAAGGTGATCGGTGATGTCACATCACAATTCTTTATTATAGACTATTAGGACATTGGCCAATGGAAGTGATAAAAAAAATGAAATGGAGCAGCAGCCTATGAATAGGTTTCATTCTCGACAGACCTGCCAGCCTAACACGACACAGTGATTTCAGTAAAGTTAGAACTCCCTATCTATCTCAGCCTGCACTGGGCTTGGCTCTGCCAATCACATTCCCTTCGGCTTTCTTCGGAATCAGTCTCTCGCTTACTCCGTCACTCTTCGGGTGTCTCCGTCTGCCTATGGTTATGTCTGCCAGTGCTCAGCAGCGTACAATGTGTGAGTGTTAGGTTAAGTCTGCCCCTCGACCGCGTAATGTGTTAGACCTCGGCTATCTCCGCCTCCCCTCGGCAGTGTACAGTTCCAGCGTTCGGCTATTTCCGCCTTTACTCGGCTGTCTCCGGACTGCTCGGATCCTCTAGCTTCTCCGCTCCCGTTAGTCTCCGGTGTGTTGTGACCGCAGCTCTTGGCTCAGCCTGTTAAGTCCGACCGTGCAATGCAGGCCATCAAATGCGTCGTGGTGGGAGACGGGTGAGTGACCCGTCGGTTTTTTGATGCTGCAAAGGCGGAGCTCGGGTGTCATTATCATGTATGATCCGATGTCTCTAGCCTGTCTACACGTTACATGCATGACACATCCCACTTGCATCCCTTACATACACTGACATACAAGCATATCATATGCTATGTTATACTCCATCTTCATACATTAACATATATGACATGCATAATACACCTATGTATATACATTGAACAAATGAAATGCCTACACATCCATTATGCATATTTAATTCCTTCAAGTATTGCATACTTATATCCCTTACATGCATACATTAACAAATATCACATGCCTACACACCCATTGCATGGATGTATGTATGTATGTATGTATGTATGATGCCAACATGTAAAATATGTTTATCATACATTATATCAATTAGGCTGGTACAACAGACCCATGCAACTCAGAAGTACTACATACATTACATTCATACATTAAAAATTATATACATACCGGCATAGTTCTGTACATTGCTTATAGTAAGATGTGTCAAGTATTTATATTTTCTATATGTATATATCTATAGCACACATAGCCACATAATATGTGTGTGTGTGTGTATATATATATATATATATATATATATATATATATATATATATATACACAGTCCTATACAATTCAAATACATTGTATATGGTGTATATGGTGTATATAGCATGCATTGATGTTTTTATTGTATAAAGTATGATATAAAAATATTAATAGAATATACAGTATTATTTATGGATGATGCAGTGTAGTGCATTATATGGAACAAAAGTATTTTAACCTGAAATTTTAATAAAGTACAGTACAATAAGAATGCATAGCCTTATACAAGCTGATTATTTATACTACACATTTTATATATATCACTGATATATGTGGCTGCATTTCAGTGTTCAAATTTTGCATGGTGCAGCCAATGGGAGATGAGCAGGGCAGAAATTCCATTTGATATTTGCAGCATGAAGTTTATCAGTCTTACCTAACACTCATTTTTTTTACTGGATATGTTTTGTTGTGTTCCTACAGAGATCCTTTGTGTTAGAATGATACATTTATACACATTATCAACTCAAACTCCATGTTGAATGTAAATTATGTCTTGCATTGTCTAGATCAGTGATGGCGACGGTTTTTGATCCCAAGTGCCCATTAATACACAGGAAATCAAGTTAATGATCTCAATGTGCCATTTCCCCCCACATCTCCCATTTTCATTCCAGAATCTTTATTTTAGTTTCCCTCTCTCTGTTTTAATTTCTTTTCATTCCATTGTTCGGTGGCCATGTGTGCTGAATATAAGATGATAGTGACCCTTTGGTCAGATGCAGAGTGCCACCTCAGATGTGGCACCAGTGCCATAGATTTACCATCACTGGTCTTGATTGTAAGCAGGGCTTTCTGTACGCTACACCTTAGACATCATGTGACATTGACTTCCTCTGTGCTGCATTAATTAGCTGGAAATACATGTTGATGCAATGTATCAACACTATGAATATTGTGGTTTTGTTTACATTGTATACATTATGCACTTATGGGATATTAATGTATCAACACTATGAACATTGTGGTTTGGTTTACATTGTATACATTATGCACTTATGTGATATTAATGTATCAACACTATGAACATTGTGGTTTGGTTTACATTGTATATATTGCACTTATGTGATACTAATGCATTACTCATCCAGGAACAGACTAAAGAAACTCTATTAGCATTAATGCCTGCTGACCATTCATGCCATCATCACAGTTAGGTCTGTAAAGATCCCACTTATCCTATGATGTCCAGTAACTCAAAATGATTAGGTCATTCCTCCAAAAGAGGTTTTATGCATCATTATGACAGCATATAGAGGATCCTTAATGGGTTAATTAAATTCTGTCTGTATTACTTCAGTGCTTATCATAATTAAGGATCTGCATGCTGCGATATTAATTCATGACATCATCTAGAGTTTGTTTCCAGTCCCTGCCTTTTCCTCAGTGCTGCCATTGTTATTAAACGACTTGTTCTTCATATCAAGCTTGGAAGAAGAGCACATGGATATGGCCTATGTATTGTTTACAGACTATCGAACATGTTAATGCATATATCGCCTCGTTACCTCTACATGTGCATTTGCAAGTCAACTTTCTTTCTTATATTTCTTTTCAGAGCTGTGGGAAAAACATGTCTCCTTATTAGCTATACCACCAATGCCTTCCCAGGAGAATACATCCCAACTGTGTGAGTAATGGATTATAGTTTGTGTTTGGTGATTTCTAGCAGGGGTTTTAATGTGAGAAATCCGGGTCCCAAAGAAAATTACAGATAGGCAATTCCTAAGGTTCATGGATCATCATTACATTGTCCATCACAAAGTCCAGTAAATGTCCACCAAGAGCAATATTGGTACCTACCTCTGAACACTATAATGGATTAAATGGCAAAGTCATATAGGATAACAAAAGTAAGGGAAGAACTCTTCTCAGATTTTTATTATTGATTTTAAATATGGGCTAATGGAGGTATGTAATGGGATAATGTGGTCAAGGGATTGGGTCATGTCATTGGTGTGATGGGAGCATGTAATGGGGATGATGGGGGCATTTAATATTTGTGCAGCATGGGTGATGGAGCATGTCCTGTGTGTGCAACATGGGTGATGGGGCGTGTACGGTGTGCAACGTGGGTGGGTGCCTGAATTTTGTCTGCCTAGGGCCGCACAAAACCAAGATACACCACGGACCATGATCCAGTAAAAATAAAATATATAGTTCGTTGCTGGAGATGTGGCTGTTCTAGGGCGGACATAGTCCACATACGGTGGACTGGTCGTTTGATTAGGCATCTGTGGAAGAAGGTTCTAAGTTATACTGATTTTTTCCTTTCTACTAAGATTGCAATAGCAAGGAAGAGGAAATCAAGTGAGATACCATTGTGGACGGAAATAAAGAACCAAGTTTTAGAGCAATGAAAAATGGAAATAGGGATATTAAGACAGGAAAATTATACACACCCTAAACTAGTTCTAGAAGTCATGGATAATAGGAAAGAGAAAGTTTTTCTCTTTATTCCTAAGTATTTAATCTCCAAGAAAATTAACTGCCACCTCATCTGTTTTTGCTCGAATATCACCCACCAGGGAGAGAGGCAACAGGAGGGAGGGAGGGGGAAGAGAGAGGCATCTTGGGGGAGAGGAAGGGAGGAGGAAGAGGCATTGTTGGGGGGACGGAGAGGCATCTTGGGGGGAGAGAGAGGCATCATTGGGGGAGGGAGGGGGGAGAGAGGTAGCATGGGGGGGTGGGGGGGAGCCAGCATGTGGGGAGGGAGGGAGGGAGAGGGAGCACTTAGCAAGTCTGGGGGGTAGGGGCAGCATTGGCACATAAAAGGAAATAAAAACAAGAAATGCATTTTTTTTTTATATCATAATTTTTATTAAATATGAAAAAGCAATTTACATTTGAATATATATAACTATATAAACTTTTTCCTATCGGGTAGTCTTATATTCAGATTTGTAGTTTTTTTCCTAATGGAATATTTAAAGTTTGGGGGGTCGTCTTATATTCGAGCAAATATGGTAATCTAATTGTGAATCGATGTTCTACCTTTCTTCCTCTTTCTACTAAATTTATCTGTTATATTGGAAGGGATATATGTATGTCGATTGATTTTACTCATTTCGCATGTCTTTTGCATATTTGTAGTAAATATGACCTTTTTTTAAATTAAACTGAACCAAAGATTGGTTGCGTCTGCCGATGCTCTCTGGGCTTTGCTGACTCTAAAATAATTAAGTAATATCTGGGCTGACATGTCCAGCTTTGGGCAGATTCTCCTGAGCCAGTCCGTCAGGTAGTCCTGGAGAGCCGTGGGCCCTACCGTCTCTGGTATGCCGCTAATCCGGACGTTGGTGTGGCAACAAACTCTGGCATATAGCAACGCATTTTGGTGTGATAGATGGTGGAGTTGTTGCGCCATGTTGCCAGGTTGTGTCTGGAAGTCTGCTTGTTGTTGGACATGTGTGATCTGTGACACAGAAAATTAAATAAACACTGTATGAGGAGCTCTCGAAGAACATGTCTTCTCTCTGCAGCAGTTCGCCCCGCCCCGCAACAGAAGCCATTTTTTTTAACCAATTTCTTAAGCTTAGCTTTTCAAATTTTAATGCAATTCCAAGTGTATGCCTAAAATCCTATCTTCAAATGTTAAACATTCATATTGTTTTTGAATGCTTCTTGTAAGGAATGTTTCAGGTGGCCATTAAAAGTAGACACGTTTGAAAAAACACATCTGACTTATCTAGTAAGGTTGCAGATGTAATCTGCACAATCAAATGTTTCAGTAAAAAATGTGCCTACAATCAGCGTTGTATTGCCTAGCTGTAATTTAATTATATTTCATATTAATAGCAGTCTAATTGCTATCAAGATGGCTTTGTTCCGCTATTTTATTCATACATAAAATATGATGTAACAATGTCTATGAACAAGGGCTTCTGGGTGAAGTTCAACACCCTTGGTATAGATTAGATTTCACAGGAAAACCTGTGGCTTTTATATGCTCCAACTTCTATATTAGTCAATCAGAATCTGTATGTGTAACTTGTGGCAGATTACTTTTGGCATTTATTTTGGATCCATAATGATCTCTTGCAGAAGATATTCATAGTTTAGATATTTTGTTACAGGTTTGATAATTACTCAGCAAATGTGATGGTGGATGGAAAACCTGTGAATTTGGGTCTGTGGGACACAGCCGGCCAAGAGGACTATGATCGACTACGACCACTCTCCTATCCACAGACGGTACTTGACCAATTCTGTTCTTCTAGAATCAGTCATCTAGTGTATTTTATTTTGAACAGTGGAAATGAAATATACATGAGTTCATAATAAAGAAACAAGTATTACAGCGTATCATGCTTAGCCGCCACTGTGTCAAAGTGCTCCAGAATTGTTGGGTCTTAAAGGGGACTGTATCACCTAAAAATAGTTTTTACGGTGAATGCAGAGAATAAAAAATGATTAAAAATGATCTATATATTGTGTTTGCAAAATTGCAAGCAAATGCCTACATTAGGAGAAAAATGTGTTTCAAATGTGTCTGTAGAATCTCCTGGTTATGACATCATCTGCAGCCCATTATGCAAATGAACTAGTTTTTAATGGCAAATATGTAATGTGCATATTAGGCCATAGGTGGTCTTAAGCAGGACACTCCACACACACATTTCTAACACTTTTTTTCTCCCAATTTAGGTATTTGCTTGCAGTTTTGCAAACCCAATATATATATATATATATATATATATATATATATATATATATATATATATATATATATATATATATATATATCCTTTTCAATCATTTTTTATTCCCTACATTCCCATAAAAAAAAAAAATGTTTAGGTGATACAGTTGCTTTAACACTTTTAGCAGGGGAGTTTAATCCCTTCAAATACCTTACTTACAAGTAAGTTTAAGAGTTTTTTCTACAGAACATGAGACATTCTTACAATTTATATTAGACCCTAGACACTATTTATAGAACACCTGCGATAGCCATGGGTGGTTGTAAGATACCAGAGTCTTGGTCAGAGCATCATAATGCTTTCCTCTGTCTCCATTCTTTCTATGAAACACATCAGTTTTAATATCTTTGTTCATGGTGTACAATACAACTTGTACCCTATGTACTAAGGCAAAAACAAACAGGCTCTGCAATTAAAATGTTTCCCATTACCTTTTAATGCTCTTTCCTCAGGATGTCTTCCTGATCTGCTTCTCTTTGGTCAGCCCAGCCTCATTTGAGAATGTCAGAGCCAAGGTAAGATTCCTTAAACCATCCACAAATGCTTACTATAATAAAGTCCTACTTTGCGATCAGGCACTTAGCCAGAGTCAACGTGGGTACAATGCAGTCTAATGCCACTGCGATTCTGCTTAATGCAATGGGAAGTCCATTAAGGGATACCATGAGATGCTGGGATCAAGAACTACTCATTTGGGATGACTTGAGTGTGCAGAACCATATAGCAATATGACAACATTCCAGAAGTATGCGTGGTCAAACATTACCGGAGCAGACAGGGATCTCTAGTCCATATTATTTAAATGAAATGAACCAGGCAAAATTTAGATGTAGAATCAAATAAGCGCAGGGTGACACTGGGCTCATCTTAATACCCTGTTCCAGCCGGTCAGTTTAAGATCACACATGATATGTGTGCCCCTAGCCCAAATGCCATAGTTTCATATCTCCCATGCCATCCGCCACCTTCTATTACTGTTTGGTGTCCCTCAAAAGCCTGGACCATGCTGGTTTCAAATATATATTGATTATGAACCTCATCCCAACCTTTGTCCAGATACAACAATTTCTAGAACTATGTGGGCATTTGTTTCTGATCTCTGGGCCAAATGTATCCTGGGACCCCCCAGGGTTGGTTGATGCCACAATGTCTGATTTTGGTACTGGAGTACAGGATGCTACAATTACCACCAAACAGATCACACGTTAGTGTGAGTTTGCCTGGGATGGATATGCATAGGCCCATTTGCTGTTCCCTAGAAGATGTTAATTAGTAATTAGTCTACAAAGGAACTTAGACAATAGGACTCCAGAACACACACCATTGAATATGAAAACACACACAACAGAATATGAAATACAGGGCCTGTATAGGCCCAAATCATGCCTTAGCATGACACCTCCCCTTTTTGGTGGTGACACAGGGGCTAAGTCACCAGCTGGTCCCTGTGTTCACCTAAACTCCTTGGCGCGAAAGGCCGTCTGCATTGCCATGTAAGCTGCCTTTCTTGTGCTGTATCGTGAAATTGTACTGTTGTAATAAGAGGCTCCAGCGGAGAAATTTTCCATTATTACCTGACACCCTGTCCAGCCAATGTAGCGGGTTATGATCTGTAATAACCGCCCCGCCCATACAGATAAGGTTGTAATTTCTGTAGAGCCCACACCACAGCTAGACACTCTTTCTCCACTACTGCATAGGCCACTTCCCTGGGTAAAAGCTTCCTGCTCAAGTACATTAGTAAGTGATTTTTAGTTAAGTCAGTGAGGGGCTTGGCTGTCTTGTCTCTGACAAACTTTCGGTAGTACCCTGCCGTCCCTAGAAATTACATTACTTGTTTTTTAGTCTTAGGGGTGGGCAATGCATTGATGGCTTCTACCTTGCAGGGTTCAGGACGTAAGGTCCCGCCTCCTACCCTATGGCCCAGGTACTGTACCTCTGTCATGCCTACCTGACACTTTTCAGGCTTGATAGTGAGCCCTGCAGTTGCTATGCGGCCCACCACTCTGCCCAAGTGTACTATATGTTCCTCCCATGTCTTACTGAACACGGCTATATCATCTAGATATGTCACTGCATATTCCTCCTGGCCCTCTAGCAGCTGGTTAACCAGTCTCTGAAAGGTAGCGGGGGAATTTTTCATCCCAAAGGGCATCACACAAAACTCATACAAACCAAAGGGAGTGATAAATGCAGACCGCTCCCGGGCTTCAGGAGACATAGGTATCTGTCAGTATCCTCTGCTTAAATCCATAATCGTCAGATACTTGGCACCTGCTAGCTGATCCAGTAATTATACACTGGATCTAGCCTGGACTACTGTAACGGTCTTCTGACTGGACTACCTCTGGCTCCCCTACAGTCTATCCAAAATGCGGCTGCCAGACTCATCTTTCTTGCACGTCGGTCTGATTCGGCTGCTCCTCTCTGCAACGCCCTCCACTGGCTTCCCATCAGAATGAGGATAAAATTTAAAATTCTGTCTTTAACCTACAAAGCCCTCCACTCCTCTGCTCCTACGTACATTTCCTCCCTTGTTACCGTTACCTCCCTGCACGACCTTTGTGCTCCTCAAAGGGGTTAACACTCTCTTCTAATCTCATCACTTCTCAATCGCGTATCCAAGATTTCGCCCGAGCTGTGCCCTCTCTCTGGAACTCCCTTCCCCGGAGCATCCAGCTCTCTCCCTCCTTTTCAAACTTTAAAAAGTCCCTCAAAATTCATCTCTTTAGAGAGGCTTACTACCCAACCCACTAGACACACACTTTGTTTGCTTTCATATATAGAAATCACTTGACCAAGGTATGGCGAATTAACGCAACCTCCCCCCAAGAAAAGACACGGACAACAAACTGGATATGAAGGTCACAGTATTTATTAAGAAATACTGTAACAAAAGATTTTGTATTATTATCAGTTACGAATCAACTTAAACGTATACTAAAAACGTGTACAACCATGGAAAACACATATAACATATACATACCATGTACAAAGGATACCATCTTGTGGAGTACCACATGTATATGCCACTAAGCGGTAGCATATCTAGGATTGGGTACCCGAGGATCGGACGTAGGCGTAACCAAAAATATCAGTCTACCGGCGTCAATGCCCCTGCACGGTAGCCACCTGATATTCACTCCCCAGGGACCAGCCCGTGGGGAGTCCGTGCAGCTAGCTCCCAGAGCTACTGCCTCCCGGGTTGGCCATACCCAAGACAGCCAACCCCCTGCACTGACGTCATACCTCGGGTACCCCCTGCCATCACAACAATGACATAGACAAAGACAAGACAAAGAGGGATGGGTGGGAGGGAACTGATTTCTATAATGAAGAAAAGAGGCTGGGCAAAACCACCGCAAGGGTTTATATAGGTTTTGCCCAGCCCCCAAGGGGGGAGGAACGGCCGCCCATGAAGGGCAATTACTGGCCGAGGGCCTATGACTGACAGACTTGTGATGAGGCTGCATCACCAACCTGTTGTCATGCTGCCCTTTCATATATTGCATTATTACAGGACATTACTGTGTGGGTACCACACCTGTACCCCCCAAAAAGGTTAAACCTAATTTATTAGACTATATCATAATAAGATTATTATAATTCTATATTATAGACTTGGACACGTGCTGTTCATAACTCATATGGAATAAAGATACTTGGAAGTACTATATATCCGCTGCTGTACTTATTTCTAGATTACCAGTCACTTTGCCTCTAGCTGATCCCACCTAGCTGGAACACACACTCCCTCTTTGACTTTTCCCACCTAGTGCCTCCCATCCACTCTACTGTTACTACAACTTCAATCCCTCTGACCTCTTCAATCCCTTAATTGTCTCATGGACCCCATTCCCTCGAGATTGTAAGCTTACGAGCAGGGTTCTCTACCTCATGTACCAGTCTGTTCTAGTTTGTCTAACTTAGTATGTAGTTCCCTTCTATGCTCTGTACCAAGCGCTACGAGAATTGGTGGCGCTGTACAAATAAATGTTAATGTAATGTAAATAAGCATGTTACAAAGTAAGAAAACAAACAAACCAATAACCCATAATTAAAGCTAAACTAAATAAAAAAAATAGATTGGGGTGTAAGCCAGGTGTCTAAAGCTTGCTTAATTATTGAACGCGTATTTCATACTCTCTAAACCATGATGTACTTTACTTTCAGTGGTATCCTGAAGTACGACACCACTGTCCTAACACTCCCATAATTCTGGTGGGCACAAAACTGGATCTGAGGGATGATAAAGACACCATTGAGCGACTGAGGGACAAGAGACTTTCTCCGATCACCTACCCCCAAGGTTTGGCCATGGCTCGGGAAATAGGTGAGAGTAATCAGTGGAATCAGCTGCTTTAATAAATCACCTTTACATTAATGGATTAAGTTCTACAGTGACTATAGAATCAAATTAAAGAGAGTTCTAGGTACGCAATGCCAGATTATCAATAGGAGACATGTTAGTAAATAGTATGACATTATCTAACAGTCTAAAAGTTTTCAATGTCAGAGGGAGGATTGCTGCCAGCAAAAAAAAAAAAAAAAAGGTTTGGTTTAATTGAAAGATTGCATCAAGTGCAGGTATTTTTAATGCTTTAGAGAAAGAATACTTATAAAGCACCATACTGAGCGCTCTCTGCTTGTATAGTTCTATCAGTGGGGCAGATATGTTGTTTAGAATATTGGGTCAGACGAGAGAAGATCTGACCCAAGATGCCTCTGGATAGTGCTATACAAGCAGAGCGCTCAGTAAGGTGCTTTAGTTATATTGTTTCATTCAAGCATTTCTGCTTATAGAACATACATTAAATGTAATCTTTCAATTAAACATAATTTTGTCCTGATTGTTATCCTTTAAAATGGCAGAACACCTGCACATCAAGTTTTAGGAGGCTGAAACATGGCCTTCTTTCTCTTTAGAAGGGGGGTTCAGTACCATGAAGAAATATTAAGGATTGACAAGGGTCCATTTGTATGGTACTTAAACACTGGTAATTTCTTCCATGTAATAAAAAAAAATGTATATACACACACAACATACAGGATAATATTCAATAAGCATGAACAGTTTTAGTGCACTCAATAGAATTTCAGAGCTGTAATACTGGATGCATCTTTTAGTAAACCTGGATTGGGATTTTTTTTTTGTACATAGGTTCTGTGAAATACTTGGAGTGTTCCGCTCTCACCCAACGTGGCCTGAAGACCGTGTTTGATGAAGCGATACGCGCTGTTCTGTGTCCTCCACCAATCAAGAGGTCCGGAAAGAAATGCACTGTTTTCTGAGCACCAGTATACTGGATAATGAACCTAACTCCTGCCATCTCTTTCCAAAGAAGCAAAGCCTGCCAGCGAGGAGTGCGGAGGCTGGATACTTGCAGATGTTTTCCCGTGGTTTAGTGTTTTGTTAATGTACGGAGCATGGGGTGGGAGGGGCGGGCAACACAGCGGAGCGACTTCTCTGTGCTAAGAGGACTACACTTCTGCAGGGATGGGGCAAAGTCTAGAATTGAGGGACCCCTCCACACAGCTATCCAGCTCTGCAAAGAAACATGGCACAGTGGTGGATTCCTTTCATAAGGACGGTGTATGGACTGTTTGCCACCGGAATTGGACTATGTAATAAAAAGGAGGAGGGTGGTCTGCATGTGTCCTAGTACAGTAATTAGAACTGCGTATTTAATATTTCTATTGCATGGGGAACTTGTCTGGTTTTCGTGTTCTGGTTACAAGAAGTCTGTTAATTCTGTAGTAAATGTTTGAAATTTGGATATAAAAGTATTTGTAAGTCCTAATATTATGATCTCTCACCAGGAGTAACATTAAGAAGATGGATTTAAACAACAGGTGATAATATGTGAGTTTCCTCAGCACATCCTCTAGTTTATTAGTGTGTGAACGTAGCATAGGTAAAGATTTGTCAGCATTTTTCCATTGCACAATTAGTCAAAGATCAAATCATACTTTAACTCTCTTAGACAGGCATAATTAATAGGATATGTTCACGAAACAATGAATAGACAGGTGTGTTGCAGAGCAAGCCAAAATAATCAAAATGCAGAGCTTGAACTGCAAAAGGTGGCTGAAGGTACTGGCAGTTATAATTTGCAAACTCCTCAATAGAGTGTAAGACTGATTTAACAAGGTTTTACATATGGTAAGAGAATTAAAGAAATGTTATCTTTAATTAAACAATTGCTGTTCTTTCAGTTTTAAGTTTTACATCTTGAAACTTGCTCTGAATAATATGGAAAACAAGAAATGTTGTTGAATTAAGATTAAGATTTAAATGAAGTCAGCTTCTTTGAGATCAACAGGCAAGGAATCCTCCATCCACAGGCAGGCATGCCCCAGAGATCATGGCACTCTTATCACTGAGCAGGAAGAGGATGCTATTAACCACATCTTCCACCTCTGGAAACAAAACAAGATAGAAATAGAATGCAATGCATGTCGGGATACTTTGCACGAACAGCAGAGAAATCAAACAGAAACAAGAACAGAGGAGAGTAAAAAAAAAAAAAAAAGTGGACAGTAGCCAAGAGATCTCGTGGAGGATTGAAAGGCAGCTAATCAGTGGGAAAGAATATGATGACTGGTACTGTAGACCAGGAAGATGATAAAAGTCTATGCTGTTCAGGAAAGTGAGGGGGAATAGCCAAGGTCATATAATCCAGACAGGAGCAGAGGATAGGAAATATGGATTAAAAAAAAAAACTGACACTAACCAGCAAAACGCCCCAACGGGATCCGATTCAACATTGGACCGGCCTTTTGAGGGTCACTCCACCCAATACGCCCCATGTCAGTCATTACTACAGTGGGGTTCACAGAATTAACACGGATCTGAAAAACAGATGACCATAGTAATAAAAGGTTGTGAGCTTTATTGTGGGGTACCAGGTGTAACATGGGCATGTAGTTGGATAATGATATAAAACAACGGTTTAGCAAAACACAAGTTAAATATCTTTTGAGAAAGGGATTTAATTACAAGGAATCAATGTAACCCTTATTTGTTCTACGAATTCTGAAGATTCCTCATTGAAGAAAACCTGCCTTGTGCCACAAATGATAGTCAATGGTTTAGTTGCTGGAAGCATCTATATCTTCCCCATGCATCCTGTTCAGAGTCTTATCTTTAAATAATACCGCGGACTGACGTTTTAATCTTATAACCACTGTTTGAGGGTGTTTTTATAATTAAATCAAATAACATTACAGATGAACTGCCCTCTTTTAGTCATGCCTAGACTGGCTGCAATCACAAATTTGTTCAGTGAGCCTCTAGGTCAGGGGCTTCCAACATACGGCCTGCCAGAGGAGGCAGGCCTGCCATACGGCCTGTGGCCCAAGTGAGATCTGCAGCGGTAGCCACCTTTTCAACTGCTGACCACATGTGAAGCAGCATTGTGGAATAATGTTTCAGCACAAAGCACTACAGATGTTTAAAGTGCACATAATCCCTCCTCTACCCTGCATGCGAGGTCCTGTGCAAGGGTCAGAATGGGGGGAAGAATTGTACCAGCAGCATGAACATCACGCTAAAGAAAAGCTAAGTGGAGGAGCAGTCTCATCTGGAGCCCACAGCCCGCTTAAAAAACAAACAAACAGTGTGGTTAGGCAGGTTGTATGTGTGAGCACGTGAAAGTGGGACATTTTGTGTCTGGCTGTGCATGTATTTGTGTATGTGTGTGTGTGTGTGTAAGTGTAACTATGTGGTGAGTATATGTGTAAATGTGATTGTGTGTGTATACATTTTATCTGAATGGAAAAATCAATGTGGCCCACGCACACATAATATTCTGGTGAAGTGATGCATTACAGAAAAACGTGGACACCCCTGCTCTAGATTCAGATAGCCACAAAGATCAAGAATAGATACAGAATCAGCAGGCAAAAGTAATATTCAGGAAATAGTCCATAGGCCAGCCAGCGAAGAGGATCAGAACAAAATCAGAATCAGAAACAAGCCCAGGGTTAAACATCCAGGCAGGCCCGGACTGGCCATCGGGCACACCGGGCAAATGCCCGGTGGGCCGCGGTGGCCATGGGCCGAGGCCGGCAGGGGAGGTCCCAGAATCTCCCCTGCCGGTCTATGCAGGGCCGGCACTATCCGAGCGCCGGCCCCGCTGTTTGACATGAAGGGCCGGTGAGGACATCAAAGATCTCCCTCACCGGCCCACATGCCTTCAAATACGGCCGCCGGCGGGGAGAGAGGGAGAGAGGACCCGGCGGAGCTCTAACTTGCAGCTCCACCGGGTTCCTCTCGCGAGATCCGGAGCATTGCCATAGCAACGACCGGATCTCGCGAGAGTGAACCTCTCACCACGAGGGAACATTGCCACCGCCAGTCGCAGGTACCAGCGTGCCGGTCCCCCCCTCCCAGGCTAAAGGTAAGAAAGGAGTGATGGGTGTGAGAGTGCTGTGTGTGATGGGTGTGAGAGTGCTGTATAAATGTTAGAATGGATTGTGTGTGTGTGTGTGTGTGTGTGTGTGTGTGTAGGGGGGGGGGGGGTAGGTAAATAAACAAATAAAATAACAGGCATTATGTCCCCATAATGCCTGTTATTTTATTTGTTTATTTACCCCCCCCCCCCCCCTACACACACACACACAATCCATTCTAACATTTATACAGCACTCTCACACCCATCACACACAGCACTCACACACCCATCACACACAGCACTCACACACCCATCACACACAGCACTCACACACCCATCACACCCAGCACTCTCACACCCAGCACTCTCACACACACAGCACTCTCACCCATCACACACAGCACTCTCACACCCAGCACCCTCACACACACAGCACCCTCACACACAGCACCCTCACACACAGCACCCTCACACACACAGCACCCTCACACACAGCACCCTCACACACAGCACTCTCACACACAGCACTCTCACACACAGCACTCTCACACACAGCACTCTCACACACAGCACTCTCACACCCAGCACTCTCACCCATCACACACAGCATTCTCACACAGAGCACTCTCACACACACAGCACTCTCACACACACAGCACTCTCACACACACAGCACTCTCACACCCAGCACTCACACCCATCACACACAGCATTCTCACACAGAGCACTCTCACACCCATCACACACAGCATTCTCACACCCATCATTCTCACACCCATCACACACAGCACTCTCACACACATCATACACAGCACTCACACACATCACTCTCACACACCATCACTCTCACACACCGCCCCCCTCATCACACCGCCCCCTCACACACACATACTGCACCCCTCACATACACACAGAACACAACACACTGCACAACAGACATACACAATACTTACATATATATATATACACACAGCACCCCTCACACACATACTGCACCCCTAAACACATTACATTCCAGACACACACTAGATCCCTTACCCAACTCTGGATCATCTACACACATACTCACACTAGATCCCTATATACACTCTGAAACCGTTATAAACACACACTCACTAGATCTCCTATACACATTCTGGGTCCTTCAAACACACACTAGACTCATATATATATATATATATGTATATATACACACACTAGATTCCTTGTAAGCAAACACATACTACACCCCTAAACACACACTAAATCTATATATATATTCACACACACACACTATAGCCTGTATGCACACACTTGCTATATCCCCTATACACACATTCTCTACAGCCCCTAGCCACATATGCATCACATTACACCACAAACACAACACAACTAAAACCGAACCTTATTACAAAATACCACACCACAATCAGCTTACTCTACACACACGCAATCCCACAAGCAGGCTCCAAACACATGCTCAATACTCTTTCCTGGCATTTTTGTCTCCTGGTATCCATTTATAGAGACACCAGAGACAAGTTGCAAGGAAACAGTGCAAGCATGTTATTACATTTGCTTGCACTGTGCAGAACACATACAGGGCTTTTTTCTCATGCTAGAGCTCTTCAGCAGAGCTCTGCGCATGGTCTGCCCTGGAAGAGCATTGAACCAATATGCTCACTTTGAGAGGGAGCGTGTTTGTCATTTGTGATGACAAAACACACCTCCTCTGCCCCGCCCCCTTCTTAGTGGGCCGCTGTGATCAAAAAATGCCCGGGCCGAATTTTTCTCCCAGTCCGGCCCTGCATCCAGGCAGTGGTGTATCTTGATTTTGTGCTGCCCTAGGCAGACAAAATCTGGGCACCCCCCTACCCAGTGCTGTATTCACCGCGAGGCATCCTAGGCGGATGCCTAGGGCGGCAAATTTTGGGGGGCGGCAGCGCCCCCCAGTACTGAAAAGAAAAAAAATGTAAAAAAAAAAACCGCGGCCCTTTAAAGAAAAAAAATAGACCGCGCTTGCAGGCAGAGACGGAGGTGAGAGGGGATCGGAAGATCCCCCCTCACCAACGCTCTGCCTGCCAGGCTGCACGGGGAGCCGAACAGGCAGCACAAAATCAAGATACACCACTGCCCCTACCCAAGCTGTACACCAACGTTACACACCTAAGACATGCCCCATCATTCAGACTCACATCAAGCTCATACTCCCATCACACACACACTCCCATCACACTCAGTCACACACTCCTACTCCCATCACACTCAGTCATACACACTGTCTCCCATCACACTCCGTCACACACACTGTCTCCCATCACACACACTCTGACTCCCATCACACTCAGCCACACACACACACTGTCTCCCATCACACACACTCAGACTCCCATCACACTCAGCCACACACACACACTGTCTCCCATCACACACACTCAGACTCCCATCACACTCAGCCACACACACACTGTCTCCCATCACACACACTCAGACTCCCATCACACTCAGTCTCACACACACACACACACACACACACACTCTCCCATCAGCACTTACCTTTCCCTGGTGGCAGGCAGCATGGTCCCTCCATGCTGCCTGTTCGGCTTCCTGGCGATTGTGCCGACAGGCCACGTGACCGGGCGCGCGTATGACGTCAGCGCGCCCGTCACGTGACTGTCGGCACTTCCGTGTCGGCACTCTGCACGGGGAGCCGAACAGGCAGCACGGAGGTTTCTCCGTGCTGCCTGTACGGCTCCCCGTGCAGCCTGGCAGGCAGAGCGTTGGTGAGGGGATCTTCCGAACCCCTCTCACCTCCGTCTCTGCCTGCAAGCGCGGTCTATGTTTTTTCTTTAAAGGGCCGCGGTTTTTTTTTTTTGTAAATTTTTCTTTTTTTTCTTTTCAGTGCTGCCGCCCCCCAAAATTTGCCGCCCTAGGCATCCGCCTAGGATGCCTCGCGGTGAATACAGCACTGCATCCAGGAATGTGCAGTAGATGAACGGAAAGCTGGAACAAAACTAGGTAAAGATTGAGAGCAACAGAGCTCTGCTTATATAGCCTGGGCTTGAGAAAAAAAAACATCAACAGACATTATGGGCCAGTGAGCACATGAAAATAGGCAGAGCTATTAACGTGACTTGTAATAACAATATAAGGGGTGTAACCTTCTTAGGGCCAAGTTCAAGTGCCATAACTTTGGTCAACATATCCAAGGCCCCTTTGGTGGCACCTGCGAATAAAAATACAAAAAGATTTTAATAATGTACATGGAAGGATCCCCCACCCCCAATAACATTCACAATGATTTTGATCACCCTGGAAAAGCAATGGCAGCCAATTCCTACAATGCAATGCCAGTAAACAGCTATTGGAGGATCATTAGAAATATGTTCAAAAACAGCCAAAGAACTAGTAAATGATTAACCTCTATGTATAGTCTTTGGTGTTTTAATCAAGGAAACTAGATGGACACCCTGACATAGTGTAATACTCACAGTATACAGCATGGTCTTGCAGAGCAGATTGGGAGGCTTGGCTTGAGACATTAACAATAGCACCAGAAATCCCATGTACAATCATCTGATTAGCAATGCTCTGATAGGAAAGAGGTGATGAATGCAAGTTAATTTGTAATAAGGCTCCAATTTATAGCCCCAAACAGGTTGTCATACATGTAGACCCCTTCTTACTTGAGAAACAAACAAAGCTGCTTTCACATTCACCGCAAAGCTCCTAGGAGACAATGATGACGAAGATCAGGAGTAATCATGACAGATGTAATCCACATTGGCTTTAGCAGGCTCCAACTTCTCTGCTAGGCTAGAATGACTACATCACCATTTTTGTTACACAGAGGTACTGTTCCTGTGACTGTATTCTACCTACCACTATTATACTTTATAGTCTTTTATTGCCCAATATGCATTCTGCATTGTGCCTCTAGTTCTTGTGTCACCACCATGGGCAGTGGTGTATCTTTGTTTTGTGCTGCCCTAGGCAGACAAAATTCAGCCAACACCCTAACCACGTTGCACAGCCACGACATGCCCCATAACCCAGGTTGCACACCCAGGACATGCCCCATCACCCCATTACATGCCCCCATCCCCCCTCACATACCTCTATCACCCCCATTACATGCCCCCATCCCCCCCTCACCTCAGAACTTAGCCTGGTGGCTAGTGGCAGGCAGCATGGTGTCCTACCATGCTACCTGTTCAGCTCGCCACACGGTGTGTGCAGAATGGTCACGTGACCTGGCACATGTCTGACGTCAGAATGCCAGGTCACGTTACCTGTCAGCACTTCTCCATCATACCGCACAGGTTGCGGAACAGGCAGCTTGGAGATATCTCTGTGCTGCCTGCTTGCAGACAGAGCTGTGGTGAGGGGAGACCTTCAGAGTTAAACAGAGAGGAAAATTACATTTAAACAACAACATATCAAAAATGGAAAAACCCCTCTGGTCACTAGCCCAGGAAAATCCCTGGTCCTTAAGGAGTTAACAATGGTCTTGGGGAAGGTGACTAATTATGATTTTGGAAAGCAGCCAAACTATTTGGAGTTTGATCACTCTGAAAAGAAGAAAGCTTGTCATATCCTACCTGAACCCATGATACAAGCCATTAGTTTAAAGGAAAATGTCTTCACTAAAATAAATTTGAACCAAATGATTGCCTTTTATTGGTGCAGGGGATACTCACTTGTCAAATGCCTCCTCTGTGACATCAAGAAGCGGCTGCAAGTGTGCAACTGCTGCATTATTTACCAAGAGGTCCACAGGTCCAATGGAGCTTAGAGCTGCCTTAGTGGCAGAACAGTCTGCCAGATCCACACAGATTGTCTTCACTCCAGGGCACTATAAAGAAAGGTCACTCACATTGGGTAGGAATAGAGAGGCACATCATTAGTGACATAATAATTAGAGAGATAGTAAAATGGAACAGAATACAATGCATGAGCATTGCACCGTGCAAACAGCATATTGGATAATAACAGTAATGTATTAAAGTGGTGTGTAGAGAATGGCTGTCATAATGCAAGGATACACTCATGTAAAGTAAGTACAGTTAAATTATGAAGTGCTCCTCTATGAAGCACAATTGAGAGGGAAACCACATCTTTTAAAATGCAGAATTGAGGGATCAGTTGTCCTCTGCAATACAGACTTGTTACCCAGTAATTAGTCCTCACCTCCTTGGCCAGGCTCTCCAGGTCCCCCTGGCTCCGACTCAGAGCGATCACTTCGGCTCCAGTCGCCGTCAGCGCCTTCACCGTTTCCCTACCGATGCCTGCGAGAGGAGGGCTCCACCTTACTCACACGGACCGGGAAATCCCACCCTATGACACTCCCCCTCAGGCCGTGAACTCACCCTTCCCAGCACCGGTGACTAGAGCTCGGCGACCGCTGAAGTTGATCTCCATCTCTCCAGGTCACATGAGTGGGGCCGGGCTTGTTATGGGAGGATCTGTCACCTGAATCAGCACGCTCATTCCAAACTACAACTCCCACCATGCTCAAGCGGAATCCGCAGCACGGGAGCGGAACTTTATAACGGGTGTAATTCCTGGTATTCTCCACCAGACCGTCACGTCAATTCCCAAATGAATACAGTTTAACTAACAGATACACCCTCTAAATACTAGGTCACAATAAGAGCCGCACATTCCACCATGACCCGAACCGTAACGCAGACAATCAGCAAATTCAAATATACTGAAGCCCTCTATACCCACATTATAATCCTTGCCCAACCCGTATTCCAACAGTGCTTTCTACTCTGCACTTAAAGGGACTATCAACTAAACAGTGTTTACACTGTGAATATAGAGGATAAAAAATGATCTTTACATTGGGTAGCAAATTGCAAACAAAATTAAAATGTATCTGTGGCGTCTCCTGTTTATATCTCACCTGTGGCTTAACCCCTTAGTGACAGAGTTCTATGCTGCATTTGATGTGTCTTGAAGACCAGAATTCCATTATTTTTGTCATATGTTTGCTGTGAATTTCTTTCTTTGTGTTCAATCCACTCACACAAATTATATATCATTTAAGGACAGACAGGGCTTTCATTTAATAGCATTATTTTCATCATATGATATAATTTACTATTAAAAAATATGATGAAAATATGGCATAAAAAAACACTTCTTCTAACTTTGACCTGATTTTTTTTTAAACGATTACAAATGGTAAAAAAAAGACCCTGTCTATTTATTTCTAATATTTGTCCTGAGTTTAGAAATACCAATGTTTCCATGTTATTCTATGTTTTATTTCAAGTAATAGGGCAATAATAAATATTAGTGTTTTTTTGTTTCCTAACCATTTTCTTCTACAGTGACCTTTTGACCCCAACCCTATATTTACCCTAAATCTACCCCCACCCCTTAATCTAACCCTTGTACTAACCTTAATTCTAACCCAAACCCACCTGTAACCCTAATTCTAACCCTAACCCTAGATATAGGTAGAGGCGTCACTAGGGTTTATGTCACCCAGTGCAGTAACTCATGGTGTCACCACCCTGGATTTCCTCCAATACCATGACAAACAGATTCCTTAGTAATGCCAATCAGATGGCCCATTAAATATGCCACATACAGGAGCCCCACAAATTATGTCACACACAATAATAATATGCCAGTATTATTTTGCTGTTAATAAGCCAGACAATGTACCTAATATAAAGAATAATAAAGTGTTGCGCAAAAAAAAGGATTAATACTTATCTAATAGTAAAGTGACAATCTAGAGCCCAAATAACTGGCTCTGAGTATGAAAAGCAGGATGACTCAAAGTCCTATCATCCACACTGGCAGGGTAGGATGTAATGCAGATCTATTGGGTCGATAATCCAGGTGATATAGTCAGAATTTTTTGACTCAAAACACCATACAGAGGGTATATCTCAGGAGAAAACACAAGTTGGACCAAACATGGTGAAGTAAGTAATAGAAATATTTTAATGGCCCCCTTACTCTATGAGGCTTACATAAAAACAGTTAAAAAAGGCAGTAAGATCACCAATCCTCGACGTTTAGACTGGTAACAGGTCCCAGAGCGATGTACACAAAAGACTTCGGGCGGATGGTGTTGCGGCAGGTAACAAAACACACACAGCTTCCGGATCGCAAATCTCGCGTGGCGTCACAAATCTCGCGACGCGTTCCTCAAGGCAGTGACGTCCACACGAGACAAAGTTCTTATACACTCCCCACATATAGTTACCATGGCAACGTAAACAAGGTTCGCAATCAGTCACGTGGGTCAATAAATATCAGCAAATGTGTAAAAAACGACCGGCATTAAGATTTGTTCTGTTACAGCTGGCAAAAATCAAAATGTAAAAATTAAGACGAAAATGGTTTATTTATTTGGGCTCTAGATTGTCACTTTACTATTAGATAAGTATTAATCCTTTTTTTTTGCGCAACACTTTATTATTCTTTGTATTCACTGTTTTTGTGTTGGTTTTGGGGAAGCTACACTAGTGTTTTGCTGCATTTTTCCACTTATAATATTTATAGTATTTTTTCTTACAGCGCCCACCATCACTATTTCTGTATTGTTTTTTCATAATGTTCCCAATATGCCAGTAATATTGTGCCATTCAGATGCCAGTAAGATTGTGCCATTAAGATGCTCCAGCCAATTTGCCCATCAAGATGCCAGTAATATTGTGCCATCAAGATGCCAGTAATATTGTGCCATTAAGATGCCTGTATTACTGTGCCATTCAGATGCTAGTAATAATGTGCCATTCAGATACCAGTAATATTTTGCCATTCAAATGCCATAATTATTGTGCCATTCAGATACCATAATTATTGTGCCATTCAGATACCAGTAATATTGTGCCATTCAAATGCCAGTAATATTGTGCCATTCAGATGCCTGTATTACTGTGCCATTCAGATGCTAGTAATAATGTGCCATTCAGATACCAGTAATATTTTGCCATTCAAATGCCATAATTATTGTGCCATTCAGATACCATAATTATTGTGCCATTCAGATACCAGTAATATTGTGCCATTCAAATGCCAGTAATATTGTGCCATTCAGATGCCTGTATTATTGTGCCATTCAGATACCAGTGATATTGTGCCATTCAGATGCCAGTAATATTATGCCATTCAGAGACCAGTAATATTGTGCCATTAAAATGCCAGTAACGGGAGTTAAACTGGCAGGGGATGAGCTAAAACTCACCCTGTATGCTGATGACATCATACTTACCCTCTCTGATCCACAAAAATCACTACCTGCAGCTATGGACCTGATCCTAGAATTTGGGAGGTATTCGGGGTATAACATTAATATAAAAAAAACTCAAATTATACACAAGAACATAACAGAAGAGGAACTAATAAAGCTCAATAAAAAATTTGAATGTAAATGGGGGAAAAAAGAAGTTACATATTTGGGTGTAAAACTCAGTCTCTCATGGGATCACATCACACGTATTAACTATGATTTCCTACTGTGTGAATTAAAGACCATAATCACAAGATGGAAAAATCTTCATCTCTCAATGCTGGGTAAAATTAACGCAATTAGATCATATCTAATGCCCAAACTAGAATACCTGATGAGAACCATTCCAATTCCGATATCCAGAAGTATATTGAAAGAGTATCATAATTTATTTTATAAATTTGTATGGGGCCTGAAGAAATCCAGGATCTCTGTTAGGAATCTAACATATAATCTGAAAGAAGGGGGTACCTCCTTTCCAGATGTATACAGCACACATGACGCAATCATGCTGTCACATCTGCTGTCTTGGAAATTTAAAACCCCCAATACCTGTGCCTGGTACAAATATGAAAAATCAATATTGGGACAAAGAAATCCACTACATTTAATTTGGGTAGATAAACCAATATTCCAAAAATTAAAAATAGATAATAGACTTATTAAGAGATTGTATCAGACACTTGGGAAACTAAGGAAGAAATATGAGGCAGAAAAACTCTTTACAGCAGACACCCCCTTGGAAGCCCTAGAAATGTATTTAGAGAATGTTAATTACAACTCATGGAACCAAGCCTCAATAAAAAAAACTGGGAGATCTTTATGTTAATACAGAACTAATCACATTTAACAGTCTAAAGGAAAAATACGGTATTGACAATAGCGAATTCCTGACTTATCTCAAGATACAAAATCTAACTAATAGCAGATACTCTACTGATCAGAATAACCTTGCTGGTATTTTCCAAATTAAAAACTATACCAAAATAATCTCAAAAATGAATAGGAACTTACATATTTTGGAGAATAAGGGTAAACTTGGAGGAGTTGAGAAATGGGAAAAAGAACTAAAGTTTGAAATCCCTCTGGAAAAGTGGGAAAACGCCTTCAGAAACACAAGAAGGGCCCTACACGGAATTAACATGCAAGAAACCTACCTCAAAGTTATACACAGATGGTATCTGGTACCAGAAAGGTCAGCTAAATTTCAACACACACATTCGAACTTATGTTGGAGATGCAAGGAAGAGATAGGCACCCAAGCACATATATGGTGGCTCTGTGTTAAACTCGGACCAGTTAAGCATAAATTGGAAGAAACAATCGAAAAATTAACTCACACAAAAATAGAGATATCACCACAAACGTTTCTATTTCACGTAGATATACCCTCCAGTCTTCCCTTCTGCATGGAGGAGGGAAACACAGAGACCGGATGTGACTTTACGTCACATCCGGTCGCAGGGAATTTTTTTTCCCGGCGGCCGAATCCAGCGGATAAAAGTAGAGCAGTGCGAAGGGTTAGTAGATCTAGGGTTAGCTTTTTCCTTTTGTTTATTTATTTTCTAACTGTAATGTTGCTGACTGGGCACGCTGTATTGGAGGAGCATGCTCCTCCAAAACAGCACCCTCAATCACTGGGTGATCGTGGTGCCATGGGGGGCCTAGAAGGTGTTGCATGATGCCTCGAGGCAACCAGAAACGGCTGCATTGGGCAGAAAAGTACATGAAGACTAATTTTCAAACAGTCCTGTTCACTGATGAGTACAACCCTGGATGGTCCAGGTGGATGGTTGGTGGACGGCCACCCTGTTCCAACAAGGTTGCGACATCAGCAAGGCGGTGGTGGAGTCATGTTTTGGGCCGGAATCATGGGAAGAGAGCTGGTCGGCCCCTTTAGGGTCCCCGAAGGTGTAAAGATGACCTCTGCAAAGTATGTGGAGTTTCTGACTGACCACTTTCTTCCTTGGTACAGAAGGAAGAACTATGCTTTCCGTAATAAAATCATCTTCATGCATGACAATGCACCATCCCCAGGACATACTTGAAAACGAGAGAAATCTCAATGTATTTTTCCTGGTAAAACACTTTCTAAATAAAAAAATAAAAAAAAAAAAATAAATCTCATGCTGCAAAGAATACCTCTGCATTAATGGCTGCTATGGGGATAAAAGGAGAGAAAGTCGTGGTGTGGCCTCCATCCTCCCCTGACCTCAATCCTATTGAGAACCTTTGGAGCATCCTCAAGCAAAAGATCTATGAGGGTGGGAGGCAGTTTACATCCAAACAGCAGCTCTGGGAGGCTATTCTGACATCTTGCAAACAAATTCAAGCAGAAACTGTCCAAAAACTCACAAGTTCAATGGATGCAAGACTTGTGAATCTGCTATGTAACGTGTAACGTGACCTGTTAAAATGTTTAAAAAGTTAAAATGTTGTTATAAGTTTGATTGAAATAGCTTTTGATTTCAGTAAATATGCTGCAAACACAACAAATGACAAATTTCAGTTCTTTACAACCTATAAAGTGTTTTGAAACTTACTGTGTGTAATAATTTGGAACAGTGCATTGTTTTTTATGTTTAAAAAAAAAATACTGTTATCATTAGGAGGTTTGTTCAATAAAATTGGAATTATACTCTTAATAGTTGATAACATGAGAATTATGCTGACTGTTATTTACATCAATTATTTAGGTAAATGAGAAAAATATAATTTGCATAATAATTTGGAACAGGGGGTATACGTCCATAAGCATTAAGGGGTTAATATAAAAATTGCATGCGTCAAGACATTGTGTTGCTTGGGGTGAATGATAAAATGCCAGTATACATAGTATGGACCACCCTGAGCACATTCATTATCTGGATATCAGCACCTGCCTCCAGGCACAGCATCAGCAACAGCCTTCTTACCTCGGTAGCTTTAGATCTCTTCAATAATCTAGTGACAAGTTTGATGATTTCCCCATGGTCACCAGGAGGCCGGCTGAGTATGGTGAGCTCACCATATGGTTATGCTGGCTTTGTGACTATCTGGTATATTGGTTGAGGTAGGTGACCTTTGTATGTGGAGGCGCACAGTGCTGATTCTGGACATTATTGCCAGTGGTCTATATCTTGATATCATTTCAGATGTCCATCATGAGTATTTTTGAACTGTTGGGTCAAGGGCTACCTCTCATGTCACCTTGTCGAGGAGTACTGTGTATTGTGCTCCTATATGGAGTATATAATTGACCTTCATTAGTAATTTCTTACCACCCAGGATATATGCATGTTTATGTGGAGTTTGAACTATCTTTTATTTGAAGAGTATTTGTTTATACCATCTCTTTATTTGGCTGCCTCTAACACATGGCAGATTTCAGCAGTGTTTTTATCACCTTTTCTCTCGATCAGATACTGTCCATATGGACTTATTATTTTGTTTACTTAGTATATTATGCCACATGACACATGCACTGTGAGTACGTCAAGAGATCCTATATGCACTTTAGATATACTTGGTATCAAATTCTCTATGGGTTGTGGCCACACCTCTGTTTATATATTTGTATTATTTCCATTGTACTGTGCCATTTACATTATATATATATATTTTTTTGTGCTTTATATTTGACCGTGGTGTCTCTGTGATCAATTTGTACACCTTTTATAGATTTTTTTTTAATCTATTAATTACATTTTGCTATTTTTGTGACATATTAGTATGGACTGCTGATTTTTCTGCTCCTGAATATCAATTTAACAGTTTTCTTGTTTGTTTTTTGTTCTCTACATTTATACTATACCCGTGAGCATCCCGCCATTATATTGGAGGCTAAATGAGCAACACTATTTTTGCTAGCCAAGTAGCTCCACCCACACTATACTCCACACTAACCAAGCAACTCACCCCACCGGAAGTACAATAATCCACATGCACCACTTTTGTACAATTGTTTTGGATCCAGCATACACAAATATTTGGCATTTGGATTCTGATACACAAATATCTAGGACATCTCCACCGGCCTCACCAAATCTAGTATTCCTGATGATATTCTTATCATATGGACTGGTAGCAAAGAGGGACGTCTCAGATTTCATGAAGGCTATAATGCATTTAACTATTTCAAATATCAAAACAAAGAGAAAATGACAAGACAATTAGAAAAAAAATAACTTTATTTACATTCCACAATAAAATCTGTACAGGGATTAGGTTCTCAGAACATGTGCATAGTCACTAGCTGCCCTTTAACATAATATGTGACAAGGACAAATATAAAAAGACATGACAAAATAAGAGGCAGCCATAGAATGCTTGCTTTGAAGCATAAGTACATATAATAATATATGGGTCAAGAGTCTGGACAGTGATAGGAAGTAAAGAAAAAAGAGGGACCGCAGACCAACACAAAAGTAAACATACAGATAAATACAGAAAAACTCATAAGACATACATATGGATGGACTTTCACAGTCCTTCAAATGTAGTTAGGCATCAGAATATTTATTGAACAAGATAAAATGGGCACCACTATGGATCTTTATGCATAATACCTGAGTAATGACCTATGATCACTTGGTGCTCTATTTCTTGGCGCAAGAGAGAGGTATGCAGCAGGAGCTTTCCAAAGAAATTATATTGCTGATATTGTACGTTTTAATTTTCTTATGCATTCATGGAGTGTTCCTGGACATGTATGATCATTTGATCCTGGACTGTCCCACACCAGTCTATCAGATCTAATCAGATCTGTTTGTTTGCATGGTCGAAAATAACAAAAGGAGTTGTTCAGCCCAATGGATTGATCCCATCTTGAGAAATAAAGGCTTCTACTCGGGGCACCAAGATGCGTTTGGATACAAGTGGCAGTGCACAGACTTAAATCTGTGAAGAAAGGTACATAAGTATCTGGCAGGTTTGTCCAACATTTTCATGAGCATGAGAGTAGAAAGGGTACAAAGGATTGTGTAGTATAATAAAACCCTAAGTTGTAGACAGACTGGGTGCCATAAGACATTTTCCTTGGAACCAAATTGGTATCCAAGCCTTAGGTTGAATGGCCCTGCTCTGTGGGTGACACTGCTCTAAAGGACAAGTTGGACATTGACACTCACCGTGTTGGATCCTCATTTAGACCAAACGGTCCACCAATCTTCACAACATTCTTCTGGTTTTCTGGACCGCCATAGCTCAGTGTGACCTAGGGAGGAACATAGAGATCTGAATTTTAACAAGCATATATTAAACCAGATGGCATATACTGTGAGCCCAGATTTCATGTAGGATCCACAGCAAGGTCAAATCAGACATCTTAGATGTGGTGAAAAGCTGTTCACAAGCTTTCCGAATCATATAATAACCTACTGAGTTTTGTTATCAAGCGGGAAAAGTTTAAAAATACGCTGAGAAGTCTGCTGTAGAGAATAGTATAGAAATGGAGAGCGGCTTTTAAAAGCATAACTCCAATATGAAGACATTAAACGACAATGGGTAAATTGGATCTCAATGGCTGAATGGCTTTTAGGTGTTTGAATACTGACCTGGTCTAGCACAGAGTTGGGGGACATCTTTGCCAGGTTCTCTAGGTGTGAATGGAATAGGCTACTGTGCTGCATCTTCACCTCCAGCAATCCTTCAATAATGTACCCTATAGTGCAATCATCAGGAAGTCGTACCTTCTCTGCCGTGCTGATAAAGTTCCCCATGCTAAAGACAGGGACATCAGTCACCAACCAAACTACCACATTTCAACTATATAACCCATTAAACAGAAATACACTTACCTGGCCCAGGGACTCATCTTCAGAGCAAGACCTCGGCTGATGCAGAACCCAGCACCTCCTGTGGCAAACCAAAACTTCAGTGACACCTAAACAAGAGCAGATTGTCATGTAATACACTGGTGGCAGCAATGAACAATATAATGATTTGGACTAACAATGAGCCCAATAAGTTTGCGAAATCATGGAACACTGTCACCACTAGCTCTGCCTGATCAGAGGGCAGCAGAATGTCCCTGGAGCTCTCAGGCGGATCTCAATCCGCTAGACCTGTAACCAGCTGTGGATCATTCCCTAAGCATCCAAAGCGCTCTTTGGAGTTGAGAGAGGCGTCCGTGAATATTCTGGGTTTGGGACTGCACCCCTTTTGGAGACTAGGGACACCCTGTTTTGGGTCATCTCTATTTGTCACAACTGGGTGCCAGGGGTTGAAGCCAGGCAGACAGACAGGGGATTGAATTTGTTATTAAGATTATGTTGCATTGTAAGTTGTAATATGATTATGTTTTTATATTTTACAGTATATAGACCTGTGTTCCGTTTAAATAAAAGTGTTCCTATTATACTCCAACACCTGTGTAGTCTGGTGCTTGTGGTAGATTGTGTATACAGTGGTTCTGATTCTTCCAGTGTTGAGGAAGCAGTATCTGTATCAGTATCTCACCAAGTCAACTAGTACTGTCACAACACTAATTTGCAGAATTACTTCTAAAGTCAAAACTTACTGAGCCATCACCCTTTACTCTATCCATGGTTTCGACTGGATGATCAAGACTTGGTCTCCCCACGTAAACATCTGTGCTGTGCGAGAATGAAGATAAAAGTTCCAGCAGTGCTTGCACATTGACATAATTGTCATCGTCCACGTGGCAGAACCACCTGTGGGCAAGAAAAACAATTCAGATAAATCTGGATTAGATGAGATGTGAAGAGTAAATAGCATTTAAAAATTGGTTGACAACAAACTGCTGATTAATAACTATAAAACTTATATAAATAGTTTAGAACTAAAACAAAGCAGAGCTCTTAGAACCAATGACAAATCTATCTTACACCAGAACACGCCTTACTTTTTATTGGACAGTACAAATTTGTCGTATTCCACTGCCATTTTGCAACAGAGAGCTTGTCGAGAGTGCACTGCAGAACAGTTTGTGTTCACCATCTGATTCCCTAAAAAAAAAAAAAAAGTGAGTCCTTCTTTAGTACTTGGTATGCATCTAATCAATACAAGCATTGCAAACACTGCTGACTATACCTTTTCACATAATTTCAAAGTGAGTGAGAACTCAATTTGGCATTGAAACTCAATGACCTCCATACTAAGGGTCTAATAGTACAAAGGATTGTGACAGTAGTGTATTTTTTGGTCACTTGCATGTGTGCTTTATTTTCAGGAGCCAATCTGTATACTGCCTTCTGTATCTCCCACACAAAATCAAATTTATTTTAATTTCAACTTGTTTACTTAAATTGTTACTGTATAGGCTGACGTTTTAAATAAACCCATCAAAATAATTAGGGGGAAAAAAATGAACATTTATCAGTGTATTAATATAGCTGAAGGCAACTTCTAAGTTTGAAACAAAATCCAGCTTTTGTGTTGTCTATATCTCTCTCACATCTCCACAGTTGGTACACTCCTAGGGTTATCCATGGCAACTTAATTACATTAAGTGCTTAATCAGTGACTGACAAATCACATAAGCAAGGGTTCATAAAATCACTTCTGCTGGCTTGTAACTTTTGTATTTGAAGTACGATTTCCCTGGTCTCTAAAAATAACTAGGCTGGCTCCTGAATTGGTCTATTTGGCTCCTGAAATCTATGAATATTTCTGACATCCAGTGCTAAGTGCTTTCTTAAAAACACTCTCCTGAGATCTCTGTATAATGAATATACAAATATGTAAATATGGTGTGCTTTGCTCTCTCTCAAAAAGCTTGGGGCTATTTGATTATATTTATAGTTTCCAAAGATCCAATCAAACACAACGACAACATTTAACCAGATGCATGGCAGATTGAAACCTTTTACCTGCTTTCTGACGCAGCTCCTGGTCTTCCCAGTCCGTGAATATGAATGTCTAATAGGATCAAGCAAACAAGCACAAAATGTGAAATTAAACTAATATACCTACATTCTCCACTGTCTGCACAAGGATTCATTTTATTAACATAATTCTTGTGGATCAATCAACTACACTGGGCACAAACCCTTCACTAGCTTTCACTGAACACCAACACCAATGACCACTGGACCTCTCCACTTTGGTTACTACTAGCTTCATTTGCACAGATGGACCAAAGGAGGTAACTGTGTTTCAGTGTATGTGTCAGTTCCAATTCTGCTCAACTCTGATACAAAGCAAAGTACAGCTTGGAAGAGACACAACACATAAAATAAACTTTCAACTATATCAATAAATGAAATGAAATTGAAGAAGGATGCACAAGCTATAAGAAATACAACAAAGGCATGTCCTTAGAGATTGGGAGGTTGTAAGAATTGAGGAATGGGTAGATAATTCTGCCACAGCAAGAGTAATACATACTAAGAATCAATACAGCTGCAATAGGAAATGTGTCATTTACAGATCAGTCCATAAGGGGACATCATAAACAGAAGACACCACAGACACACATGAAGTATACATTTTCTAGTCATTTTGTTAACACAATGTACACATCATTTTGATTTTTTATATTCCTTACATGTACAATATGAACAATGTTTAGAAGATGGCATCCCTTTAAGAAATGGTTGGATTCGGATATCGTAGCTATTCCATACGAATGAAGGGTTGAACTTGATAGGTTTAGATGTTTTTCAATTTAAATTACTATGTTACTATGATATTTGTATTCCTTGCATGCAACCTTTGCCTGTTACTCACTCAACTACTGCTTTTCCACAAGTGATAATACTATGCTTAGTAACTAGACTATTCTAATTTACAAATATTGCTCTTCTAGTCATCACTACAAGCTGCTGGATTTTGTATAGAAACCCTTTGCAGTCTCACCTGCTCCTTTACTTGCGAGATCCATGTCTGCATGATGAGATTTAGACGACTCTTATGATATTTTTTGGTGGTTTTAACTGCAATAAATACATCTTCTACCTTCAGAGGCTTTCTCACAAGTTGTTGACCTTCTAATGCGGCTTCGTTGGTAGATCTGACATCTATGTTGTTGCTCGCCCATTCCTGAAAACCAACAGGGTTGTTGCCTTCCTGTGCAGAGGTTTGGGCTGGTTTAACTGGCGAATCCAGATAACCGTTTGTACAGGATAGTTCGCATGTCAGATTAGAAGGCTTTAAATGGTCAAGCGGCTTCCATGGAATGAGCAGAAGAACAACAGCACATAAGCACACGGACAGAAGGAAGCAGATCCTACTTAATCCCAAGTAGGAGATCTTCTTCATACTTCAGCCCTCTGGAGATGGGCTTTGGTCAGCAGGCTCCGGCATTGCAGACACTAAAATGATGGAAAAAAAATAGTAAAAGTTTCAAGTTGCTGATACTCAATGGACTCTATTGAAAAGCAAACATTTGCAACATTATGATGTGCTACATTGAGGTGTTTATGTTTTATGTTATGCTCCTCTTTTCCTGGTGTGCAGTTACTAGTTGTGGGACCTGTGCCTGCTTATCTACTGCTAAAAAAAATACACCTTTAAGTTTTTTTTTAAATGCTTTTTTTAAAAGAGCTTCTCCAGAAAAATATTGGATCTTTTTATATATATATTGCGGATTACACTCAGGTTTCATGTTGTTTAGAGCAAAGTAGTGTAATGAGTTTTGAAAGGCTTTCTTTGCAGATAGGAGATATAGACAAAAGCAATAAGAAAACAACACAGATCATTTTTTTTTTGCAAATTTATGAAATCTGGCATCTTGAAAAACAATTATTACACAGAAGGCTGTGATTAGCAATAAAAAGGATCATTGTTTCCCCACAATGGCGTTACTTTAAATTTCATCATGCATATAGTATTTGCCCTTTATACATAACATTTGCTCTCACTTCTTGATTTGTTTATTCATTTGTTTTGTTTTAAACATTGTTATTTGTTTTATAACTGCCAAAGATCAGAAGGAAAAGGGTAAAATGTGTTTTGTAAAATTCTCTTAGAGAACTTAACAATAGCTCTGAAGACATGTTTCCCAAATGTAATACCTCAATTTTCAGGTTTCTGTAGATCTTTGAAGGGGCATTTATGCTAAGTCTACTCAGGTAGCTCAGATTTTCCCTGGGAAAACTGGAATGCCAAAATCCAACAAATGACCCCTGAATTCAGGCTTCTGAGGGAACCAACCATTGTGAATTGGGTCGCTGGCCCAATAAATTAATGTAATGTAATTATAGGCCCCATAACTATAATATATATATATATATATTTTTTTTCATTGAGTCACAAGGTAGTTTTAATAATAGGATATAAAACTGAGTCCAGGAATGAAAAATAATAATATGGCACTGTAAAATATACAAACAAGGACTTTGCCATAGAAATTATGTGAGAGACAAGATAAACAAACACTTTCATTATAACAGCGACAAAAGTTATATAACAGTTATGTTCAGTAAACAGAACTTAAGGTATGAACACAATATATCTGAAATGAAACAAGAACCAGTCTAAGGTTTAGCTAAATAGTAGGCATCTAAAATGAAAATGATGCCCAGGCATAAAAAAAATATATAAAGTGAACGGTTCACAACATCAGCCGGCCTGTATGAAGAAGGTAACAGTGTCCCAACTCATTCCAGCAGGGTGGTATGTATAGGTCCATTACTGGTCCGGAGGTCCAGAGACAGACAATTGTTCATCAGGTAGATTTATGCATCGTAGCAGGGTCATGGCTTCCTCAATGTGCTCGATTTGTATCTGCTTTCCTTCATGTGCAACTGTAAGAGAGTGCGCTGGGCCACATCGGTAGTTGCCATTATGCGCTCGTAGGTGCACAGTGAGAGGGGTCATCGACTTATGCCATGTGGCTGGAGGGAAATTGTCAAACAGTTGTAGATGAGCATTCTCTTGTTGGAGCTGCTCCCGATTTCGGGAAGATTAGCACAGACTTTGTGGTTGTAAAACGCATCTTCAATAGGACATCATGTGACGTGTCAGTCGGGCCTTGGGTGCTTTCCGCACTTGGAATGCATCCAGGATTAAATTATCCGGAGGATCTGGCCCAAGATTAAGGTGAGGGAGCCATCGTAGCAGGTATCCTCTGAGGTCGGTGGCCCTACCTCCTCCCGGATCCCTCTGATTCGCACATTCACTTGTCTCGTGCTGAGTCGTGGTGCGATATAAGAAGTGAACTTTTTGTATCAACTAATCAACTTGCGCCATTGTCATCTTTTTCTCGTTTGAGTAGTTACACTTCTTTTCTCAATTAGGTAATTTCAGTTCGAATGGACGCTATGTCGTGCCAGACAGCCTCTTTGTCAGACCTAATTAGCGCCTGGATGTCTTTATACAGCTCACGAAGGTCTTCTTTCGTTGCAAGAGCATTCCTTATGTCAGGATTGATCAGAGGCTTGTCAGGATGTCCCTTTTGGGCAGTTTCGGGTTCTCCTGAGGGCTCCTCTGATTCAGTCCGGAAGTCAGTGGACCTCAGTACGTTCTTTGTAGGCTTCAGGAGCAGAGAGACGATGTCAGGGCAATTCACGTGCAGTTGTCTGTCTTTTTTCTTTTTGGACTTCTACCCCATGCTTGTGTCTATGCTAGTGTGCCCAAGTTTAGTAAGTTTGGTCGGTGTAGCCATTAAATATCTGTATGTTTAGTCAGTGGATTCGGGAGCTCCATCGGACTGAACCTGTCTCTTCGGCAGTTGGCTCTGCCCCTCATAACTATATTTTGCCCCCAAGGGGCCCCAACAATAATTAGAATGGCCTCCACAGGGCTAGCAGCAGTTTGCTGGCCCCAACAATAATTAAAATAGCTGTGGCCCCTAATTTAAAAAAATTAATTGGCATCCATGTGGTAGAAGACTGCCCAAGGCCCAGTGGCCCCATAAATATTATTAACCCCTTCATGACCAGGCTGTTTTCAGAATGTTGTGTGTTAATGTGATGATATGGAACTGGATAGAGACCAATATGCAGGGCAACAATATATATACAGGTATAAACGTAATAAATAACTATACCACTTGTAATCCACAGTGGCAAGGTTGCCTGGAGGAAGATGCACACTTGTAATCCACACTGCAGGGGTGATTTGGAGAATAACGAGGATAGCGATGGTTACAGGAAAACAGATAATCTTCAGCACGAATAAACAGTCCGAGATCAGGGGCAATAGAGAGACAGCGTAACGATAAACAAGCCAGGGTCAGAACCAGAGAAATGAGCAAAACGGTAGACAGTCCAGAATCAGGGGCACAGGCAGACAGAGAGTAGTCAGGAAAATCCAAGGGTCAGCAACGATAATCAGGAATAATAAACGCTAGGCTTCAGAAAACACGAGAATCACCAAGCACTGCTTGTCTGGTGATTCTGCCTTTTAAATCCTCCCGCGCCTCGCGGGTATGCGACGGGCGTGATGTCATCAGGCGCGCGCCTCTGTGTAGAAGGATAGACTAGCGGTGTGAACGCGCTAGCCAGCGCGTGAGATGGATCCTGGCTGCAATACAAGGGGGTGTACTCAGGAGAGTTGCTGCGGGGAAGATCCTGACAGTTCCCCCTCCCAAGGCGAGACCCCCGGGCTCGCCACCGGCCAGGGCGATCAGGATGACGAGCATGAAAAGCTTGAACCAATTCGTCGGCGTGAACTAAGTTGGCCGGTTCCCAAGATCTGTCGGCTGAGCCATAGCCTTTCCAATGGACGAGGTACTGAAGCCGGCCACAATAAAGACGAGAATCCAACACCTCCTCAACCTCGTATTCTTCGACCCCATCTACCAGAACAGGAGCAGGAGGGGACACCGTTCTTTCTGGGAAGGAATTGTCTACCCAAGGTTTGAGCAGAGATACGTGGAACACTGGATGCACCTTCATAGAGGGGGGTAAACAAAGCCTCATGGCCAAAGGAGAGATGATCTTAGTGATGGGGAATGGACCAATGAATCTGGGACCCAATTTCTTCGTGGGACAAGAGAGTTTCAGGTGTTTAGTGGACAACCATACTTTGTCACCAGGTTTGTATAACGGAGCGCCGGATCGGTGACGGTCAGCAAAGTTCTTGTACCTTTGTTGAGATTGGAGAAGGGTATTACGTAGTAGAGAATACGTGCGGGTGATATTACGAACATGTATGGAGACAGAGGGAACGGTGCTGGAGATGGGTGCTCCAGGAAGCATGGAGGGGTGAAAGCCATAGTTCACAAAGAACGGTGATCTCCTAGTAGAGCTGTGGATGTGGTTATTATAAGCAAACTCAGCCAGGGGTAAATAAGTACTCCAATCATCCTGGAGGTGTGTGGTGAAACACCTCAAGTATTGCTCTAGAGTCTGGTTGGTTCGTTCCGTCTGACCGTTACTTTGGGGATGAAATGCTGTAGAGAGAGAACGGTGAATATGTAATTCGGCACAGAAGGCTTTCCAAAAATGAGATGTAAATTGGGTCCCTCGGTCGGAAACTATGTTCTCAGGTAGACCATGTAATTTAAAAACTTCACGTAAAAAGAGATCAGCGGTCTCTGTAGCCGAAGGTAGATGAGTGTAGGGTATAAAGTGTGCCATTTTGGTAAAACGGTCCACAACCACCATTAACGTGTTGTATTGTTGAGATAGGGGTAAATCCGTAATAAAATCCATGGACACTTCACTCCAAGGTCTTGTAGGTATGGACAAAGGTTGGAGAAGACCCGAAGGTTTGTGATGGCTTTCTTTAGCACGAGCGCAGGTGTCGCAACTTGAAACAAACCTTCTTACCTCGTCTCGTAGTGTAGGCCACCAAAATGTTCGTGAAATGAGATCTTTGGTTTGACGAATGCCACCGTGCCCTGCTGTTGGGGAGTCGTGGAAGAACTGCAAAATCTGTAGACGAGCTTCGGGAGGTACATACACTTTATCTTGATAAAAGAATAATCCTTGTTGGTGTGTCAATCGTTCAGGATTGGGTACATCGGGACTTGAAGAATGGGTACGAATGGTATCCCATATAGATTGTGTGGCATTTAAGAAATGTTCCGACTGGAGTATAGTACTTGATCTCTCTTCATGAATATCTTCGGGATTGGACATACGTGATAGAGCATCTGCCTTGAGATTGCGGGAACCTGGACGGTACGTGATATGTAGTTGGAAACGCGTGAAGAAGAGTGCCCATCTCGCCTGTCTCGGTTGTAATCTCTTAGCAGTACGCAAATATTCGAGATTTTTATGATCTGTAAAGACGGTTATCGGGAAAAGCGCACCCTCTAGCAAATGTCGCCACTCCTCCAATGCGAGTTTGATCGCTAGTAATTCTCTCTCACCAACATTGTAATTTCTCTCTGCAGGTGATAGTGTTCTGGAGAAAAAGGCGACGGGATGCAATTGTTCATCTTCTTTATGACGTTGGGAAAGAATTGCCCCCACTGCAGTATCAGAAGCGTCTACTTCCAGCGTGAAGGCTCTTGTCGGATCCGGGAGAATTAAAATTGGAGCTGTGGTAAATCGAACCTTCAAGGAATTGAAAGCCTCTTGTGCTGTATTATTCCAAAAGAATGATCTGTTTTTAGAAGTTAAGGCAGTAATGGGTTGTATGACCTTAGAAAAGTTCCTGATAAATTTCCTATAGAAATTTGCAAAGCCCACGAATCTCTGTACACTTTTCCTATTAGTGGGTGTGGGCCATTCTTGAATAGCATTGATCTTTTTTGGGTCCATCTGAATGTTGTTCGGTGATAAAATAAAACCCAAAAACTCAACTGATCTTGTCTCAAATTTGCATTTCTCCAATTTTGCATATAGTTGGTGTTGTCTCAGACGTGCAAGGACAGTGCGGACATGTTCTCTGTGTTTCTCCAGTGATGAGGAGTAAATGAGTATATCATCAAGGTAGATGACAACGAAACGGTCCAGGATGTCACGGAAAATATCATTAACGAAATGTTGGAAGGTGGCTGGTGCGTTACACAGTCCAAATGGCATTACCTTATATTCAAAGTGTCCATAACGTGATCGGAAGGCGGTTTTCCATTCGTCTCCCTCTCTAATTCGTACCAAGTTATATGCACCTCGAAGATCAATCTTTGTGAAGACTTGAGCTGAACGGAGGTGGTCCAAGAGTTCTGAAATAAGAGGTAGAGGATAACGATTTTTTGTGGTAATATTATTGAGTTCCCGGTAGTCAATACATGGTCGTAATCCACCGTCTTTTTTCTTGACGAAGAAAATGCCAGCCCCAGCAGGTGAAGTGGATGGTTGTATAAAACCCTTGGCTAGATTTTCTTCTATGTAGTCTTTTAATGAGGTGAGTTCAGGTTCGGCGAGGGGGTAAATTCTTCCAAAAGGAATGGGTGCTCCGGGAAGAAGATCGATGGGACAATCATAATCCCTGTGAGGAGGGAGTACATCTGCCTTTTTCTTCTCAAATACGTCGTGGTACTGTGTGTAAGCTGAGGGTAACGTAGAGGAGGAATCTGGTTCTGCAATAAAACATAAAGTACCCTTGTCCAGACATGTGTCGGTACAGTGTTCAGAAGTAAACGCCAAGGTACCTGTTCCCCAATTTAGAACGGGATTATGTAACCGGAGCCATGGAAGCCCTAGAATGAGGGAGAAGATAGGTGCTGGTACAATATCAAACTGGATGAGCTCTTGATGTCCTTCGCCGATAGTCATGACTAAGGGGATGGTTTCGTGAGTGACCGGACCTGTCTTCAACGGGCTACCGTCTACGAGCTGGATATGCATTGGCGACTTCTTACGATGGGTAGGAATTGCGATGGCTTTGGCGAGATCGGTGTCGATAAAACATCCACTGGCTCCGGAATCCACCATCGCCATCAGGGAAATAGGGCCTTTAGTCCACTGTAGGGAGAGAGGGATGGAAAGATGAGGAGTCTTATCGGGAGACGTTACTGTGTTTCTTGCAGTAGGAAAAGAGGTGATCTTACCATTAGTAGATCGTCTGCGGGCCCGGCATTCTTTGTACATATGACCTGATTTACCGCAGTACAGGCAGAGATTTTGACTCCTACGTCTGGCTTTTTCCTCGGCAGAGAGGGGACCTCGAACTAATCCGATCTGCATGGGTTCATCGGTGCCTTGGGGTGTAGGGGTTCTGGTCTCGTAATGGTAGGGACTGTAAGCAGCTCCTGTAGATGGAGTATTGTTAGTACGTTCCGCTTTTCGTTCCCGTAGTCTGCGGTCTATCTGAGTGACGATACGAGTAAGATCATCCAAGGAGGAGGGTATACCAACTCGTGCCAATTCGTCTTTAAGACCATCAGAAAGTCCTAAACGGAACTGATCCAGTAGTGCTGATTCATTCCAAGTCGTTTCCAAAGCGATCCTGCGGAATTCGGTAATATACTCCTCTACTGGTCTACGGCCTTGTCTAAGAGAGCGAATTGCGCTTGTGGCCGAGGTAACTCTAAAAGGATCCTCATATAAGGAGTCCAGAGCTTGTCGGAAGGACCCCCAGGTGTCGAGGACTGAACTATTGGTGTGAAGGAGGTGGTGAGCCCATAATTGGGGTTCCTCTGTGAGAAGGGAAATCACGGTATGTATCTTCACGTAGTCAGATGCGTAGGTTCGTGGACGGAGATTAAATAGAATTTGACACGAAGTGATGAAGGTACGGTACTTCTTTCTATCTCCAGTGAATTTCTCAGGTAATACCACTTGTGGTTCGAGAGCGGTAGCTCCTTCCAGTAATATGGGAGCCGGAGGAGGTGCATGAACCCCTACTGCAGGTTCGGGGGCATTACCTGGATGGGTCTGTAAATGTTGTACCTGTTGTTGCAGGTGGGCTTGGCCTGTTTGTAGGTCTTGCACTGACTGATTCAGTGTAACCAATTGCTGAGTGAGAGCAGCAATAGCCTCCGTAAGTCCTGCGGTCTCCATGAAGAAAGGCTTGGTGATTATGTGATGATATGGAACTGGATAGAGACCAATATGCAGGGCAACAATATATATACAGGTATAAACGTAATAAATAACTATACCACTTGTAATCCACAGTGGCAAGGTTGCCTGGAGGAAGATGCACACTTGTAATCCACACTGCAGGGGTGATTTGGAGAATAACGAGGATAGCGATGGTTACAGGAAAACAGATAATCTTCAGCACGAATAAACAGTCCGAGATCAGGGGCAATAGAGAGACAGCGTAACGATAAACAAGCCAGGGTCAGAACCAGAGAAATGAGCAAAACGGTAGACAGTCCAGAATCAGGGGCACAGGCAGACAGAGAGTAGTCAGGAAAATCCAAGGGTCAGCAACGATAATCAGGAATAATAAACGCTAGGCTTCAGAAAACACGAGAATCACCAAGCACTGCTTGTCTGGTGATTCTGCCTTTTAAATCCTCCCGCGCCTCGCGGGTATGCGACGGGCGTGATGTCATCAGGCGCGCGCCTCTGTGTAGAAGGATAGACTAGCGGTGTGAACGCGCTAGCCAGCGCGTGAGATGGATCCTGGCTGCAATACAAGGGGGTGTACTCAGGAGAGTTGCTGCGGGGAAGATCCTGACAGTTAATGACCAGGGCTATTTTAACACTTCTGTGTTTGCGTTTGGCTGTCATTTTCCCATCTCTTATTTACTGTACCCACACAAATAATATATTGGTTTTTTTTTCAGGACAAAAAGGGCTTTCTTTTGATGCCATTATTTCAGGGCTCGACAAACCCCAGGCGTCAGGTCGCCATAGTGACCAGGAAATTAGACCTGGCGCCTGGGTGCTGTCAGCCCCCTCGTGCAACGCGTGTCTGAGTGCCGGGTGTCGTCACGTGACATCCTGGCACTCGGCAGGCAGATTGGCTGCAACACGAATGTCCCCCTCCCAGTGAGGTAAAGCAGCAGGGAGGGGGGACACGTTAAGAAGAAAACAAGAAAAGACTGTGTGAGGTGGGTGTGTGTTTGTGTATCTATGGGTATATGTAAAGTAGGTGTGTGTGAGGTGTTTGTGTCATGGCAATATAAGACAAAATGGACACTTGCTTGCTAAGAAACTGACATGATGCAGAAAATTGCTGTGATTAACAGAAAGAGATGTTGCATCCTATTACGTAGCTTAGCTAAGAGAACCTTTACATTTGCATAACGGCGTAGCTTGTCAATCATTCATCCTTATAACCAATCAATTGGTAACATAATAGCTTTCCACACCTATATCCTTGAAGTATATAATCAGCTGTGTCGCACTTAATAAAGTAGAGATTTGCTTTGACTCCACAGAGTGTGTCAGTGTCTTTTCTCTCCGTGCACGTATCCTATCTAACTAATTTGGACCAACACATCAACATAACTGACCCTTGATCAGATCCAAAACAGTTGGCGCCCAACGTGGGGCACACAAGAGACCTCCTGGCGGGACACCCCCCAAACCATCGGACAGAGGCGAGACACATCAACAGACACCGGGACTGCAGCCCGTGATTGAGGTGAGGAAGTTTATCATCTTACCTACATGTGTCACTTGATGTAGTCTTCGTATATCTGTCCGAGGGAGGATGTGACGCCAGCCAGAGGCATCGTGTGGGCATGACAGTAAGAATCCCCATATGTTGATAATATCTTGATGTGTTGTATATTCTGAGGAGAACTTTGAGTGACTAGCCTATATCTGCGTATAATAATAAGTCACCTCAAAATTCCTGTACCACGGGTCAGCTCGGTTGTCTATCCGTGGGGACAGACGGGAGGAGGCGGTCAGAGTAAGCCCAGGTGGGCTGCGTCTAGTCACAGAGAACTACACGTGCGTATAGTCACAGAGAATTATACGTGTCCAACTCTGACTCAACAAAATATACGTAGTATATGGTGAATCACAAGATTAAGTTACGGAACCCCCCATATGTTTTAAACATATTGAGTGACTGACATATATTTCCGTATAATAATAAGTCACCTCAAAATTCCTGTACCACGGGTCAGCCTGGTTGTCTACCCGTGGGGACAGACGGGAGGAGGCGGTCAGAGTAAGCCCAAGTGGGCTGCGTCTAGTCACGGAGAACTACACGTGCGTATAGTCACAGAGAATTATACGTGTCCAGCTCTAACTCAACAAAATATACGAAATATATGTCAAGAGGTCATAAGACTAAGTTGCGGACAAGTCCCAGGAATTGATGGAGGCAAATGGGTAATAATATAAGTGTCCTGAAGGGTTACTGCTTGCCTGAGCAGTACGTGGTGGACAAAAAGAGGAAAACGGTTTGCCAAGTGCCTACCGAGGTTAGAAAAATGTTATGGTGTATGTAAAGGTGGTAAATTGTGTAGTATTACATGGAAACAATTGTTTAATGACAAAAGAGGCAAATTAACAGATGACAATCTGTTGCAAGGCAGTCAAGGTGTGGTTTGACTGTAGTAAAGAATTTGAAAGGACAGGAGGAAAACAAAAATTTGACAAAGATTCAAATAGATTTTACTGTAAACCAAGCAAAGTAGCGGAATCCGGGCAGCCACCGCCCTAAAATGGCGCCCCCAAAAAAGAAGGAAGATGGACTTGCTCCGTATGTGATCGGAAAAACCCCTCTTCCAGAGAGACGTGTTTTACGTGTGCTCCACATAGCCACATCTTTATATAGTTTCCCAACACGTCCCCCAAGCCCTAGCAGCGGTGCCATCTTATCCTCAGCTGACTCCCACGGCTGAACCTTTAATTCCACATAACCCCTACCCTCCTGTCCAGCCCGCTCCAATGGTACAGCACCTGTATCCAATGATTAATCCAGATGGTATTTTCTGTACACCTCACATAACCCAGCTGATGGTGGCTGAGAATGATGAAGGGAAGGAGAAGGAGGATGAGGGAACCATTCCCTATATTAGTAGACATGGATGAACAGAAAGTGTTTTACAATTAGTGGAGTAGAGAGTACGTATCTCCTAAATTACTCAAACCAGAGTGGTCACCAAAATACGGCATTTTTAGCCTTTCGGATAAAATTTGAAATAACGGTATTTATAGCAATAAGAGGCAGAACTGTTAGTTTATGATGAAAAGTATTGATTAGTGTTTTAAAGCAACTCCCTGCCCATCCAATATAGTCTGTGGTAACTTGCATACACTGTAATAGTTTTATCTTTTTAGTGTGACTAGAATTTGTGTACAGCGCTACTTACACTGTTGGTGTTATATGAATATAACATTCACACTATAGGGATGTTAGATTGCTAGGTAAAGAGCAATACGTATTTAAATAGACACAGAGATAGTGTTTGCATTCTATCACATTTATATACAGTAAATACACACACACGTGGAAAGATGAAATCTTAATTTGTTGTGTTCTAATTATTGTTATTATTAAGGTAAAGTACCCCATGTGATACATGGTGAGAGAATATTAAGAAGTTGTTTAAAGTTTTAGATGCAAGACAAGTTTTTAATGTCATGCTTTTAGTGTCGTGTTATAAACAGACAAATTGTGTTGTAGGAGTTAATGGTGACGTTGAGAGAAAGCTTCCCCAGAAGCCCCCCTTCTCTCTGACAGTCTATTTGCAGATAAGAGAATTGTAGCAGCGGCTGCAAAATTATTACTTCTTCTTTTTATGAAGGGAGGGGGAGAACGGGCCAGAATTACTGTTACTGTTAGTTATTGAGAAGTTCTATGTGTTATGTGCTATGGTTATATAGTCTAATCATGATAGTATATGTCCTAATGGTAAAGAGATACATGATTATTATGTATGAGAACATGTTCTCACATGATCAATTGATTGAACTATGATTATAAAAAGAGTAATAATATTTCAAGAACAAAAGAATGGTTCAGCTTGACGAGTTTTTATAATTATATTGCAACACAGACTAGCAGTAATATGTTTTAATTATATTTTAATGTGAAGATTAATAAGATTAGAGACTGCAAAATAAATGTGAGACACAAATCAAATAATTGAAGATGTTTAGTGAAATATTGCATGTTACTAACTGGAATTTTTTTGAGTTTTATTTTCATATAGATTAAAGCTGTACAGCCAACCAAAGACAAGTTCAAAGTGCACCAACGAATCTAATGCTGATCATAATTATTTCTAAAGAAAAAGTTTATTTTTAAAAGAAGAAAAAGTTTTCCAACTCATGTAACAGGATTCTCACAAAGTTTATCGGAATATTGTTGTGAAAGTTGTTCAAATCAACTCCTGGATCCACGTTATTTACGTAAAGCACATTCCTGTACTGACAAACAGGCCAACAAAGGAGCAGCAATTTAGTATTTTGATGGGCATAATAAACCCTGATCACTAGCCAACATAAGCTAAGTCTTCACCCTAAGGATAACTCGTAAACAAATCACCCAGGAGTCTGCAACAGATACAACGGATCATCTTTGTTGGGAAGTATATTTTCATTGAGTATAGATGTATAAAATTGTTATTGATGATTTTTTAAAATTTTTATGGTAAAGATTTGTTTAATTGTATTATTATGGGAATGTTTAGAGTATAGTGAATTTTTGAAATTTAACAATTTGGCTGACTCTAACAAACACGATTTGGTCGACCCATAAAGAAATTGTATTTTGATAATTTGATTTTATATAGACAGTATATAAAATCTCAGGAAATTTCTCTGATATTTTGAATATGTTAGTTTGTTTTTGTAAAAAAGTTTAATCAAGAAGGATTATGGATTTAAGAAGCAGATTAAAAAGTGTTAACAGGTAGTCCGTGAGATCCCCTGGGACTGGGAAATTGGCTAAGATCACTTGGAGCGAAACTTGTAAGTGGTTTGGCATGTGTGAGATCAGTGTTGCTAATTGTCTGTGTTTATGTTGTTTGTTTCAAGGGTCTCATCCTCAAGTGCATCCTGACCACTGACATCACGCCCCTACGTGAAGACTGGAAGACACTGCTCAGATATTCCCCATTATGGAAGCTTACAGTGCAATTAAGCTGGATGACCTACCAATGTGTGAAATCGAGGAAGTGTGCCTTATCACCTCGGATACAATGATTATGTTGACCAGGCAACTCCTGATGGTTATCCTTAAAAACAGACAATGTCAATTTCTAAGAATAAAAGGGGAGAACAGTATGAATATTATATGGACTGTAGGGGCCTCTGGAGTCATGTCGTGGATGGGAGACCATATTGTTTTGTCCGCTGTCATTTCGTCTGACTCACGTTTTATGTCTGAATGCATGCCATTTTGTGTGTTCTGAATGTATGTTCAGTTTTGCTCCAAGTCACTTTAAAGTATTTAGTCAACAACAGTCCTGGGGAATAGCAAACTCCGGAATAATATGTTTTATTTATTTATTTTTTTACATGCATTTATTGGTTTTAGAGAACTGCTAACTAATAACCTTAGGGGTTTTATTAGGCAGGGTACGAGAAGCAATGAACAATAGATATTTAATTTAGTTTTGTGCTCATATGTGTTTTTGGGTCATCAGGTAATGCCATTATGTAACATTATGTAACATATTTAGATAGTTATGGCAGGCCTTCCATATTTAAGAGAAAAAGTCCAATATCTCTGCGGAACGAAGCCAAGGTCTGCTCAGTCGCCAAAAGTCTAAACCTAGTCAGTATTGTCCTGAGGCAGTCCGGTAAAACAGGACAGCCATAGTCAGTTATTATAAGTTTTATTATGGATGTGGTATTTTTGATTGAATATGCTGTTTTATTTTATCAGACCATTCTAATTTTATTTTACAGTAGTTAAATAATATAAGATAAGTGGTCACAGACCTCAAGTAGGCCACAGGTTTTCATTGGACATATGCTCATGATTAGAAGATAGTTAAGTGTTTTGTTTAAATAATAGTAGTTATAGGCAGTTTTGATCCCCATGTGTATATAGATGTTATTGGAGTTCCTAGGGGGATCCCAGATTAGTTTAAAGTTAGAGACCAGGTAGCAGCAGGATTCAAAAGTTTTTTCTCCCCGATAATCACTGTAAACAAGAATGTTGACTGGATCAGTTATATATATTATAACCAACAGTGATTTGTGAATTATACAAGAGACACCCTAAAAGATGTAGCAGAACAATTAGAAGCTATCTCTAATGACTTTCCAAAACCGAATATCTTTAGATATGATTTTATCAGAAAAAGGAGGAGTGTGTAAAATGATTGGTGAAACCTGTTGCACATACATACCTGGTAACACTGGGCCAAATGGTAAGGTCACCCTTGCTATTAAGAAGTTGACCGATTTATCTGAAGAATTGAAGGTATTCCTGACCCCTGGGACCAATATTTTGGGTGGTTCAAAGGATGGAAGTCTGCCCTGGTACAGTTGGGTATCATGATTGTTATAATAATGACCATATTATGTGTTATCACGTGTTGTCTAATACCTTGTATTAAGAAAATGTGTGTTAAAGTCCTGTTTCCAATCGATGACAAACCAATAATGTTAATGTACGGGTATGAAGAAGATGGCCTGGTGGAGAATGCGAGATCCCTTACAGCCCCCCCTTCCCAACATGAAATGTTTCTGTGATAGGGACAGCATCTGACTTCCTTATGTGCAAAGTCTGTAACAAGGGGAGTGATGGACAAGCCATCACTCGTCTAACGTGCAGCAAGAAAAGAGTTCCGAGGCACATTGGGACAGATGAGCTAGGTAATAGGGATAGTCTGCAATCAAGTGATCCAAGGGGGGACTGTCATGGCAATATAAGACAAAATGGACACTTGCTTGCTAAGAAACTGACATGATGCAGAAAATTGCTGTGCTTAACAGAAAGAGATGTTGCATCCTATTACGTAGCTTAGCTAAGAGAACCTTTACATTTGCATAACGGCGTAGCTTGTCAATCATTCATCCTTATAACCAATCAATTGGTAACATAATAGCTTTCCACACCTATATCCTTGAAGTATATAATCAGCTGTGTCGCACTTAATAAAGTAGAGATTTGCTTTGACTCCACAGAGTGTGTCAGTGTCTTTTCTCTCCGTGCACGTATCCTATCTAACTAATTTGGACCAACACATCAACATAACTGACCCTTGATCATATCCAAAACATTTGTATATTTGGGAATATGTAAAGTAGGTGTGTGTGAGGTGTTTGTATATATGGGAATATGTAAAGTAGGTGTGTGTGAGGTGTTTGTATATATGGGAATATGTAAAGTAGGTGTGTGTGTGAGGTGTTTGTATATATGGGAATATGTAAAGTAGGTGTGTGTGAGGTGTTTGTATATATGTGTATATGTAAAGTAGGTGTGTGCGAGGTGTTTGGATATATGTGTATATGTAAAGTAGGTGTGTGTGAGGGGTTTTTATATATGTGTATATGTAAAGTAGGTGTGTGTGAGGTGTTTTTATATATGTGTATATGTAAAGTAGGCGTGTGTGTTTATGAATTGCATGTATGCTTGCGTGATGGTCTGGCTCCTAAATTTTTTTGCTGGCTCCTAAAATCAAATTAAATTTGTCAAGCCCTGTTTTAGGTGATAGGAGAAGTTCAGGAAAAACTGATTAGACATAAAATTTTGTTTTAGAATCTTTGGAATTAAACATGTTTTAGAGATGAACACAATATCATGGGAAATTTGTGAGTGCAGTATTATGCACACAACAGATTATAGCATATCTCCCAACAGGGATGCCATCAGGGGGTGACAGGTAATACACGGTGGGCCCCCTTAGAAATATTTTTTAAAAACAAATGATATATAGATATATATAGTAGTCCATAGAAAACAGCTGTACTCTCGGGATTTATATAGAAAAATCAGTTACATTTATTTTTTGTGGTTACATACAATAGCCCACATTTTCGGACCACAACATGGCCCGTTTTCAAGAGAGGCATGGCACCATGTGTCTTGCCACTAGATGTCAGGGAGCTGGCTGGGGGCTGCTGTGTGGGGATGGGGCATGTCCGGGAGCTGCTGTGTGGGGATGGGGCAAGTCCTGGGGAGGCAGTGTGGTAATAGGGTATGTCCTGGAAATGCAGTGTGGTGATGGGGCATGTCCTGGGTGTGCAAGGTGGGTGATGGGGCATGTCCTGTGGAAGGTGGTGCTGGGTTGGGTAAGTCCTGTATGTGCAATGTGGGTGCTGGGTCATGTCCTCAGTGTGTAAAGAGGTACTTTGGCAAGGGATGTGGGGGAATTAATGAAAGGAGAAATGGAGCGGGGGAGGCACACTATTTGGTCTGTAAGGGGCCCCACAATTTATGATGGTGGTCCTGCCTTCCAACATTTTAAATGTCCTAACTTATTTTTTTTGTGGGCATGTGGCTTTGAGTGGGGCTTTACCAGATCTTCTTCAATTACTTTAGGGAAAATTGGTTACTATTTATATAAATTGATGTCATTTAGAACAAGAAATAAGTATTTTATTTACTTTACAAATTAATATTAAAACACAATTACTGCAGTCAAACTCACTTTATTGTGGGTTTTATTGGAGAGGAGAGTGGGACAGGAGAATTTGGGTGCAAAATAGGGAATGTCCCTCCTGAATAGGGACACTTACGAGCTATGTTAAAGTGTTTTTTTCCTCCCACTATATATGCGCCCCAGTTTCTACTTCGTTGCAGTATTGGAAAGTGCTCTTTTGTGCAGTGACCGTGTACCGGGGAGTATTCTTTGCTATAAAAATATAACTGCTGGTACTGACATCATTATATATACATCCTATATACCAGAATACGGGTACCAAGATAGGTAATAGTGATTGAGAACTTGAGCGTCACTGTATAAAGCAATATAAGTCGGACCCTCGATATAAATATGTGCCTATGAAATCATTAAAGTACACCAAGAAAACGTGCAAGCGATTCGTAATAGTCATGTGACCGAATTTCTTACCCTCCGGTACCACCAGCTGTACCACTCTCCTTGCGTCACAACGTGTGACGTCTGCACGTCGCGCTCCTGAGTCAGGCGGAAATGTAGTGTGTGACCCGGAAGTGGACGGCCTTAGCTGGAGCCGCAGAGCGCTGGGAAATGCCTCTACCGGTGCAAGTGTTTAACCTGCAGGTCCGAATTCGTTTCTCTTATACACACCATTTATTACTGTATATATTGTATATATGTGTGTGAGTGGCTGGGCAGGAGAATGGCTTGTACTGTACAAAGCCGAATTTATCTACACAGATATAACATGTATGTATGGATAAACATACAGACACATACGAGAATGCCTGTTTACAATATATTTACCATAGCAAATACTCCTGTGTATATATGTATAGCTAATAAGATAAGAGGTTTTACCTACTGAGGGACACAGAATTAGGCAACACTATTAAATTGTGTGGTTTATGTGGCCTGTGCCATGTTCCTGATGCATGCTGCCACAACTGGTACTAAAACACAGAAGTTGGGAAAGTCAAATTCACAGCTACATATATATGCATAGCAAGACTTTGTGTAACTCCACACATATATATTAGGATCTTGATAGAAGTCCAATGGAGGAGGACCAAGCCTTCAATTCTCTCTTTTTCTTTTATAGATTGTTGGTGCTATATAAGTAAATGTTAATGTAATATAACAAAAAATGATTCTGTCAAACTCAACATTTCGTGAGTGCAGAGAATGAAAGATTATCTATACATTGTAAGTAAATTAGGAGAACAAAATGTTTTGTCACTTGTGGCTTCATATGCAAATTAACTACTTTTCAATGGGAATTGCATATTTTGCATTTCAAGTCACAATGTTAGTAGAAGACATCACAGACACATTTAAAACACATTTTCTTCTTACTTTGTGCATTTGCTTGCAATTCTTCTAATACCAACGTGCAACTCATGGACCAAATGTGTCCCATTTGACTTAATTGCTCATATTATCATTGTCCCTATAAATGTAGACTTTTGTCTGAACAATATTTATTTAAACTTGTTTTGAACTGCTTTTCAATAAATGATAATAAGCAAACATTATCTTTCACGTACTAGCTATTTTTCACCATTACTGTAATTAAGGAAAATTTAAGTGTTATAATAATAATAATAATAAAATATTAGGAATTCAGAACATGTGATTGAGAGAGAGAGATGCTTAGGGTACAGGTAACAAAACCGTGGAAAAAATATTTTTCTTTGAGCATTTTAATATAAAATTATCAGTTTCCACTCATGCAGTGAGTGGTGTCCAATCACCACTCTGCACAAGGAAAAAGTGATTTCATGGAGCAGTCACCGTGGAAACCTATGGAATTTTCCTGTTGATTGTGCCAGTTTTAGAACTTTACATAAGAGAATTGCTATTTACAAATAATTCCCATTATGTTTATGTATAAGTTCTAGCCACAACTTTTTCAACTATCTTAGTTTATTGATGTACGCTACTATTTTACTTTTCCATTTTATACTTTCGAATTTGCTTGTGTATACTCTGTACAGGATTATATGTGTGGCAGGAGTTTTTCTCCTAGCGCAGGTTTTTTTTTCTTCTTTATCACTATTATTTTTTTTACTGAGAGGGTTCTTTACTTTACTGAGAGGGTATTGGATGTATGGAATAGCCTTCCAGCAGAAGTGGTAGAGGTAAACACAGTCAAGGATTTTAAGCATGCGTGGGATAGACACAAGGCTATCCTAGCTATAAGACTGGGAACGGGGGACTAATAAAAGTATTTAAAAAAATTGGGCAGACTAGATGGAACGAATGGTTCTTGGCTGCCGACACAGTCTATGTTTCTATGTTAAAAGATTGAAAGGTTTACTCAATAAATAGACAATTGAGATGGGAATTTCAAATTTCAAGGCAGTATAGCAGAGTTGGAAACATTCTCCAATGCAGCTGAATGGGAGAATTATTTTCAACTCGGCTACTTTTACCTTAAGCTTTCAGTTCCCATCGCAATTCCCTGCAATTCTCTCTTTATTGAGTAGTACTTTTAGTAAATGTTTTAAACCCAGAATGTCATATCTGAACATTCTGTTTCTCTGGGCATTTTTCATTAAAATACAACAAAGTTAAGGCACAGGCAGTGCATTTTAAACACTGTAGCACAGTGATGGCTGACGTTTGCAGTGCAGATGTTTGGGAACTACATATTCCATGATGTGCAGCCAACTTTAAAAATAGTATTCACTGCTATAGTGTATATATGTGTGTGTGTGTGTGTGTGTGTATATATATATATATATGTATATGTGTGTATATATATATATATATATATATATGTACATTCTTTGTTAAGGTTGCAGCAATTAATAGATTGATGTTGCCTATGATTAAACATACTGGGCTGATTGATATTGTTATATGCAGTTTAGTTGTTTAGTTTAATGTTCTTATTTGAAGATGCCTACTATTCTATGCCATAAAATGAAAGCAGATTTATAATGGAATATGTGACATTACTTGATTACTATTGGCAAGGCCTAGTGCTTGCTGCGTGATGAGGGACCCCATTCATTTGGAACTCTGTTTGAGTTAGTGGACAGCCAGGGTAATAGTTCTCCAGCTTGTACCTGCTCAGACTCAACATTTGGTGAATCAGTTCTGGATCTGTTGTTACATTGTGCACTTCTTGACTGTGTTTTATATTGGCAGGGCGCCGTTGAGCCAATGCAGATTGATGCCGACCCTCAGGACGATCAGCAAAATGTTCCAGACATCAATTACGTAGTGGAAAACCCAACACTGGTATGTGTCTATAGTCAGGTAGCGGGTAAAACAGCCCTTTGCTGTGTATAAAACATTTCCTGCAGGAAACAAATAGAATATAGCAGTGTATATACTGTGCTAAGGAAATTGCAATCCAAATGTATACATTGCTTCATAACATCTGCATGTTGCACAGTATTTAAATTAGATACAACTTGCTGAGCAGCTGATCTGCATATTGGATGAAATGATTAGTACACACATTCTCTTCTCTCTATATAAGATAGAGTCCTGCGGCAAGCTTTTAGTCTTTAGTGGGTGTTGGGTCAAGCACACTTTTGTGGTGGATTTTAGTTGGATTGATTGCAAGCTACTGCGAATAGATTAATTTTCAGGGGCTGTTTGAAGATTTAATAGAGAGCATGAGAGCTGGACGCTATGCGGAAGAGAGTATAACTCGAGAAGCTTTACAAGGTTGAGAGAGAATAATTGATAGGAAGGAGGAGAGATGTCTGGTACTGAAATGATGCAAAGGCCTTGCAGTGGAGTATGTATTGACAAGAACAAAAATGAGCATGAAGGCAGAATAATTGAGGTCAGGAATTTTAAAGTTGGTCCTTGAAGAAAGCCATCTGGGGTTTTACAAAGTAGTGCAGCAGTGAATAAGATGAGTCTCACTTTGGTGATCTCCACAGGATCTGGAGCAGTATGCTTCCAGCTACAGTGGCCTTATGCGTATCGAGAGATTGCAGTTCATCGCTGACCATTGCCCTCAGTTGCGAGTCGAGGCTCTGAAGATGGCATTGTCCTTCGTGCAGCGGACATTTAATGTTGATGTGTATGAGGAGATTCATCGTAAATTATCTGAAGCTTCCAGGTACTGTATTTGGAAAGAAGATTTAAAACATTCCTATAAGAAAAACATATTTTGCAATTATACATGCTTTCTCTATTGTACTTGTTATTAAACATAGCATCCTCATTAAATGGCATCAGCTTGAATTACAACTTATGATCTAGCACCATTGATAAACATAACTGCGATTCAACAACTTCCAGAGAGATAACTGTCAGCTGATTGACATATTAACATCCACACATGAATTTGACATATAAAGCATAAAAAACAAGCACACACACACAAAATGTTTTATTTATTGCTAATCTCTTTGTTTAAGAAAAACCTATCACTTTTAGAAAAACAAACACTCTGGAGGCAGAACTGGATACAAAAAAATTGTTTACTGTAGTGAAAATTGTGTTGGTACCATAATTAGCCAATAAACAGTACCATATATCAGCAGAGTGCTGGCATATATAAGCATAGCCGTGATAACGATAGTAATATGAATAAACAATTATAGTGAAACACAGGTTAAGCAAATCTTAGTGACCAAAATACAAATACATACAATAGTAATGCAGATATCCGTTATAATGGGAATCGAGGGGAGTCTCACAACACAGTCCATGCTAGCATATAAGGTCCCACAACTCCAGCTGTAGGTAAAATAAACATCAGTTATAGCACTGAAAAAAGATGATCAAGAAAAAGGAAAACATTGCAGAGATTTCCCCAACATCCTGGCAGGTATGTATGAAAACAGATTCCCATCTGTTGAATAGATATCAGTAGTGGCACATGGTATCTAGCACAGACTGTGTTGAGAGACTCCCCCGATTCCCATTACAATGGATGCCTGTATGACTATGTATATATTTTAATATTCTTATATATTGGTCACTAAGATATGCTTAACCTGTGTTTCTCTATAATTGTTTTCTCATATTACTATGGTTATCATGGCTATGCTTAAACATGTCACCATTCTGCTGATATATGGTACTATTTATTGGATATTTTTGGTACTTACACCATTTAAACAATTTTTGTGTATACGGTTCTGCCTCCAGAGTCTTTTTTTGGGGGGGTAGGGATTTTTACACTTTGTACTTCCAAAGATAAACATAGAATGTGTCGGCAGATAAGGACCATTCAGTCCATCTAGTATGCCCAATTTTTCTAAATAAAAGGAAGGAGATAAAAGGAAGAAATAAAAGGAGAAGAGGTACTTACACTCACTCCCTTTTTCAATACAGCAAGAATCTTCCATTTATACAATTTCTTATACATTACATATATTCTTATACATTTCTTTATGTATGTAGGGAATTACAAAATGCACCTGATGCAGTGCCAGAGGGTTCAATGGAACCGCCACCCCTGGATACTACATGGGTGGAGGCAACTCGCAAAAAAGCTCTTCTAAAACTGGAGAAACTGGACACCGATTTGAAGAATTACAAAGGGAACTCTATCAAGGAAAGCATCCGGTGAGACAAAAAAAGGCATGGTGTTTAACTAAATTTCATTTTTTTTGGTTGTGCGGCTCACTAACCAAAAAAGAAAATGGAAAGGGAGAAAAGTTAAAACGATGGAAGGATACCGGCTCTCCCCACTAGTCCATGCTAAACATGAAATCTGATTTTTGTATTTGCTTTGTTTCTATGCAGGAGGGGTCACGATGATTTAGGAGATCATTATTTGGACTGTGGGGATCTGAGCAATGCTTTGAAGTGCTATTCACGAGCGCGAGACTACTGTACCAGTGCCAAGCACGTCATCAATATGTGCTTGAATGTCATCAAGGTGCGACTAGGACATTGTCCACAATCATTGTTTCTGCTCTGTGACAAACCACTGTGCTCACTTCATACCTCTCCTTTCCTTGTTAAAGGGGGATAAAACCATAAAATGTTTTAAAAGGTTTCCCCTAATCCTTACCTTTTTATCCTTTGTTTAAAGTGCTAGAATTAACAATTTACGTTCAGCATATTCTGTGTTCCGTCTTTTACTCCACACCGTACATCCTGTGCAACTCCTCTGTGGCTCTGGCTCCTCTTATTACTGTCTGCCTACTTTCTCCTCCTTCACTCTCATTCTTCCTAACTGTTCACATTATCATTTGCATATGTGCTTCTATTTACATTCATTCCCACTTCACTGTCAGCATCATCTTCACAAAATTATTTATCCCAATTCATTGTTTTTTGGACAAAAGCAATGGGATATCTTTTAAATGATACATCAAAGAAGCCTTCAAAAATGATCTAAAACCAGGATATATAGCTTTTCATAAAGTATCTCTGTTAAATTAATCTAGTCTCTGTAACTATTGCCCACCTTTGTTTCTTGCTTAGTTTCTTATTCATGTCCTTCTCACAGGTCAGTGTTTACCTCCAGAACTGGTCTCATGTTCTCAGCTATGTCAGTAAAGCAGAATCAACTCCTGAAATTGCTGAGGTAAGGGCTAAACCTTTTTTGACAGAAGGGTCATTTATGGACCCATTTAACAAAATGAACTTCTTTATTTAGAATTTTAGAATTTCATGTAAGTAAAAGTGGTAAATTTTTAAAATTTTGGAATTAAAACGTGTAATGCGAAAAATATTATGCACTTGGTTATTTAAAGTAATATTTCTGGAAAAACACAAAATATTTTACGGAGGAAGTATATCCTGCAACAAATCTCCAAGCTCCTCCACTTTTACTGACCATCAATTTCACGAATGCATTGTAGATGCGAGATTGTTGACCAGGTAATGTGGAGTGGTTAGAGTAACTTCACATTACCACAACACGCAAAAACTGACGGCTTTTGAAAAGAGAGGGACTTGGATGTCTTTATAATATTAAATAGCGAATTTAGGCACATATATCATTATTTATTTTCTTATCATTAGCACTTTGATTTTCAAGACTACTCCAAGATGCCTCTAGACAGTTGTTTTAAAAGAGTACCAAGTTGTAAAAAAGCTGTGAGGGAGTGTATCCATCTGCCTTTTTTATGATATTTTTATGTATCGATAATAAGTGCGGTAGTATATCAACTGAATCTCCAAGCTCCTCCACTTTTACTGACCATCAATTTCACGAATGCATTGTAGATGCGAGATTGTTGACCAGGTAATGTGGAGTGGTTAGAGTAACTTCACATTACCACAACACGCAAAAACTGACGGCTTTTGAAAAGAGAGGGACTTGGATGTCTTTATAATATTAAATAGCGAATTTAGGCACATATATCATTATTTATTTTCTTATCATTAGCACTTTGATTTTCAAGACTACTCCAAGATGCCTCTAGACAGTTGTTTTAAAAGAGTACCAAGTTGCAAAAAAGCTGTGAGGGTGTGTATCCATCTGCCTTTTTTATGATATTTTTATGTATCGATAATAAGTGCGGTAGTATATCAACTGAATAGCATTTTCTTTTTGATATGTATGAAGTAAATTTGCATATTATATAACATCACAGAGAATATCAATCAAAGATTCATACCATGATGTATTTTAAGATCTGCCTTTTTATTTTATTTTTTTACACGGTATCCTTAATTCATTATCTGTGAATAAACTTTGCTTGTGCGGTTGACTTCTGGCCAGTGAGCTGGGTTAGAAACAGTTTGTTGATTCCAGTCTGCACACATAAGTAATAATACATTCCTGCCATGAAGTTTTCCTGGTACACTCAATGCAGTCAAGAGGCCTCCTTCACTGGAATGTTTTTATCCAGATCAGGTCTGTAAAAAAATGGACATTAACAAGAAACATAATATAACGTGTATACTTCCTCCTTTCAACTCCTGTTGTTGTAATGTACTGTTTAACGTTTGTTCTTCTTGTTGTAGCAAAGAGGAGAACGAGACAGCCAGACCCAAGCTGTACTAACCAAACTAAAATGTGCTGCTGGTTAGTATCTTGCATGTCTATTCTCTAAGAGGTTTTCACCTCCAATCAGACTGAGGAAAGCTGAGATAGCACATATGATGGATGAAAGGGATTGCCCTTAAGGCAGTACCAATATAACATTATTGCAGGTGGTAGTACACTATCACTATTTTACTCTCTTTTTATAGTGTTATCCATGGGGAAATTAATAGTATATTTGATAATGTATCTCAGGGTAATGGAGGATCATGGCTTGCAAAAGTTCCCTTGAAAAAGATAGGGAGTATAGAGATGAATGGTAGTTGGAGGGATTCCTTAATGCTGACGAGGGGTCAGTCTAAGAAAATAACTTCACATTAGCATTTGGAAGTTTCCTGTTGGTTTAGTGTTGGAACTAAGGACCTTCTTGAGAATTATGGCTGTGGGATGCTCCCTACAAGTGCACAACAAAGTTAAAGTGGTAGAGAAAGAGATATGATTAATAAAGGGTATTGAGGATATAGACAACACCTGATAGTTTTCTGTGGTTTCAGGTTTAGCGGAATTAGCTGCTCGGAAATACAAGCAGGCCGCAAAATGCTTCTTATTGGCATCATTTGATCACTGTGACTTTCCGGAGGTGAGACTCTTTGATATGGCTATTTTTCTCTTCCTTTTTCTGTCTGTCATTTTGATTATTCACTGTGGTCCTTATACTTTGGCATGTGTTTTCTCCACAGCTTCTCTCATCCAGTAATGTTGCAGTGTACGGAGGTCTGTGCGCTCTCGCCACTTTTGACCGCCAGGAGCTTCAGCGAAATGTCATCTCCAGCAGGTTGGCAAGGAGGATAATAAGAGATGTTAAGGGATTAGTGATAATATTTCGATGTGGTGGTGACTCACTGTTTTTTTATTATTGCAGCTCATTCAAGCTGTTTCTGGAGCTGGAACCCCAGGTTCGGGACATTATCTTCAAATTCTATGAGTCCAAGTATGCATCCTGTTTGAAAATGCTGGATGAAATGAAGGTGATTATGTTACACTTCTCACCCTCCATTGACCAGCTACAGTACATTGGTGAGGAGGTTATGTTTGCAAAATTTCTGATCAATAGCAAATCATTACGTAACCATTACCTAAAAAATAACTATATAGAGTTTCAAATTAATTTATCCCACTGGATCTGTCCATTGAGAGTGCCTTGTTTGAGTTGTCACATCCACCCAAATACACTTGTACCTGGATTCCATGCTTCGTCTTATTTCACCCCATGATCTGTGCTGGTAAACATCTATCTTGCTTTAGATTGGTATTTGTTTTTCTGCCAGTTTCTCATGTTACTATTTCTCTCTGCAGGATAACCTTCTTCTCGATATGTACCTAGCACCTCATGTTCGGATACTTTATACACAGATTCGTAATCGAGCTTTAATTCAGGTATCTCTTACATTCACTTGTTTCACTCCTGTATATTCCTTTACATTTTGACTTGTGTAAGTTTTGCTGCTCCTTATGGCATGACTCTGTGCAGGACTGCTTTGCTTGGCAGCAGCTTAGGACTTTCTAAATCATAGACCGTCACCGGACTGCACCTTCTCAAAATGATTCGGGTGCTAGTATCAATTAAATATATTTGGTAGAGGAAGGAACTGAAAACTTTTTTTCCTGTCATAAGTGAGCTTACAGGCATCTTTATTTATATTTAACAATGTTTTTTCGATTGGCATTCACCTACACGTATACTGTAAAAAGAGCTGTATTCAACTTGTGCTTCATTATGTAAATGAGCATTGAATGCTCCACATTGCCTTATTATACATAACATCAACTGCCAGTTCTCATTGTGCAGGTGCACATGCTATATATAGGTGCAAAATCAGAATGCTAGTAATTATAATCATTAATGTACTTACTCCTATCTTGCAAAGCATTAAAATACACTGCACCCTATACTTCTCCAGCATACAACATGTATCTATACATTGTGCAGAAAATTAAGAGAGCAACTGAAGAGATTTGCTGTTTTGAATGTATGTGGTATTAAAGGGTGATGCTTTAAATGAGGGGTAGAGATATCCGATCCGTGCTTCAGGGATGTCCGTCATACCCCACTGACCTAAGCCAGCAGGCCCAAATAAATAGACTGCTGGATTCCTTGTACAGAGAAGACTTGCCTCGATCAAGGGAGGGAATTTCCCCCTTGGCTGCACTGTAAGCTCAGTGAATGGGCTAGGGCTACACCACTTTTTACGTGTAGATACCACAGTGGATAGCACTTTCTATGTTTCTAGCTAGCTGCCTTGTCTGTTTAGAAATCTTATTATGTTATCCAACATTTACTCTCTCCCCCCCCCCCCCCCCCCCCCTAAATGGTGCCCCAGCCCTCCCCTGATCTGGATTACCTTTAGTGGTAGGACGCATGTACAGTTACGTTGCCGCTCCAAAGCCACGGGGCAGGTTGGGACGTAAGCAAGCAGCAAAATATGTGAGATGTTCCCAAGTGGGTACAGTTCCTGAAACAGAGCACTGCTTAATTAGGAAGGAAATAGGGGGTAAACCTAGGGGGGAATTGTAGGCAATGATCTGAAAGAAAAATATAAATAAATTATTACTTAAGATGTATATATTTTTTTAAATTGTTATAAGTATACAATCACACATGTCCTAGGTAAGGTGCACATGTTACAAGTTCAAAGGATAATGCACTTGTGGCAATTTACGTGAAACATACCATAAGTCACAGGTTAAAAAAACAGAGGAAAATCTGTTATATCGGCTGACCTTTTCCCCAAGATAATAGAAGGCAAAAATAGGATAACTGGGTTATGTCAGAAAAATAATTTATTTCCTCATTATATATTAAACGAGCCATGGTTTGGGGTTTTAAAGTAGCTGGAACAAATTAGGGGTTATTTCTTGCAGGTGATGGAAGAGGCAACACTATTGATTTTAGATTACTGGAAAGCAGAACATTTAGTGGAGCCACCTAAAGGTAGTTAGATTTAAAGCAACCACTTAGTGGACGACAGGGATCACAAAGGAAGAGGTTAAGCAAAACTATAGCCACTTATTACAGTGTGACATAAGAAAAATAATACATAAGTCGGACTGCTGTCCCGGTCTGTTAATTAGACATCAGCTCCGACTGACCGCACTGGGGAGTGAAAGGTTTTGAAACTGATAAATATGCTGCTGTGTAGGAGACACAGTTCAAGGCCACACTAAATAAAGATATTTGATATACCAATGTTTGCACCGAAGTACTTTGTTTGCTCAGTCCCAGCTAGAGAGTCTCTTTTCACTTGTGCTTCTATATTAGAAGCACAAGTGAAAAATAAAGTTTAGTGTCCCTTTAAATGACCTTACCCTGTTTTCTTGTTTATGCTGGTAATAAAAGTACATGTCTTGTTGATACTATGGGGTCTATTTATTAAAAGGCGACTTGAGGTGAGATGAACATTTAATCTCACCAATTTAGCTATACTTTGTGCAGGGACAAACCTGGAGAGTTTCCACTGCTAGACAAACGCACCAGGTTTGTCCCTACACAATGTATAGCTAAATTGGTGAGATGAAATGTTCATTTTACCTCAATGGCCCTACAACTCGCCTTTTAGTGAATAGCCCCTTCGGCGCTTTGTGCACTTTGAGTCTTCTCTAAAAAAAAAATAAAGTTTATTTTGGCATTATTTTAGTGCCCAGTGAGAGATCAGGTAGGGATGCAATTACTTCACTGTGTTCTGTTCATTTATACTTCTCTGTGGGCTTTATTCATGAAAGAGTGAATTGCAGGGCATTGACAAGGGAATCTCAGACTTAAGTTCAAATTAACTGAGTTGGGAAAAAAATCTCCAATTAACTTTTTCGTAAATAAAGCCCAGTTGATGCATTTTCCACTGCTGCCAGTCTGTTCCTTAAACTTTTACCATATCCTACCTTCTCAGTATTTTAGCCCGTACGTCTCCGCAGACATGTACAAAATGGCTACTGCGTTTAACACAACCGTGTCTGCACTGGAAGATGAGTTGACTCAGCTGATTCTTGAAGGGTTAATAAATGCTCGTATTGACTCTCACAGCAAGGTAAGGTGATCAAGTTCAGTTTGGGTGGACAATGGATGTGAAGTGCAGACTCTCTAAGACTTTGTTCTTGCTGGCAGATCCTGTACGCAAGAGATGTCGACCAGCGTAGCACCACCTTTGAGAAGTCTTTGCAGATGGGCCGAGAGTTTCAGCGGCGAGCCAAAGCTATGATCTTAAGAGCTGCTGTCCTGCGCAACCAGATTCATGTCAAGGTGATTATGCAAGCAGGGAACACGGGCTAAAATTAATCTGGCAGTCTGCCTTCCCACTAGTGAAAATTATATCCGTTCTCCATCATTTGGTTGCCACATTGCACCTTGTTTTGAAATGAATGTAAGTAGTAACCTATCCATGATGCAGAAACACACAATGCTTTTTTCTTTTTTTTTGTATTATGTGATGACTTTTATGGAGCCAAATTCCATGTTCTGGGTGACCCCATACCTTTTTTTGTATAGCAAATGTTTTTATATCACCATGAACTTTTTAAGATGGTGGTGGTAGGTCCCCCCCCCCCCCCCCTGACTGGCTAACACCTATTCAGCTTGGGTTGCCCCCTGATGGCATCAGTGTACACCTTCAGCCAGCGAACTGAGAGAAGAAGGTCGGCATGTAGTCTTCATTCCTGCGGACACCAACACTTTTTTCTGAAACTGAGAGCGGCTGTCAACGATCCAGTCCCACTTTTACTGTGAAAGAGTGGCTACAATTACTGTTAAAGTTTAGTTGATCTTTAACCCTTACTTTGGGCTCATTGATCTCTCTTCAATTTCTGTTTACAGTCCCCCCCAAGGGAAGGAAGTCAAGGAGAGCTGACTCCAGCTAACAGTCAAACCCGACTCAGCACCAACATGTGATTACATCATTCACCTGCACTCCTGGCTCCACCACCTTCACAGAACTGTGTGGGGTGACCAGAGATACCCCAGAGACATGTGACATGCTCCACCTGCTTGCGTCACCCTTCCATAGGCTTCCTGTGTGTGTGAGCTTGCCAGGAGCTGCATGATTTATGTCTCCTTGGTGTCATTTTATTGGACATGATCAACTTGCTGTTTCCAGTGGAATTAGAGGTGTAGTGACCTAACGCTAATTCTGTGTCTGGATGTCTCCGGGTAGTGGCTGAGCACTGACGTGACAGGGAAAGGACTGCTAAGTTGTAGACTGTAGGGTGACAGTCCATGTCATTTCTTTTCCTTGTTGCATTACTGAGTTAATTCAGCAGCTCAAGTGCCAGACACCACCTAGCTCTCCCTTGTCTACCTCTATATTCTTGCTTTCACCCAAGCTGTTTCTCACTAACCTTTCTATTCCTTTATTTCCCTTTCCACTGATCCTCCATCTTTCCATCTCCATGCCTGGTTTATAACTTTTCCTCCTTGTTCGAAGTTATGCTCTGTGGCCAATGTCCTTTGTGCACCTCCTTTGTCTTTCCTCCTTGTCTGTCTGCCCTCTTCCCCGGACTCTCTCCAGTAGATCTTCTATTGTACTGTCTTTCAATCACCTGTTACTATAGTCTGCATTCTTCCCTCTTCTTTTCTCCATGTCTCCAAACCTCCAGTCATACTTTCTAAACCCCCTGGTCTTTTACTCTATTTGCTCTTCACCACCCCTCCCTCAGCTCTTAGTCTCACACTCCCCTTACTGCCCTGTGGTCTGGAAGGCTAAACCATGCAGTTGCTGGGATGTCATTCTATTCTGCACACACAGCACTGACCCCTGTATCCTCCCCCTAACGGAGCTTGAGCGTGACCGCATTATGAGCCAATCAGAACAGCTCATTACCACCTTGAAGCATTGGTATTTATATGTTCTCTGTTTCATCTGGTTTCTGTATTGAATTAAACTTGTTGCTCTTTGCTCGTTCTTTTCTCACAGCTGCATTTTCACTTTCCTCTGGTCTGAAGTCTACATGTCCTATAAGGCAGGTCTTGGAAAGACTGGCGGAGCATCTTTGGAATTGTATTCCCTCAATTGCTGAATATCCTCCATTACTGGCCCTACTCTAAAGCCCAGTCTGTAATATAACAGAGGCTTTTTATCTCGTATATTTAAGTTTAACCTAATATTTTAATTGTGCTGCCTATACCCACAGCTCACCAGTAATACAAAAAAAGCAATGATGAGGATATTTCCCTCAGAATAGGAGATCAGCATGCCTTCTTTGTTCTAACTTTAATGATCCATTTCATTTTGAATGCAGTGAACATTGTTTAAGGCAGGAAAGTTAAAAATAACCATTCTTTGTTTCCCATGGTAATAAGAATCTCTGGGGGTCCTCTCAGCTTTCTAGTTAAACTATTACCCCATGCTGCTTCCTATGTACAATTTTTAGATGCTGTTCTGGTTGCCATGGATACTCCAATAGGTTTTTAGCCATCCTGTCTGCATCAGGATTGAACGTCTGTCTGCAGATTTTCCTCATGTCCCTACCTCACACGCAGTGTCCAAATGCAGCCAAAATCAATGTGCTGACTTGGCTTTGAGATGTGCCTTGTCGTCTGTTGATAGTTAGATTTCCTTGGACTCTCTACCTTTAACAGGACTTGTTGGTAAGGCTGATCATGGAGGGAAAAACAGTCACTTTTTTTGGATCTTTACTAACAATGGCCTGTGGGTGGCAGGCCATATTAAATGTATACAGAGCAGTCATCCAACTTGTTAAAATTGGCTTTACTTGTTCTATTCAGTCATAACTTGGAAGGTTCCATGGCACGTGTGTGGAGGGGTGATGGGTTCTTTCTGCTGAAAATTAAGTACTGTATAAATATCAGTGGGAGCTCAGGATATGAATGGTAGGGGACTTTGTAGAGATGTCTCAAAATGTTTTAGAGAACTGATGTGGTATATACAAAAAAGCTAATCAACTGGATTTATTGAATAAGTCTAGTGCGCTATAGAGTTTAATCGGATATCTCATCCTTGAAAGACCGTCATTTAATGGAGTTAAATTGGAAGAAAATATTGTGTGTTTTAATGGTATTTCAATTAAAAGATAATCTGTTATACAACTGCTTTATCAATGGAACCCTAAACCAGTCAAACCAAGTGTTTAATTTATTTCATAACTGTCAAGCTAATACATGGTCATTTACATGGGTGAGCACTGGAAAATAGGTTAAATCAAGAGGTAGTGAGGATATACTGATCGTCAGAGCTTGCAATCGTTGTATCTTGGCTACCAAGTTTGTATTAATGTTATAGAAATGGTTATATGTCTGTTTATATTCAATAGGGATGTGGACATATGTTAATAGTGTTTATATATAAGCAGGAAAAATATTGCTCACACAGTAAACATGGGTTTCTAAACAGTACTACCTCCTAAAATGTTACAATTGTGTGACCTCTTGAATGAACAAGCATTACTCCTAGAGAAGCTAACTGAACTAGAATTCTACTGAAACATCTGTGGGTTATTTGCTAAAACGGTGAACTGAAAAAACCAGAAATTGGTAGCAGAGTTGGAAAGATGTTTTAACTTGTCCATCCTTCTTACTCAGCGGTTTGTGTCCTGTGTTCCATTTCCGACTGTGAAAGTCGTTATGGTTTAGAAAAAAAAAATTATTATTTGAGAAAAGAGCATTTTAAATATATAAGCACCAACACTCTGTTTTAAGGTTTGTTTGTTTTTGCAAGCATTAATAAACACAAAGTATCACAACCTGAGGGAATGTGATTAGAAAAGAGTTTGAGGTCACCATAAGAGAGAGATGCATTACTGTTGAGAGACCAGATGTGGTTTTCCAACTTTATGGTTGTGTCCTACATGAGAGAAACTGGAACCCGATTAATTTGTTACCCCCATTCTGACTCAAAGGAGGATTTTTTTATTTTTTTATAAACACAATTCTGAAGTAAGGTCTAATTAGCAGGAACATTCCATTAGTTTCCATGGTGACTGCTCCATTTTTTTAAAAGCACAATAATTGGCTTTTTCTAAATAAGCCCCTGAATATCAAAATAAAAATTCTAATACCTAAAATGTATTGCCAAGCTTTTTTTTTTAAGCTTTATTATGCTTGCTGCCTTGTTCTTGTATTTGGGTGGTAAGAAACAAATCATTTAGAACATGGTCAGCCAACAGGTAGCTCTCCAGCTGTTGGGAAACTACAACCACCATACAACCTACACAGCAATATAAGAGTTATTGCTCCACAACAACTGGGGAGCTAGAGACACCTACTGCCTTCCAGCAAGCACTGTGTCATGGACATGAAAACATTGTATTACCCTATAGGGACTGTCACCTAAACTTCACTTTTACTGTAAACAAAGAGAATATGAAATGATAGATAGTGATCTATATATTGTGTTAGCAGAATTGCAAGCAAATGCATACATTAGGAGAAATGTGTTTTAAATGTGTCTGTGGAGTCTCCTGCTTATGTCATCTCTTGTTGCTCGATATGCAAATGACACATTTCCCATTGAAAACCAGTTCATTTGCATATCAAGCCACAGGTGATGTCATAAGCAGGAGGCTCCACAGACTCATTTAAGACACCTTTTTTTTAGGCTTGCAGTTTTGCTAATGCAGTGTAGAGATCATTTTCAATCATTTGTTTTTACTGTGCATAAAAAGAATTCAAATGTTTAGATAATACAGTCCCTTTAATTATAGTCTACATATATATTTTCAGCACTATTGATGTCAGATTTTTATACAATTGTAAAGAAAATCAAATTCATGCACTTGCTGGTTTCTAAATCTGTCTTTTTCGCGCTCTCTAAAAACAAGTGCAATGTCCTATTGCCTGAATAAGATGTAATCCTGCAGAGGTTTTAAAACCGGTATCAATGAAAGAGGCTTGGTTGTCTTTCAAAGAGATCTTATATTATCAAATAGACCTTGCAGATAAATAAGTAATTTGTGATGAATTATCATATTCATGGACTTTCAGTTGTATTAACATTGACACTGGCATCAAAAAAAGACAGTAATTTAGACTGTGCGTTAACCTGTAAAGCGGAATAAAATGTATGGTATTGGACCTTTTTAATGAGGTCTGCAGTCTCCACACATTGCTGTATGCATTAACCATTAATGCTTACCCAAGGGTGACAAACATCTAATATAATGGTTACTTGGCTTAGCTGTCTTCCTTGTTTAAAATCCCTCACTAATAAGTTCTATAATGACTTTGAGTGACAATAGCACACAAGGAAAATTTTGAATATGTATGTAATATTTTTTGTGACCCTCTACTGCTAGGTGATGTCTTGCTTTTTTTTTTTAATGGCTGGTTCATTGGCAGAGGCATTGAGAAAAGAAAATGATCTGGTATATGTGAAAGCTGTATACTGACTACCTTATTCATGTATTCAATCAGTTATAACACAACTGGAGAATATGCAGCTGCTTGTATACACTAATGGCATCTCCTTATCTTCTATATAAAACAGACCACCAATAAAAGTTAAAAAAAATCTCCCCTGACATACATTTTATAGCTTTAGCTATATATGTTCACAATATGGGTTTAAACAAACATGGTGACTTAAACCGTTTTTGCAGTGTGATTGTTGGGTATAAAAAAAAATCATGTATATATTGTGTTAACAGAATTGCAATGTTTAAAGGTAATTTCTGAGTCCAAGTTCTAAAAGGGACAAAATTGACTTTATACATAACCACCATATTTTTAAAAAGAAAAATAGATGTGATAACAATTTAGTCAGTACTAGCCCCTGTTGATGCCATCACGGAGTGCTATGATATGCTTACAAACTTATGCTAACACCATACATACATATTATTTATATTCACAGTGAACATAAGAAATCCCAGTATGTGGAAACATTACCATGTCTTTTGTTTAGAGAAATGTTTCTGCCTGTTTGAAACCCATTCTTTATGTCCTTTGTTTACATGACATTATGTATGCTCTTCATAGGAAATCCAACCGGCCCTAAATCAACATGGTCTTCCTGTGACTCAAGATACGGTTTCATCTGCATGCTTATCCACAATGTTTTTCCAGAAGTCATAGGATTCGTGCTCATACTGCTTGTTGCTCCTTATTTTGTTCATAAAAGCATTTTTAATTTAAGGAAATTGCACCCAAAAATAAATGTATGCATAATTATATTTAAAAAAGGGTTTTGGTTTCTCCTGCCATCGTGTTGTCTTCTTGCACAGCTGCAATCTTCAGCCATTTCTTTTTGGTTCAAGCAGGATTTGGTTATTTTGATGCTCTCTTATGCAAAGAGCTGTGAAGTAGACCCGTCACTACATGCATACAATACATACAGGGTTATTATTGTCCTGCGTAGTAATATAGCACCACTATGTTGGATTTGTAAGATAGATAGCAGTGCTTTGCTTTTCGTATGAGCCTTTTTTTCTTATAGCCGTGGAAAAACAGAAATCAAGTAGGGTTAAAATTATACCATTTATTGGCTAACAAAGTTGATTGTAAGCTTTGAAGACCAAGTTGCTAGGTCCCTTTGTCAGGCATTAATGTGGCTAAAACAAAATTCCTAATTACAAAACACAGTTAACAGCTTTAAAAAAAAAAGGCAAGAAAAAACATAGGTGTATTGAAGAATGTTCTCAGCATAAATCAGTCAGTTCTTATCACTGCTGTCAAGATTTTTTATTTTTTTTTGCTACTTTATACAAATAACTGTTGTCATGAAAATATACTATTGTATATGTGCCCAGATGCACAAGCTCCATGGAAAGGAGTTTCAATGTATTCTTCCAAGTAAATACAATTTAAATACAAAACACTATCTCGGCTGTGAATATATGAAGTCGCCTATTACGTAGTGTAATGTGGTGTGGTTATACCAACCCCAAAGCTTGTTAATAATTGGTTAATAGATGGGGCAGAGGGTTGTGTTTTCTATTAATTTATGTAGTAAAAGAAGGCACTGCATCTGGAACCAGATATAATACTAGGTGGTATAGTTGTGTAAATTTTTTTTTTTCTTTCTAATTTTTAGTAATGAGAGGTTTTGAACCATTTAATCACTAACTCTTCAGTAAACAGTGAGGGGCTAGTCCTAGTTTTTTTTTTTTTTTGTGTGCCATTACCCCACATGGATTTGATGTGTGTACACTATACCATAAAAGCAATGGGTCCATTTTGGACTATTTTTCTGTAATCAGCTCTTAATTTTGAGTCACTGAAAACCTTTGGAGGAAAGTGTCCAAAAATGAATCTGGTTTTTCATTTCTTATTAACAGACTCCGTGACCCTGTACCTTAACTTTATGATTTCTAACAAACAACATTTTCCCATTATACATTTAGACAGAATCAAGTTGTTTTTTTAAATTGTCAGTTTGTTATTCTTCCTTATCATGACTTGCTTCTAGCTTGGCTATATAGATAGCTGACACAAGTTTCTTCTAGTTCAGAGAGTCACGTCGTTTGTCTTGATTTAGGACACCTTTGCAGGTCTACATTAAAAACAAATGGTAAATTACATTGTGATGGGGCTGTTGGTTATGGAAGTCTGACCTGTGGAATTTGACTGTCCGATGCCTGAAAACGAATATTTTTACAGACAAAAAAAGCAGGCTTTTGAAATGCAGTGCATTTTATGATCAAAAGTTACTTGACAGTGAGGTATTGGTTCATTGCAGGAAAAATAATGGTGAGGTCATTAGTGTTAAAAAAATAAAATAAAAAGTGCACCTCTTGTCAGGTCAGACTTCCATAACCAACAGCCCCATCACAATGTAATTTACCAGGACTGCTGTGCGCAACATGAATATGAAAAGGTATGGAAGTGTGTATATATGTGTAGCATATGAGTTTTTAAGTGCTGGATATATACCGTATATATATATATATATATATATATATATATATATATGTGTGTGTGTGTGTATACTTGCCTTACAGTCATTATGTTTTTTTGGGGGGTTTTTTCTTGGTATTTCTCTTTTATCTCTGAAAACTTCACTGACCTCACCTAGCTTATGTTGCTAATTATGTATTTGTACAGTTCAGATCATTATGCACATTGACTTTGTGAGCTGTCATTCAATTTGCCTTCGGAATGTATACATTACATGACCCTAGAGACTGACATTCATTCATCTTGTTAGCACCACTGGTGTGGATAATACATCAGAAATTCTCTTTTGCTAGAGGTTTAATTAAAGAAAAACCCTAGTTTATCATCTTGTCACACCATCTCCTTGATTCTATCCAGTTGGAAAGATGATATCCAAAGTCTGCTACAAATCATGCATTTCCCAGGTCTTCAGGCCTCCCTTCTGTTCTTTCCAATAGAAATGGTGTATGTGTACCTGCTAGTCAGAGGTTTACTAACAGGCGTAAGGAGGGATGGGCCAGGTCCCAGCCAGTTGGGGCACGGTTATGCAATTCACAAGGCATTTCTCTATCTGGTTGGCATTCACGGCATCCCCCTGGAAGATGCAGGGTAAGTGTTATGATGACATATGCCTGCTCACAAGATTTAGAGAGCAGGGACCGTATTACCCTGGGTGTCACCCAAGTTAGGCATTCCCTGGTGATTGTGGATCTAGGCTGATTCATTTTCAAGAGTTGCCTACACTTGGAACACAATTCGCACAGACAAGGATAGGAAACCTTTGGAACTTTATATTATGTGGCCTACTATACTGTAAGATTGATGGGAGTTGAGATCCACAGTATTTAGTGTGATCGAGATTACTTTTACCTTCACCGAGGTGGAAACTGTAGACCAGTGAATCCTAGCAGGTCATTCACCCCTCACTCTGTGTTATCATCAATCTGTATGATCCAAATTACCAGCTCGGCAGATTGATAATAAAACAAATATCTCTGCAGTGTTCATAAATGTATTCCATGTCTTGACATGACTGTGCAGGGGGTGTATATGATCCAGGTCAAAGGACAGTCTGTCAGTCTTCTTAGATATGCCCACATTTATTGCCCATTGGATAAAGCAGCTGATATCCATTAGGATGGAGATCAGAAGTGCAGCTTTAGAAGTAACAACCCCCAAAGGCTTTCGATTATTACAAATAGTTATACTCTAGGTTGTGGTGTACCACAATTCCCATGAACCTTAGCCAGACTGAAATAGTCTTAGAAACAGGACAATTTGAAATAGTTATCGACCCATTTCTGAGCAGATTCAACAAACTCAATTATTTCAAGTGCTCATCTAACTGTGCCAACCAATTCAGCTTATAATGCATAGAAACAAGAAATGTGTCTAAAAAGAAAATCACACCATGGGGAAAAAATCATTTGGTTTTCATTATTTTAGTGCCATCATAGGATACAATTTGTGATTTGTTATTATACACAGTGTGCAGCTGAGACATTGCTGAATGAGTGGCAATGATCTGGCAATTAGACTGATGATTGGTGAGTGATAAAGAGATGAGCAGGACTGGACACGTTAATATTTATTCTGTGGGGGAAAAAATATCCACATTACAGGGTCAGTAAATCTAAATTTTAAAACACATGGAAACTGAGACCTTTAAAGATAGTGCATCATTTACCTGTCTTTTTAATGCTCCAGTGATCATTGCTATGCATACTTCAAATATATATATTTATCTATCAACATTGTACCTTATTCCTGATATAATGGGGCTATTCACAGAAAAAGAAAGAGCATTTCATCCCACTGACTATGCATTCTGCACTGACAAAGCAGTTGGGTTAATCTTGCAAGAAGAAAAGAGCCCTGCATAATGCAATGTTAAGAAGTGAGAGTTTGTAAACATTTAACTATACATTATGAATGAGTAGACGAACTTTTCTGGTAAAGGTAAATTTTAAGGATGGTGCCATAATCTAATTCTTAAAAAACCATCAGTGAACAGGGAATATCTTATTTTTTTCCCCCTGCTCTACAGAGCTGCCTGTGGTAAATAACTGGACGTTGCCTCTTAGAATAGTAACTTCTTATTGACCAGATTGTGGCCACAGCATGAAGCATCATTGGTTCTGAAGGATTATATAATAGAAGCAAGGGAGGAGGAGAAGGCCCTCCATCTTTAATATAATGTTCAGTAGATTTTTACTATGTATAAACCCTCTATGTTATGTCATAGTGAATTAATGCACACTACAGAATTACTTAACACCAGTAAGGTTTAAACTACATTATTGCCCTATTCGATCAATAACTACCTTGGAAAATTATATATTACAACCTTCCTCTCAGTAATGTCATTCCGGTGAAGGCAAGCCAGGGCTCTCATCACAGATGGTGACAGAAGAAGCACTTTTCTTCTTAAGGTGTCCAAACGTTGTGCAAACTCTACCTCTTCTGAGTTGAGGCTCCAGGTGGTGCTTGGAAGCTCTGTAGTGAAGTAATGTGGAGCCAGAGGCATTACCTGAGGTTTGGGTCAACGAGAGACTAAAGACAGAAGCCAGTTTCTCTCTGTAGCTGTTCCTAAACCTTTTTGCAGACCGGTACAGGTTCCCAACAAAGCAATAGCACAAAGGATTTAATGTAGAATTGGTTAGTCCAAGCCACTGAGCAAAAGGCCTCACCTGGAGTATCCACTCGTGTTGGGGATGACCTGGGACATCGCCAGATGCAAAATAGGACATATTAATGTCTATCCAAATGTCCATCGCATACAAAGGGAGCCAGGACACCGTGAACAGAAGAACCAAAGCTACCACCATCTTGGCTATTTTCCTCCTGACTTTGAGCCTAGAGACTGACCAATTGTTATTGTCTATCATAGTGTCAGTTGCACACCAGAGACGGCGGCTGGTTAGGAAGCAGATTATGAGGTTAAATAAAACAGGAAAGCCATACAGTGCACAGAAAAGCAGAAAGTTATAAATCAGTTTCATGTGAAGACTTGGCCAGCTCTCCGTGCAGACTATGACAGCTAATTTCCCAGGAAGAAGGACAAGATTCTGGGTCTTGTTCATGAAGATCAAAGGGATGCAAAGGCCGGAGGAAGACAACCATACAACGCAGATCAGCAGGATTATTCGTTTGGTGGTAAAGCAAGTCCTGGCGTGTAATGGGCTGTGAACACTGTAATATCTGTTCAGGCTGATGACTGCCAATGTGAGGACACTAGCAGAAACAGACACAGCCTGGACAAACGGGACAGCTCTACACAAGAAATCGCCAAATACCCAGGCATTATGGACCTGGTGGCCAAGGTTAATGGGCATGCAAATGCAAATGACCATCATGTCACAGACAGCCAGGTTAAACAGGAGATTTCTGGTTCCTGAGACTCTAGAAAAACCACATCCTCTTCTCCTACGTGACCCCAAAACCCTTAAAGCCATAATGTTCCCCACCAAACCGACCAGGAAGGAGACTGAGTACATAACCACCAAAACAATAGTGCCAGGTTCATGCGTGGACAACAGAACACTGCTGGAGAAGACGGGCAGCTGCCATAGACTGAAATTCCAAAGAGACATGTATCCAAACAGGGAGACATTCCAGGGAAGAAGGTCTTCTAGAGTGCGAGGCAGCTCCATAGCGCTCATCTTGATCCGTGTGTGACAGACAGAAGATAAATCACTTATTTACATGGGTTCCTGAGTTATCCCATTATTGTAATGTCAGCTAGGCGTTGAGGAGCAATCTATGGGTTTACATGTTGACAGGAAGAAAGTCATTTATTTGTGCAGCTGCCAACCTTCTTCTGGCAACGGGGCAGAGACGCCTGTTGCCTCTCTCGCTGTGAGAAAGGATTTAAGTAAGTACTTGGCCACCCCAGAAAGGTAAGATAGGAGATCTCACTTCTAATCAGTGTCTAAAGCCAAAGAAATAACAGCCGAGATACCCTGGGTATACTCTAAGTGCACTGACACTTCTTAATACCCGGCGGGGTAGTGGTCTGCTATTCTTGATGTTCTCCTTTTCTCCGAGTTTGAAGCGCAGTCTACCAGGTCTGTTCAGTCGGAGGAGGAGCTGTCCACAGCTGTAGGTGCTGAATACAAGCAGAGCGTTCCAGACTGTGCTTTATGGGCTGGAAGTCAGTGATAAGCACCAATAAGCGTTAACTACCTGTGCGTACAATCCATTTGCATTCATTCTCCATGCTTCTCCTGGACACGCTGCTTAGTCTGCTAACAGAATGACACTCTGCACCTTCAATCCAAAGGGGAACTTAGTGGAGGAATGAACATTACTATAAATAACAGCTAATTACACACTGGGCATTTTCATTACAGCTAAAATCAGCAATTACACTGAAGAGTGTCTTTATGAAATGTTTTGAGCCGGTTGTTTGGTCCTATCTAAATTATTATTTGTAACATTAATACTAATTATCCTTAATAATTATATATGTTTTGAAAAAAAAAAAAGGCAAATTAATTTTTGGAGGAGAGTATAAGCATTTCAAAACCAGTAAGATTTTGTATATAAATAGCTAGTAGTTTAGGTTGCAACGACTTGTGTCCATCAAGTTAAACCCTTTTTCCTATTACTTGTATACAGCTGTTGATCCAAAAGAAGGCAAAAAAAAAAAACACCTTATTTCAGAAATGTGAAATTCTGCTTTGAATGGAAAAAGTTCACTGGCAGACTAGATGGACCGAATGGTTCTTATCTGCCGCCACATTCTAGGTTTCTGTGTTTCTAAGTTACTTCTTGATTCCAAATGGCAGATTTCTTTATGGATCAACAAGCACTACATCAATATTAATTCATATACTAACATACAAATGAGAAACCACCTCTTCAGGAAGTGGATTCCATACCTTTATTGTCCTTACTTTAATGAACCCCCTCCACTCTCATAGACTAAATCTCCTTTTCTCAAGTCTTAGTGTGACCTCTTGACCTTTGTACTGTTCTGTTAATGAACAGGTCTTTAAAGAGCCCTTTGTATTGGCCCTGTACATATTTATATAACATTATCATATCCATCAATTTTACTTTTCTAGCCTTTTTTCATAACTAAAACATTCCATTTCCCTTATTAGTTTTGTAACCCTCCTCTGCACTTTCTGCGGTTCCATAATGCCTTTTTTTTTTGTAGAAAAGGTGCCCAGAATTGAATGGCATATTCTTTGTGGGGCCTTACCATGGACCTGTAAAGAGGAAGAATAATATCTTCCTCTTGTGAGTAAATACCCCTTTTTTTTGTAAATTAAATTTTATTGTATTTTCCAGAAAAAAATAAAAAAAAACATACAAGAATATCGTGCAGTCAATAACAAAATCCAGTATTGCTGTAAACTTAATCAAGGGTTGGGGGGAGGGGGGACAGGTATGTAAGGTTGGGTGCAGAAAGTAAATACCCCTTTTAATACATGCCAATATCTTATTGGCCTTTGCAGTCACCAGCTGGCACTGTGCACTACTGCTAAGTCTTTTGTACCAACTAAGCATTAGAAGTGTGGTTCTTTATGTATAAACTATGTAGGCAGTCACAATGTACTTGTAGCATTGTCACACCTTTCTGGTCTGATTGCTATCCAATGAGTAAATGGCAGCTGCTCCTCCAACACATTTTCTAAAGCCAGATATAAATTATTAGGAATAATACATTTGTTTAAAAAGAAAATGTAACATTTAATAATCCAGATCAAGTTTAAACTTTAGGTTTCATTTGTATAAACATACAAGCCAACACATATTTATGCAGAGGCTTTACAATGTCACCACAATGTTGCATGACCATTCAATGAGTCTCATATCAGGTTCAGGGACTGTCAATGTAAAAACACAGCCTATAGGAGGAGCGGAGTTTGGTACTTATTTGTCACTTTATTGATTAAATGCTAGAAGATAAATTATTTATTTACTGTGAGAAGGGAATAGATGGTGTATGACTTCAGTAGAAAGATAGAGCCTCCAAAACAGAATAATATATGAGTAATATCTGGTCCTGTGCCTGGACAGATACTAATATTAGACATTCTTCTTGTACAGAATAAGCTATCTGCATTAGTTTGCACGATGGAGTAATGTCGTTTGCGTAGGCAGGCCAGTAACAACACTTTATCTATACAAGTGTTGATGCACAGAGCTGATAAGTATGTGGGGAATGATCAGAGTGAAATATGCAGCATTATGACTATAAGTATATTGTTTTAAGATTAGTCTTATGTTGCTGCCTGGCTCTACAAACAAATTCCAACCATGGGTCCACTTGCAATGGCTCAGAAAACCCAAGAAGATGCAGCCTGCAAAGCACTAAATGCTGAGCACTTTGTCCAAATTTCAAACATATATCCTACCTGAGTTCATTTATTTCAGATATAGTGTTTCTCACTGCAATGAGCAATATAACTTTTTCTGCTTTGTTTGGTTTATCAGCACAACAGTATTTTCCAGGTTCATAACTGCTCAGCAGTCCAGGTTTACCAGTTTCCCCTGAAAATTCCCATGTTGTGCAATTATAAGCACAAGTGGTCAGAATAACTATTGTAACGGAACAGCTACCCAAGGCCGGTAGCACCTCTCTCTGTTATGTGGCATCCCCTTCTTAGGCCCTGATTAAAGCTCAGCATCCACCCAGCAAGTCTTTTCCTGGATCCTTGCTCTTTGTACTCAAATAGCAGACAGGACCACTAGCAGTTAGGTACTGACTGTAAGGGGTGCTTTGAGCACTGAATTTAGGCACTGCATAGAACTGAAGGCCCCTTGGATGAATATGGTTGTAAAATGTTTTTATGGCCCCATTCCAGACTTAAAAGTCCAAAAACATAGAAAAGAACTTCACTCGCTGACCATCCGACATCCTTGTTTTTACAACCAATGGCCTCACAGATACACATAATTAAATTGTGTGCATGGGCCACTTGTTGTGTGATTCCAGCCCTTAGTCACCAGGTGTTAAAAGACAACTGTAGCAAAAAAAAATACTATTGTTTATTTTGAAGCTTGCATCACGTGTAGAGAGTTTGCATAGCAATGCTTTAATTAATATAAATAATGTACCTCATTGAGCCCTCTTTGCTCTGTTTAGCTCTAACGTGGCAGACATGTTGTTTAGATTCTTGAGATAGATCAGTAAGATCTTCCTTCATCTAAAACAAGGTGAACGAAGAATTGTCCTAACATTCTAAACAAAATGCCCGCTCCCTATTAGAGATGTACAGATCAAAGAGGGCTCAATAAGGTACATTATTAATATTCATTCATTAAAACATTTCTATTTAGAATTTCTATACTCAATGCAATCTTTCAATTAAACATTATTTAAGTTTTTGCTACAGTTGTCCTTTAAAGCTTGGAATCAGTGGTTGAGACATGCAAATGTTTTTTTTTTACAAAAAGCTATACGGAAGGTAGAAAAAAAGATGCAGTTGCCATTTCTTAAGTATTGTGCCTCTCACCCACTTTTTTTTTTAAACATGAGATGCTGATGCTAAAATATTCCAGAATTTTGGGAGTAGATTGGTGCCCACGGCGTTAGAGCCACTTTTTGGTGAGATTTACATGTGCGCCTGTTTTATACACCCCATCTGTATCAATGAACAGTGTTAATATTTTAAACGTTGGATATCAAACCTCCTGGGCTGCACTGATGTCTTATCAAGTCAGTAGCCTAGAGGAAATTGGGTACAAATAGCACTTTTAATTTATGTACTCTATCTCCATTCAAGACTCACATACTAGACGTTATCACATTGTCATCTTAAAACACATTTTCTCTTGAAATCAGGAAAGATGAAAAAAGGAACAAGATTCCCATCTGTTTAATACCCTGTCACAGTCTGTCATGTGAACATTGGAAGGATTTATTAGATTGCAACACTATGACCTCAATTTTTACACCAAAAGTATTCAGAGGAAGGGTCAACCAATGCAAATAAGCCTCAGTAGATAAACCTGCATGGCATAATGCAGTGCTGGATAATCACAGGTATTCACATGTTGGACTGTAACTTCCACTAGCCTCAGCCAACCACTAGAAAAAAAAAAACTGTGATAGAACTGGTGGCAAAAGGCTGGATTTTATTGTTTAAAAACAAAGATAAGATTTCTTATTCCAGATCCATTTTCTGCTTTAGATTTCATTTGTATACTTATGCAGTTTTAGACTGGGTTCAAGGCAGAAGGCTAGCAGCATACTCGTTATATCTTAATTTGAATCACAACCCATAATCTGTCTCCCTATATGTAAGGCAGATGCTTTATAATGTCACCAAATGGTGCATGACCATTCAATGAGTTACAATTTATATGTATGCAGTTCAAACTGTTTATTTCTTCCCATAAATTAACTATTTGTGAGTCTCAGTTTTTTTTCATAGAGAGGATCCATAGTAAGAGTACTGCCAGTCTGAGGTGGTTGTAGATGGCAGCAGCTGCATGTAACCTGTGTTAGTTTTCACAACATAAGTTATGGTGGGATATAAATACAGTAAGAAGCACATATTAAACACATACACTGAACAACCATAACATTATGGCCACCTGCCTAATATTGTGTAGCTCCCCTTTTGCTGCCAAAACAGCCATGACCTGTTGAGGCATGTACTCCACTAGAACTCTAGAGGTGTGCTGTGGTATCTGGCACCAAGAAGTTAGTCACAGATCCTTTAAGTCCTGTAAGTTGGGAGGTGGGACCTCCATGGATCGTACTTGTTTGTCCAGAACATCCCACAGACGCTCGATTGGATTGTGATCTGGGAAATTTGTCAACACCTTGAACTCGTTGTGTTCCTCAAACCATTCCTGAACATTTTTGCTTTGTGGCAGGGCTCATTACCCTGCTGAACGAAAAGCCATCAGGAAATACCATTTCTATGAAAGGGTGTACATGGTCTACAAAAGGTAGGAGGTACATGTCAAAGTAACCTCCACATGAATGGTAGGACCCAACGTTACCCAGCAGATCATTGCCCAAATCATCACACCTTCTCCGCTTGCTTGCCACCTGTCAGTGGTCATAATGTTGTGGCTGATCGCGGTATCTGCAAACGCCAAGCAAGTCAGCAGACACGGTTTATTTTTGTGGTGTTATGCATCTACTACTTAGTATATTTTTAAGTGTAGGGTTTTTCCAACATCTTTATTCCATCATCATGTATCTTGTGCGTGTTTCTGCCAAGACTAGTAGGCAGAATGCCAGAAACTTCATGCTTATGATATTCCATTAAGGTCAAAACCGCTTTCCATGATTTTTTGGCTCTGTACATCTGTCCAGAGCTTTTTTTGAAAGGCTGTGCTGAACAGCGTACATATGCTCCAAATGATCCATGTGTAAAGTGGATATTGAGGTACTGTTGATCACTGTTGACCTCATTTACATATATCTACCCAGGATGACTTGCAGTGATGATAGTACTATAAATTGAGGATTTCGGTGTGAGAGGCTTGTCAGACATTTACAGATACACTATATGGACAAGTATTGGGAAACCTGACCGTTACACCACCAGGGAATTTTACAACATTGCGTTATAAATATACATACATTAATATGTAGCTGGTCCCCTTTTTTAGCTATAAGAGCTACCATTCTTCTGGGAAGGTAGAAGATTTTGTAGTATTTCTGTGGGAATTTTCCACATTCATCCAGTAGAAGTAGTGAGGTTATAGGCACTGATTTTGTACAAGAATATTTGCTGTAGGTTATTAATGGTAAAATAACACTGGCATATTATTGGTCAAACCGTCTGTTGGTTATTAATGGCAAAATAATACTGGCATATTATTGGGCAAATTATCTTTGGTTTATTAATGGCAAAATAAAACTGGCATTATTGGGCAAATTGTCTGTGGCATATTAATGGCAAAATAATACTGACATACTAATGGGCAAATTCGCTGTGGAATATTAATGGCAAAATAATACTGACATACTAATGGGCAAATTCGCTGTGGCAAATTAATGGCAAAATAATACTGGCATTTTAATGGGCAAGCTGTGGCATATTTAATGGACAAACGGTGGCATATTTTATTTTAGGCAAACTGACTGTTGCATATGTTAATGACAAATTGACTGTTGGCATGTTAATTGGTACCTGATAGTGGCTTATTTTAATTGGCAACGTGACACTGTGGTATATCTGTGGGGCAAATTGACACTGTGGCATGCCAAATTGTGTGGGTGCAATATGAGTGCAATCCAAGTGCTGTGGGTGCAATATAGGTGCATGGCAAGTGCTGTGGGTACTGTATAGTGCTGTGTTAAGTCCTGTAGGTGCAATGTGGGTGCAGAAAAGGGAAATAAAAACAAGAAGTGCAATTTTTCAATAACATTTTTGTTACATATACAAATATTGAAAAATTGGGTTGAGGGGGGCCCACTGCTAAAGACTTTGCACAGGGCCCACTAGGGTCTTAAAGCGGCCCTGATCAATCCGAAGCTTGGCATTGTACTTGGTGATATGAAGATTGCATGCAGCTACCTGGCCAGGTAAACCAGCTCCATAAAGCTCCCTCCGCAAAGTTTTTGTGTTGATATCAATGCCAGTTATGGAATCAGCAGAGCATTGGTGACTTTTACTCACCATGTGCCTCAGCATTCAGTGGCCCTGCTCTGTGACATAATGTGGTTCTGCTTCGTGGTTGAGTTGCTGCTGTTTCCAAATGCTTTCACTTTCCAATAATAATCATACTTACAGTTGACCATGGAATATCTAGCTGGGACGAACGGACTTATTGCAAAGATGGCATCCTATCACCATACCATGCTTGAATTCACTGAGCTCTTCACAATTAACTGTTTTTTCCACAAATGTTTGTAAATTCAGACGAACAATATTAGTTAGATTTAATACCATTCAACCAATGGATTATTAAGCCATTTTTTGCTGCAGTAGAGCAAGACCATTCACCTAGGGAGCCCTGTGTTAAATCAATAGGGATCAAATGTTTCCCTGCTGATAAGTTCTCAGTATTGATAATTACTATGGAAAATAAAATGTACTATCATAACATTGTATAGCGAGATAACAAATGATCAGATGTGATACTTAGATAAATTGAACAACCGCCTTGGTGTCATTTACAAATTGTTTACAGTATAATGGTGATCAATAATACATTAATTACAACATTGCCAGTGGATGTGTACACAATGTATAGGGTGTATTTCTGAAGGGTGCGGTAATGATAATGATACATTACAATTATAATGCGTTTTTGTAACGTGTGCGTTTTTTGTAACGTGTGCGTTAATTTTTACTGTGTGCTGTGATTGCTAACATGTGCGGTAGTTCTTGCAAGCTATAGTAGTGCACCCGTTGACCTCGATAGCTGGGGACATAGAATCCCAGCTGCCCAGTGAATTCTCGATAATGGCAGTTTTTTCATTAATGGGGACCATAGAATCCAGACCAATGGCCAATAGGGTGAAAGAGAAATAATGGTAGTTGGAAGAAGCTAAGGGACCCTGGGCTATACCATAATGAAAGGGGTGTAGTGGTAAGTTAGGGAAAGAATGAAATGAATCATAATGTACATCAAGTAGCGGCTAATTTGGCCCCCTGTAGCGAGCTTGGACGCATGCACGGTAGCTACTCCTTTTGCCCTGTGTTAAAGACCGCCCGAGTGGTAGTAACAGTATTTGGAGACAGTGAGAGCTTGGTGGGTTTGGTCAGAGGTTAATTAATGTGTGTTCTCTTGTAGGATGAATAGTCAGCTTCGTTAAAGAGGTGAGTTTTGAGGGACTCTTTGAAGATTGAGAATGCTCAGGACTACTTACCTAGGATGTATCTAGATTACCTGTGCATTGAAAACAAACACATATAGAACACATATGCCACTTTTTTTCTTCTTCTATGTTTGAATTAATTGCATAAAAAAGAAAATTAGGTGTTCATTATCAGCACCCAAAAACACATTATATTTCACTATATTTCACCCTCACACTTGTTTAGTAAAATATTTCATAAAATTAACTCACAAAACAAAAGACATATCTGAAATCAACAATGCAAAAAATAAAAAATAAAAATAAACCCTTTTCATTTTTTGGTGGGAGTGTCCCGTTTAAAAAAATGGAAAGGAAGAATCATGTACAAAAGCTCACCCTGGCAGGTAGAGTACACTTTAAGACAGCCCTGTAGGACACATTTTCCATAACCATAGACATCTGGCAAAACCAATACAGATTCGCTCTCAATTCTGCAAGAACAATGTTGAAAATATTTGGACATTTTAACCTTGCACTCTGCACTAAATTTCTCCAGCAATTAAACAGTTAACAAACACTCAATAAGCCCATAGACGTTCATTATGGGGCAACATGCAGTGAATACAGAAATCCAGCAAGCTGGGAGACAGGAAATCAATATGTATACGAAGGAACAGATAACTGTCCATGAGAGTGAGGGGGTGTAGTCATCTGTACAGTCTGTGACAACATTTGTGCCAGTATTTCTTTTTCTTTCTGCTCAGGCACACATGTGCAGAATAGCGAATGTAGTATTGAACGCGGTGATGATGTTACTGTCAAATCTAACTGAAGAATTACACCTGTCAGGTATAACTGCAATTCAAAGAAATTCTGCTCGTAGTAAAATGTACGTATATATTCTGTGCTGCCATAATTCTCTGCAGTTACTGTATGTGTACACATGTAGCCAGTGAGTCCTTAGTCATCTAATGGGTCATAGAAAACAGTGTATATATTGAGGCCTATTCACTAACACATGAGAAGTGAAAAGCAAAAATCAGAAAAAGGTAATCAAATTAGAGAATATTTCCAACTCTGATACATGGCAGTTTATCCTCAGAATAGGGATAGCTGATTTTTCAGGTGTGCGTCTATATTATAAAAATAAAACTCAGCTGTTAATTTTTTTTGCCCACTTGCTGTCATCAATTCGCACAAAACTAACCCTTGCACGTTGAACATAATAGGTTTAACAGTGGTTTGCCATCTTCCATACTCCCTTTTATAAGCACACATCATTGAATTTTAAGGTGGGATTCCTTCAAAGATACTTTTTGCCCACTTGAGCCAGCTTGGGTGTTTAGTGAGGGAATCTAAAGAATGTCTACCGCATTTTAATAGACCGGTTCTTACTACACACAGATTGGTGATTTCATTATGGCCAAGTTTATTCAGTCCATAAATTATAATTTATAAGTGCCATATTCAAACAGGATATTAAGAGACAGGCATTCAAACATTTAGCACTACGCAATAAAACAGCCTTTTGAAGTTAATTTAGCATGCAAATCAATCTGTTCAAGGTTTAGATCAACGGAAAAAGTAATAATAAAAAAAAACTAAAAATAAATGTAATCTATTCATTAAACGGTGAACTGAGCAAATAAGGCATTAGACAATTGTCTGCAAATTGTTACTTTTCATTTGATAAGTAGACATTTGAAATGTCTACATACCAATAAAAAACCTTATTGTGCCCTATTTGCTGGTATAGCTATCATGCTGTTTCGAATGTTGAGTTTGATGGGTTACAGCTTCCTTCATCTGAGCCTATTGACCCAAGATTCTAAACAATATGTCTGCTCCCTGATGGAGCGCTATATAAGAATAGAGGGTTCAATAAGGTACTTTATTTGAATTCCTTCATTACATAATTTCTATATAAAATGTCGACAATGTGATACAATCTTTCAATTAAAAATAACCTGTTTGTTCCCTGACAGTTATCTTAAGTTATGTTAACTGAAAGCCTACAAGAAGTGTAAGCGTTTTCAATACAAATGCTTTAATGAAGGAATACAAATAGAGTCACATATGGAACCCTCTATCAGGGGGCAGATATCTGATTTAGAATCTTGTGTAGGATGAAGGAAGACATGGGAAGACCCAAGATTCTAAACATGTTCTGCTTGTGTCCCATAAAATACAAAGAGGGCTCAGTGAGGAGTTATATTTAAATTCTCTGCAAGCAAGCAACAAATTGTGATGCCACTCCCTAGTAGGTTTCATCCTATAGGGCTGACTTTTTGAGCTTTTTTCCGTTCTTGTTGGTGCTCCCAATTCGTTGTTTTTCTCTGTGAGTTACACGGGATTCCCAGGTGTGGTTCTATGCTCGCTGCATCTAGAGGGACACCAGCCATGCCACACTGACGGGGACAATGTCTGATTGGTTTATGGCAAAATTATCTTTTTATTGCAAAATTAGAAGAGGTTTTCCTGTCCACCTGCCAACCAAACCCCCCGTTCTACCTTTGTTACATAGATGATATTCTAATCATCTGGACCGCAAGCAAAGAGGAATTCTCACGTTCCACAAGAATTATAACGCATCATCAACCTCACAATTTACCCAAAGAAATCAACTTCCTGGACACCACTATCGGTATCAAGGACAATTCCATCCAGACATTCCTGTCCTGCAAACCGACAGACAGACCAACCTTCCTGAAATATAATGGCTTCCACACTAAACACACACAAAAAATCCATCATATCATAGGCAATAGGATACAACCCCATCTGTTTTGATAAGGCAGACCATTACTTTATAAAATAGGGTTACAGCACCAGGATTATTGACAGCCAGATTCAGAGGGCCACCAACATTCACCATAAAAAAAAATCTCAGGTATAAAGAACAACATACAGATAGCTGTGTACCACTTGTGGTCACCTACCACCCCCAAGTTGAAGCTTCGAGATATCAAAATAACTTTTGGAATATGTCCAACAGCCCTCTATGTGAGTGAAACAGGCCAACCATTACATACAATATTTAATTCCTACAGATAAAACCCAAGATAGAACATTTCTGTCCCATTATCACATTATAGATCAGCTTATAAACCAAACACCCAGACCCCACTAAAAGTGTGACTGCCATCTGACACCACCAGAGAATGACTGCATCTCATTATACCACCAGTAACTGATCAAAGAACTCAGACCTGAACTCTACTATGTAATGTGTACTTGTCTTTAAGAGAGATGTTATTCACATTAATTTTGTGTAACATGCCTGATGAAGAGACCTCAGAGGTCTTGAAAGCTTGCACTCTAAACCTACTCAGTTAGCCAGTAAAGGTTTCTACGGCTAACACAGTATCAACTCTTACTGATTGATCATACCCATGTCAATTCATGGATTCATTCTAAGAATTTGAAGCTGTTTTGAAAAGCAATAAAGTGAAGGAAAACCATAGCGGCAGGTCCTATTTAACTTCCAATCTGTATTAGGTTCTATTCCAGGAATAAGCTATCAGCATCCTCGACACGTAATAAAAGGCCTGATTTAAAAAAAAATATTCTTGCTGAACACTAGGGTAGTCAATCACTGCCTCATTCACAAGATTGATCAACCTGTCTGTATTCAATGTTGTTTAAGTACAATTCAAGGTTTCTCAAAAGCCAGCAGCATTGTGTTCAGACTCTTCATGCTGGAGGAAAGGATGTGGGGTTCATACTGCTATAACAACGAGTGATCAAATAAACACTGTAAATAAACATAAATATATCTGGAATATATTGCAAATTATCTAGATTGTAAGCTTGCGAGCATAGCTTACTTCCTCATGTATCAGTCTGTCTAATTTGGTATGTAGTTCCCTTCTATGCTCTGTATCTAAATGTACGTAAATTGTATATGAATAAATGTTAATGTAATATATTCCACCTACACTTATGCAGAGCTAGATTTACTACTATAGCAGAACCTCCTTTACAAAAAAGAACAAATATTTTACAATACACAAGAATATATGCAGACATTTGAAATTACATTATTCACCTTTTGCCTATGGACCATCTAAATGCATCCATGCTGCTTTCCCCAGTTTTACCACATAAGGCCATCTTATCCTATTATCTAAGTGGGTACATGCAGTGGCGGAACTACTGTTGTCGACTGGGGTGCCCGCCAGCATTGTGGTGCAGCCCCGCCGTGGCTGCATTGAAGGGGCACATCGGGTGGCCCATGCTCTTGGGGCCACCCAATGACAATGGATTTCCTGAGGCCCGGTCAGCACTGCGGTACTTTAAGAACGCGACCGTGCCCCAGCGATGATGTCAGCACTGGGAGGAAGACGTCACTTCCTCGCCGCATGGGAAGAGACCGCCGGGGAGGAGAGGAGGGAGTCAGAGTGGGAGCTCTGACTCCCATCATCATGAGGCAACCACTGGACCCCAGGGAAGTCACCCTCCTGCACCTAAAAGGTAGTTTTTTTAACTGTTTGTGTGTGAGAGAATGTGTGTCTGTGTGTATGTCTATGTGTGTTTATGTCTGCATGTGGGTCTGTATGTGTGTCTCTTTGCATGTGGGTCTGTATGTGTATCTGTTTGTCTGTATGTGTATCTGTATGTGTATCTGTTTGTCTGCATTTGTGTCTGTATGTGTATCCGTATGTGTATCTGTTTGTCTGCATGTGTGTTTGTATGTGTATCTGAATGTTTGTCATTAATTGTGTCTGTGTATTTGCATGCGTGTTTATATGTGTATGTGTGTCTGTAGGTGTATCTGTCTGCATGTGTGTCTGTATGTGTATCTGTATGTCTCTGTGTCTGTATATGTATCTGTTTGTCTGCATGTGTGTCTGTATGTGTATCTGTATGTGTATCTGTCTGTCTGCATGTGTGTCGGTATGTGTATCTGTTTGTCTGCATGTGTCAGTGTGTGCCCTTATGTACCTGTATGTGTGTCACTGTTTATATCTGTATGAGTGTCATTCTGTGTATGTGCATCTGCATGTGTGTCTGTATGTGTGTCATTGTTTGTATCTGTAGAAATGTCATTCTGTGTATCTGAATGTGTATCCTTTTGTGTGTCTGTGTATTAGCATGTGTGTCCGTGTGTGTATGTGTTATACAAATGGAGGGGCGGTTGAAGATGCATGGGGTGGCCCGAGGGCAGGGGCGTTGCTAGGTCTCCAAAAGATCAGGGGCTGGAGCCCATGTCAGATTTGAAGAAGTGGAGTAAAAAAAAAGCTCATATACTTAGTGGGGCATACAGACAGAAATAGATATAGATATAAAAAATTGGTGTGAGGCCAATGTAAACTCCGTGGAGGCAGTAGAATGGACAGTATTTTTATGTAGAAAAGGTGGCAACCCTAGGGGGACATATTGATAGATGTACTATTTTTGTAACTTGAGAAAATTACGTTATATATATTCATATATAAAATTCACAGTAATGTGCATTGTGTGAGTGTATCACACATTACTATATCACGATACACCATAAGACTCACAACAACAAAAAACTCACATTACCGGTAATTACTTACACACTTACTTACACAGCCACAAATACTCAAACATATACGCAGCCACACATTCACACATACACCAGTAACACAGACCCTTACATAAACACCCACCTACATACAGAAAGATTTATTTTCCTCCAATCCCTGCAGCTGGTGTTCTATCAACAAGTTCCCAAGTCTTCCGGTGCTCCTACAGTATCAGAGCGTGAGGGGGCAGAGCATGCACCCCTTGCGCTATTCTCTGCTGCATGCGCCCAACTTTGCAACTGCTCTAATACTGTACCCACGGGGAACTGGCCTTGTGCCATCTGAGCCCAAACAGCTTGTAACACACACACACACACACACACTCACTCACATGGACACTCAGTCAGCACACTCACTCACATGGACACTCAGTCAGCACACACACTCACATGGACACTCAGTCAGCACACACACTCACATGGACACTCAGCCAGCACACACACTAACATGGACACTCAGGCAGCACACACACTCACATGGACACTCAGGCAGCACACACACACTCAGAGGCGGCTCTCTAATTAGGCGAGTTAGGCAGCCGCCTAAGGCCTCGCACTCACGGGGGCCTCGCGGCTGCCTAAGTCACCATATTACCTTTGATGTATCAGGGAGCTTAACGCTGCCGTTAAGCTCCCTGTTACACTAACCTGGGACTTTTCCTCTGTGCATCTTCTCTCCTGCACGGAGGAAGGAAGTTCCGATCGCGTTTTTTTTTTTTTTTAAACTTTATTGAACCCGCGCAGCTTCAATAAAGTTTAAAAAAACAAAAAAAAACGCGACCGGAACTTCCTTCCTCCGTGCAGGAGGGAAGATGCACAGAGGAAACAACGGAGAGCAGCATGGAGGTAAGTACTAGGGAAGGGGGGAGGAGGGTGGTACAAACGAGCAAAGACTGGCATAATGAGGGGCTAAATATTGGCACAGTGTGGGGCAAAATCCTGGCATAATGAGGTAAGGGGCAAAATCCTGGCATAGTGAGGGGCAAAATCCTGGCATAATGAGGTGAGGTGCAAAATCCTGGCATAGTGAGAGGCAATATCCTGGCATACAGTGGCAAAATCCTGGCATATTGAGAGGCAAAATTCTGGCATTATGAGGGGCAAAATCCTGGCACAGAGTGGCAAAATCCTGGCATAGTGAGAGGCTAAATCCTGGCATTGTGAGGGGCAAAATAGTGGCATTATGAGGGGCAATATCCTGGCATACAGTGGCAAAATCCTGGCATAGTGAGAGGCTAAATCCTGGCATTGTGAGGGGCAAAATAGTGGCATTATGAGGGGCAATATCCTGGCATACAGTGGCAAAATCCTGGCATATTGAGAGGCAAAATTCTGGCATTGTGAGGGGCAAAATTGTGGCATAATGAGGGGCAAAATTGTGGCATAATGAGGGGCAAAATTGTGGCATAATGAGGGGCAAAATTGTGGCATAATGAGGGGCAAAATCCTGGCACAGAGTGGCAAAATCCTGGCATATTGAGGGGCAAAATTCTTGCATATTGAGGGGCAAAATCCTGGCATAGAGTGGCAAAATCCTGGCAAATTGAGGGGCAAGATCCTGGCATAGAGTGGCAAAATCCTGGCAAATTGTGGGGCACAATCCTGGCATAGAGTGGAAAAATCCTGGCATATTGAGGGGCAAAATCCTGGCAGATTGAGTGGCACAATCCTGGCATATTGAGGGGCAAAATCCTGGCATATTGAATGGCTTAATCCTGGCATATTGAGGGACTAAATCCTGGCATATTGAGGGGGTAAATCCTGACATATTAAGGGGCTAAATCCTGGCATATTAAATGGCTAAATCCTGGCATATTGAGTGGCAAAATTCTGGCATTTTGAATGGCTAAATCACAGTGCATCCGGTGCTGTGAGGAAGAACAAAGTGCCAATCTTCTAGCACAACATGGTCTGTGAGACCACTTTCAACATTGAGCACCTTTCCTTCTGGCTGAGTGTTTCTCTTAGTGTGTGATTGTGTGCTTTCTGAGTGTGTCTGTGAGTCAGTGTGTGCTGGCTGAGTGTATCTGTGAGTGTGTGCTGGCTGAGTGTGATTGTGTGCTGACTGAGTGTGTCTGTGAGTCAGTGTGTGCTCACTGAGTGTGTCTATGAATGACTGTGTGATATGTGTTAGTGTTCACATTTAGGACACAGCAATAACAATGTGAGTTAGTCAGCCGCACACAATTTTATCTATACCAAATGTTTATAGATGTTTGTAGAATAATTATAAGACAAATACAATTCTAGGAGCTGTTCATTTCTAGAAGCTGGGTTTTGAGTCTGATCTTGAAATATGCTATTTCTACAGTTCATTTTTATTATCACTTGCATATATTTTATTTAATAATGTGTGTCCGTGAGGGCCTCATGTTCGACTTTCGCCTAAGGCCTCACAAAGTCTAGAGCCGCCACTGCACACACTCACATGGACACTCAGGCAGCACACACACACTCGCATGGAAACTCAGCCAGCACACACACTGACATGGACTCTCAGCCAGCACACACACTCACATGGACTCTCAGCCAGAACACACTCACATGGACACTCAGGCAGCACACAATCACATGGATACTCAGGCAGCACACACACTCACATGGATACTCAGGCAGCACACACACTCACATGGACTCTCAGCCAGCACACACTCACATGGACACTCAGGCAGCACACACACTCACATGGACACTCAGGCAGCACACACACTCACATGGATACTCAGGCAGCACACACACTCACATGGACACTCAGGCAGCACACACACTCACATGGACTCTCAGGCAGCACACACACTCACATGGACACTCAGGCAGCACACACACTCACATGGACACTCAGCCAGCACACACTCACATGGACACTCAGTCAGCACACACACACTCACATGGACACTCAGGCAGCACACACACTCACATGGACACTCAGCCAGCACACACTCACATGGACACTCAGTCAGCACACACACACACTCACATGGACACTCAGTCAGTACACACATACTCACATGGACACTCAGCCAGCACACACACTCACATGGACTCTCAGCCAGCACACACACTCACATGGACTCTCAGCCAGCACACACTCACATGGACACTCAGGCAGCAAACACACTCACATGGACTCTCTGCCAGCACTCACTCACATGGACACTCAGGCAGCACACACTCACATGGATACTCAGGCAGCACACACACTCACATGGACACTCAGGCAGCACACATACTCACATGGACTCTCAGCCAGCACACACTCACATGGACACTCAGCCAGCACACACACTCACATGGACACTCAGCCAGCACACACTCACATGGACACTCAGTCAGCACACACACACTCACATGGACACTCAGTCAGTACACACACACACACACTCACATGGACACTCAGCCAGCACACACACTCACATGGACTCTCAGCCAGCACACACACTCACATGGACTCTCAGCCAGCAAACACACTCACATGGACACTCAGGCAGCACACACACACTCACATGGACACTCAGTCAGTACACACACACTCACATGGACACTCAGCCAGCACACACACTCACATGGACTATCAGCCAGCACACACACTCACATGGACTCTCAGCCAGCACACACACTCACATGGACACTCAGGCAGCAAACACACTCACATGGACACTCAGGCAGCAAACACACACTCACATGGACACTCAGTCAGTACACACACACTCACATGGACACTCAGTCAGCACACACACTCAGATGGACACTCAGCCAGCACACACACTCACATGGACACTCAGGCAGCATACACACACTCACATGGACACTCAGGCAGCACACACACTCACATGGACTCTCAGCCAGCACACACTCACATGGACACTCAGCCAGCACACACTCACATGGACACTCAGTCAGCACACACACACTCACATGGACACTCAGCCAGCACACACACTCACATGGACTCTCAGCCAGCACACACTCACATGGACACTCAGGAAGCACACACACTCACATGGACACTCAGCCAGCACACACTCACATGGACACTCAGTCAGCACACACACACTCACATGGACACTCAGTCAGTACACACACACTCACATGGACACTCAGTCAGTACACACACACTCACATGGACACTCAGGCAGCACACACACACTCACATGGACACTCAGTCAGTACACACACACTCACATGGACACTCAGTCAGTACACACACACTCACATGGACACTCAGGCAGCACACACACACTCACATGGACACTCAGCCAGCACACACACACTCACATGGACACTCAGCCAGCACACTCACTCATAGACATACTCACCAGACCACAGCCAGCAGTGACACTTCAGCAGATTTTTTTTAAACTAAATTACCAGTTGCTCACTGAGCATCAGGGCTGCATGGAGAGTCTTCTTTCATTAAAGTAAAAAGAGCAAAGAGCAAAAAAAAATAACGTGTTGCAGTGAGGGCGGCATGAAGTCCCTGCTCAGAGGGGAAGTTCCGGCTCAGAGGGGATGTCCCGGCTCAGAGGGAGGAAAAAAAACAGTATCGGAGACTCGGTCTCCATTCGGGGCTTTGATCTGGAGATTCGGGGCTTCAGCCCCAGTAGCCACCCCCTAGCGACGCCTCTGCCCGAGGGTACTTTTCGCACCGGGGCCCAGTGGTTTCTAGTTACACCTCTGGGTACATGTATACAGTACTTTGGTTGTCAGTAGTTAGTGCAGAATAGCTCCCACTACAGTCACATCAGAGTATCGATGTCTTGATTAGGAAAAAGTGACTTGTGCTTGTAGGTGGAGATTCTAGCATGTGTAGGAGCAGTTGTAACTCCACACATCTTACAACAGACATGAGTAACGCTCTGTGGCTATATATATATGTGGAGCACTGCTTGAATGGTGGGTGGTGAGAATGGGATAATGTTTAGTTGCAGTATGCCAGCTTGTAAAAAAAAGCCGGTAGAGGCACTGGCTGGGGGAGATCAAAAGATCCCCCCCTCACCAGCCCTCTGCTCGGCATGCTCTTCTAGATCCGGGGAGGGGGCAGAGCTAACCGTCCACTGGCAGCAAGAGATAGTGCTGCTAGGCTCCCCATGCCTGCATTAAACATGGGGAGCCGAGCAGCACCTTCTCTTGCTGACCATGGCTCCCCGTAATGCAGACTGTGCTCTGCTTCACAGGGTGGGGTGGAGCTACACCGCTCAGCCGGTTAGCTCCGCCCCCTCCCTGTATCCACCTTTGAAGGCAAAGGGAAGGGTGGGAGAGAGAGACAGGGGCAGGGGGGAGAGACAGAACGGGGAGAGACAGAACAGCTGGAAGAGCGAGAGAGAGATACAGAACAGGGGGGTAGAGATAAAAAACAGAGGGAGAGAGAGACAGAACAGGGGGAAAGGGGGAGAGAGAGAGACAGACAGAACAGTGGGAGAGAGAGACAGAACAGGGGGGGGAGAGAGAGACAGACAGGGGGAGGGAGGGAGAGAAAGACAGAACAGGGGGAATGGGGAGAGAGAGAGACAGAACAGGGGGGAGCGAGAGACATAACGGGGGGGGAGAGACAGAACAGGGGGGAGAGAGACAGAACGGGGGGGGGGAGAGAGACAGAACAGAGGAAGGGGAGGAGAGAGACAGAACAGAGGGAGAGAGAGAACAGGTATGGGGGAGTTAGAGAGAGACAGACAGGGCAATGAAGAGGAAAGGGACAAACATGGGAAGGGAGAGAGATACATACATGGGGGGGCGCCATGGGGGAATCCCGCACAGGGCGCCGGAACACTTAAGGCCGGCCCTGATTTCCCTAAGCCTCACCACAGACATAGAAACAACCTTTACCCATATGTCAGTTTATTACCTAAACAGTGGACTGACAACAAAGTTACTAAACAAAGCAAAATAGTTTAAAAGAGAAAAGGGGCTTTATTGAATGAGTCAAACTTGTGTGAAAGGTTTGTCTTCAGCGAAAGTCCCTGAATGACGATGAACTGGAGAAGTTCCAAAGAACAACAGAATATATATATATATATATATATATATATATATACGCACAATACTATGAAACACCTTAAAAGGGGCATAAATACATAGGAGAAAAACAAATAAAACATATTTAGTGTAATAAATATGGAATAGTGCACAAATCTTCTTTAATCCAGGATTATTTAAAACACCTAAAAACACCAATGGTGCAGCATCCAAAATAACAAAAGAGCAAACAGCACTCAGTCACAACACGCTTTAGTCCACTGTGTAAGGGAAGTCCAACAGCATAAAAGCAATAACTCTTTGTGTTTGGTGAGATGTGTTAGCAGTTATTGATGATGTTGCACATCCAGGACCTATCCCTGCCCCTTCACCCACATTGCAGATCCAAGACTTACCCCTGCTCCCCAGAACATGCCCCCTCATTCACATTGCACATCCAGGACTTATCCCTGCACCTCATGACTTGCCCCTTCACCCACATTTCCTTGATTCTTTGTTTTTATTTTGTGATTTGACTGGTGCAGGTGACTCCGCCGCTTTCATCTTTGGGGCGCATATGCCTGCTCACACATATTGTCTAACTACCTTTATTCTATTTAAATGGATTAAGTCGATGTGGGCTGTTACCTACATCTAAAGTCTTGTGAAGAAATGCGTCAGGGTTTTCGTGGCTGGCATGCTATGCAGGGCCGGACTGGCCTACCGGGATACCGGGAAAAATCCCGGTAGGCCGTCTTCCCTGGGGCCACCGCAGACTTTAAGAATGTGGCCGGTGGGGCCGTTTTAAGAACACAGCTGGCGGGGCCGCTTTAACAGTGCTCTACACTTTCCCCGAGACAGTCTGAGCGCCGGATGTAGGTGACATCCGACGCTCAGGGAAAAAATGAATAACGGTGTGCTGCCTCTGCCATTATACGAAGCAGGCACCGTTTAATACCTACAGCGTTTAAAAAATAAATAAAAAATAAATAAAAAATTGTGTGTATATGTAAGTGTGTCTGCGTGTGTGACAGTGTGCATGTGTTACTGTGTGTAACTGTGAATGTGTAACTTTTTGTCTGTAAGTGTGACTTTATAAGTGTGTGTATTTCTGCATGTGTGTATATATGTATATAAGACCGGGAACGGGGGACTAATAAAAGTACTCAAAAAAAAAAATTGGGCAGACTAGATGGACCGAATGGTTCTTATCTGCCGACACATTCTATGTTTCTATGTGTACATCCACCTCCCTGCAAACAGCATTTTGTGTGACAGTGTGCATTTGTTACTGTGTGTAAGTGTATCTCTAAGTGTGAATGTGTAACTTTTTGTCTGTGACTGTGTGTAAGTGTGACTGTATGTAAGTGTGTGTATTTCTGCATGTGCGTTCACCGCCTGGTCTGAACCAGCCTCCTCCCTGCAAACAGCATTTAAAATAAAAATCTGTGTGTATATGTAAGTGTGTCTGCGTGTGTGACAGTGTACATGTTACTGTGTGTGTCTGCAATTGTGACTGTGTGTATGTCTGTAAGTGTGACTGTAGATGTGTCTGTGTAACTGTAAGTGTATCTAAGTGTGTGTATTTCTGTATGTGTGTGTGTGTATTTCTGTATGTATGTGTGACTGTGTGTGTTTAAGTGTGACGGTCTGTAAGGGTTTATGTCTGTGTGTATCAAATAGAAAAGTAGCAGTGCAGTGTCCGCTGTGTGCCAGACTACTCTCGCGGCCAATGTGTTATGGCCTCCTTTTCCCTCCTACACGATGCTGGAGCCTTCTTCTGTTCTGGGGTAAGTCCTGTGAGTGCAATCTAAGTGATGGGGTAAGTCCTGAGTGCTGGGGCAAGTCCTGTAAGTGCATTCTAAGTGATGGAGCATGTCATGTAACTGCAATCGGCTTTCTGAGGTGCTGGGGCAAGTTTTGTGAGTGCAGACTGTGAGCTGGGATAAGTCCTGTGAGTGCAATCTATGTGCTAGGGTAAGTTCTACCTGGGGCAAGTCCTGTGAATGCAATATGAGTGCTGGGATAGGCCATGGGTTGGGCATGTTCTGTGAGGCCAATCCGGGTGCTGGGGTAAATTAATATATCCACTCAGTATGTTCACAAGTTTAAATCTCACACACTGCCCTGATATATACCCCATGCACATGGCAATTCCTATAACCTTGTGTATATACTGGGGGCATATATTGGTCTAGGCATGGTTATATATCAGTTTTATCTATAAAAAGAATACACTCTTCATATGTGCTTTGAAATGTTTTTCTCTTTTATGAACAAGAAAAATAATGTTATGCTATGGGGCTGGTATAATGGTGTTATGCTATGGGGCTGGTATAATGATGTTATGCTATGGGGCTGGAATAGGGTTGCCACCCAGCTGTTATTTTACCGGCAGGCCAGTAAAAAAATGGCTTGCTGCCAATGCTAAGTCTATGCAGGCAGTAGCAAGGCCGGTATTTTTTGTGTGGAAAAGGTGGCAACCCTAGGCTGGTATAATGATGTAATGCTATGGGCTGGTATAATGATGTCATGCTATGGGGCTGGTATAATGATGTCATGCTATGGGGCTGGTATACAATTATTTCCAGGGCTGGTTTTTATCCCCAGTCCGGCCCTGATGCTATGTCACTGTGAACTGCTTCGTCTGCACTGTTACATTTTCTAATAAATATGACACTTTTTTACCTGCTACCCCATCTCAAGGATTCACTTTATTTGATGGTCACACTACTTGGATACTTTTTGTAGTGGAGCACGTTCACTGCTTGTGTGTGGATGAGGTATTAGTTTGTTTTTGTGCGGTTGCTCTCTATGGCCAGTATGGAGCCCCGAAGGTGGAAGTGATCGTTTCATGTGAGTTCTCTAGCTGAAGTGACTTTTGTATGTTTGTTTACAAAGGTGGCATCTTATCACAGTTAGTGTTGAGCGAACCTGACCCGCACTGTTTGGGTTCGTACCGAACATTACGTTTTTTGGACTGTATGTTTGGGTTGGAGTTCGGGGTTCAGCGATTTAATGGCGCATTTTGAAAGGCTGCAGGGCAGCCAATCAACAAGCGTTTGACTCATTTGCCCTTAGAAGCCATCACAGCCATGCCTACTAATGGCATGGCTGTGATTGGCCAGTGCAGCATGTGACCCAGCCTCTATATATATATATAAGTTGGAGTCACGTACACGCACATCACATGAGCTCTTCTTAGTCTAGGGAGAGGATGCTGCAGCTGTGAGGGACAGATTAAAAAAATTCTGGTGTTGAATCTGCAAACTACAGCGATTATTCAAACTACAGCTATTATTCAAATTACAGTGATTATTTTAGTGGGTGCTCTACTACATATTTGTACCCTGCCCTGAGCCCAGTGCCACAGAGAGTGCAGTGCACTTGCAACTGCATGTGTGCCAGGCACATAACTTTAATCCTGTTCTGTTAGCTCAGTGGGCAACATCTAGGCATTTTTAAATACTGCAATTTGTTGGTGTTAAATATTACATTTGCGTCCTGCACTTTATATCTGAGAGTCAAATAGAACCGTCAAATACTGTGCTTACAGCGCACTTTGAAAAATTCTAATAGTTTTGGGTGGTAAATAGTACATTTGCGTCATGCGGTGCACTTCATATCTGAGAGTCAAATAGAACAGTGAAATACTGTGGTTACAGCGCACTTTGAAAAATTCTAATAGTTTTGGGTGCTAAATAGTACATTTGCGTCTTGCGGTGCACTTCATATCTGAGAGTCACTTAAAAAAATTCTAATAGTTTTGGGTGGTAAATAGTACATTTGAGTCTTGCGGTGCACTTCACATCTGAGAGTCAAATAGAACAGTCAAATACTGTGCTTACAGCGCACTTTGAAAAATTCTAATTATTTTGGGTGCTAAATAGTACATTTGCGTCTTGCGGTTCACTTCATATCTGAGAGTCAAATTGAACAGTGAAATACTGTGGTTACAGTGCACTTTGAAAAATTCTAATTGTTTTAGGTGCTAAACAGTAAATTTGCGTCTTGCGGTGCACTTCATATCTGAGAGTCAAATAGAACAGTGCAATACTGTGCTTACAGCACACTTTAAAAAATTCTAATTGTTGTGCTAAATAGTACATTTATGGCCTGCACTTCATATCTGAGAGTCAAATAGAACCGTCAAATACTGTGCTTACAGCGCACTTTGAAACATTCGAATTGTTTTGGGTGCTAAATAGTACATTTGCGTCTTGCGGTGCACTTCATATCTGAGAGTCAAATAGAACAGTCCAATACTGTGCTTACAGCGCACTTTGAAAAATTCTAATTATTGTGCTAAATAGTACATTTATGGCCTGCACTTCATATCTGAGAGTCAAATAGAACAGTCCAATACTTCGCTTACAGCGCACTTTGAAAAATTATAATTGTTGTGCTAAATAGTACATTTACGTCTTGCGGTGCATTTTTTGCAGTCCAATAAACAAAAATACAAATAAAAAACAGTGTTGGCGCTGCTTCGACCTACACCGCCACAGTCACCGCCTCCTCAACCTATGGGTCACTTAGTATAAACTGAAAGAGAATACCCTGCACTTCATCCCTCTCTCAAATTGATAATTCTGTTGATCCTCCTGGCATGCTTTAGATTTATGTTCTTCCAAAGCTAAAATCACCATCTAGTGTTATTTTATGGCTCAGCTGCATTTTTAATTTGTATGTATTTTATGTTATTTTAAGTTATTTCCCTATCCACATTTGCTTGCAGGGCACTTACTCTTACCCACATTTTACTTCCTTTTGCAGCCCTCTAGCCCTTTCCATGACTTTTTTAGAGGCATTTTAGTGGCCAAAAGTTCGTGTCCCCATTGACTTCAATGGGGTTCGGGGTCAAGTTCGAGCACGGACCCGGACATTTGTTCGAAGTTCGGTCAAACCTGCCGAACCCGAACATCCAGGTGTCCGCTCAACTCTAATCACAGTACCACGCTTGAATTCACTGAGCTCCGCAGAACAAACTTTTTTTTTCTAAATATTTTTAGTAATAGGTGGATTTTATATATATATTTTTTTTTTTAATATTTATTTATTGATTTTTTTCATCCAAGATCGCATGGTATATCAAATAAAAAATACAGAGATAAAATGAGTCGTGGCATTACTTGAAATATGTACATAGAATAAACATAAAATTCACATAAAATTCAAGTGGTAGAGGTCGAATATCCTGTGTCAGTACACTCACCTTACAAAACAAAATACAAAATACAATATAATAATACAAAATAATTTTCACATTGTTAATATGAGAAGGGGGAGGGGGGGGGGGTTGTGAGGGGTTGTTGCCCAATTCAGTTTCGTAGTGCATGTGTTTCCATATTACAGTATAGTAATAGGGGTATGGGGTGTGATGCTCATTTCCGCTTTTTTGTTTATTGTATTTGAATAAGATATGAGTCTTGGGGGGTGAAGGGGGGGGGGGGGTGGGGGAGAGAGAGAGATGTGAAAAGAGAGAGGGGTGTATATGTCCATAAACATATAGATAAGGGGGGGACAAATTTCAGGAGGGTGGCGTGGTTGGAAGGAAAAAAAAGAAGGGGGGGTTATTCCAGGGTGGGGTTTTCATTCTCCTAAAAACTGGATGGTTACCAAAACAACTTAAATATACAATAAATACACATGTGAAAAGGATTGGATGATACTAATCAAAAATAGAAAACACTAAAACATATAAATTACAGCATTTATACACAATAGTACCAACGTCTTATAATGACATTTTCCATAATAGAAATTCTAGTTTTATGAGGAAATAACATCTTTCCTGCATATGTTTGTCGTTTATTTTGCATTTGCATATATACCATATGTTTTGTAGGAACTATAGTGATCGGTTTCACTGGGGAGCTATCCCACCAGTGTCTCCCAGGGAAAAACACTACCAGTAGGGCCTGTGGGAAGTGACCGCATGTTGTCATATATAGGTTATGGCTCTTTTGTTTAGATGATTATGTGCTTCAAAATTTCTGCACATTTGGGTGATTCTAAATGGTCCATCCAGGGGAGCCATTTGTATGTGGCTTTCAAGCCCTCACCTTTAGATGTGTGGATGATTTCCTCGGAGCTCCTGAAGTCCTCCACCAGGGCGGCCCACTCCCCATATGTGGGTGCTCTCGTCTGTTTCCACAGTCTTGGGATAAGTATTTTCATGGCATTGAGTAGTATCGGTGTGAGTGACCTCTTATATGTGCCTATTGGTTCTGGCGTGTGGTGTAGGAGTGATGCCAGCGGGGTGCCTGCAAAATTCGGGTCTGATATTGATTTAATAGTTTCTATGACAACTTTCCATAGTGGAGTAAGAAGAGGGCATGTCCACCATATGTGGAGGAATGTCCCCCTGGAGGATCGGCATCTCCAACATATATCAGTATGAGTGGGAAATAGTCGCTTGAGAGTGGCGGGCACTCTATACCATCTAGTTAGAAGTTTATATGAATTTTCTTGAGCATGGGCTGATATAGAGCATTTGTGTGTAAGAATGGACATTTTTGTCCATTGTTTATCTGTGAGCGTGCAGTCACAATCTGTTTCCCATTGCCTTATGTAATATGGTTTCGTAGGTGGTTGAAGTTGTTTTAGTAAATTGTATATGGTGGATATGAGTCTTTTGGGTACCTGTGGTGTTGCGCAGAGGGCTTCATAGGCTGTCAGAGTAGGTGGATATTGTTTGTTTTTTTAAGATTTTCGAGGTGTAGTGTTTGAGTTGTTCATAGGTGAAGCACTGGGCAGGTGTAGGAATATTATCGGCATAGAAGGCTGTGATTGGTTTGATAGCATTGTCTTTCATGACATGTCCTAATCTAGGGTAGAGTATGTCAGCGTGAAACATAGGTTTCAGTGCTTCTGGAGAATAGCCAGGTTGGAAATCATTGTTTTATATAAGTGATGTGAGTGGTGATGGGGAGTTTACGAGGCCATCTAGTTTGCGGGTATTTGCCCATTGTCTAAGTGTGGGTGGGGTTGTCGGGTGTTGAGTGGAGATGGTAATATTCTGAGTGTGCGAGATCCAGATCGCTGAGGGTATGGGGACCATTATGTTTCTTTGTTCTAGAGAGACCCAGTGTTTTTTAGCAGGGCCCGTCCATTCTACTATGCGGGCAAGATGGGTAGCTTTATGGTATACTTCTATGTCTGGCAGAGCCATACCTCCTAGGTGTTTGGGTCTAGTGAGATAGGGATATCCTAATCGGGGAGTTTTATTTTGCCATATAAATTTGGTTATATCTCTTTTGATTTCAGTGAAAAATTGTTTTGGGATCAGTATGGGGAGTGTTTGTAGGAGATACAATAATCTGGGGAGGATATTCATCTTGATGGCCCCTGCGCGACCAAACCATGAGAGATTTCTCTTAGACCAACATTCCATGTCTGCTTTAATACGTCGTGTTAGCATAGTGTAGTTAAGTGTATATAAGTCTGTGACGTTTTTGGATATGGTGAGCCCCAGGTATTTGATAGTGTCACGTGCCCAGGGAAATGGGTACGTAGTCTGTATGGTGGTTACCATGTTTGGGGGGGTAGTAAGATTTAGTATTTCTGATTTGTTTAAATTAGCTTTGAAGTTCGAATGAGAAGAGTACGTGTTCATTTCGTGCATGATATGTGGCAGTGACTCTAGGGGGTTGGTGACAAAAAATATTATATCATCTGCAAATGCAGCTACTTTATATTGTCTTGGGCCTATTTGTAGACCCTGTATTTGTTGATTTTGTCTAATGGCATTTAGGAAGGGTTCCATAGACAATACAAACAGTAGGGGGGAGAGGGGGCATCCCTGCCGTGTGCCATTCGACAGGGTGAATGGATCGGATAGGGTACCGTTAACTCTAATACGGGCTTGTGGGCGATGGTATAGAGTCTGAATCCATCGAAGCATGGATGGGCCCAGTCCCATTTTGGTGAGCACCGTTTGTAGGAATGTCCAATTCACCCTGTCGAATGCTTTTTCAGCGTCGATTGATAAAAGTAAGGTTGGTGTGGGGTATGTGTGGGCGTAGTGAATTAGGTTGATTAGTTTTGTGGTGTTATCCCTGGCTTCTCTTCCAGGGACAAACCCCACCTGATCTTGATGGATACAGTCTGGTAACACGTCTCGTAATCTATTAGCTAATATTTTGGCAAAGAGTTTTGTGTCGTTGTTAAGAAGGGAAATGGGTCTGTAGTTTGAGCATTCCGTGTGATCTCTACCGGGTTTTGGGATTATAGTAATGTGTGCTTCTTGGGCTTGTGTTGGAAGGAACCCAGATGTGGATAGGGAGTTGAATACAGTCACGAATTGTGGGATCAGTGTGGGTGCAAATGTTTTGTAATATGGTAAAGTTAGACCGTCAGGTCCAGGGCTTTTGCCAGTGGGTGAAGATTTTAGCGCTGTGCCCACTTCAAGTTCAGTGATTGGAACTTCCAATGCCTGAATCGTTTCTGTTGTCAAGTGGGTAGGGAAGTTTTTTTCAAGATAGGTTAGGAGGCCAGTCGTGGGCTGATGTGCGTCGTGGTGTGTGGGCTCGTGCAGATTGTATAGTTGTTTGTAGTATGTTCGGAAGGTGGATGCTATAAGAGAGGTCTCTGTCGCCATTTCTTTAGATGGCGTCTTAATATTTGGTATAAAAGTGGTAGACAGTTTGGTGCGGAGGGCTTTGGCTAATGGGCGTCCCGGTTTGTTTCCAAATTCGTGGATTCTGCTTTTTAATATATGATGCGCTCTTTGGGTCAATGTTGTACAAATAGATGCTAATTTGGATCTGAGGGTGAGCAGAGTCTGGTATGTAGATGGGGATAGGGATAGTTTGTGTCTATTTTCTATGTTGGCTATTTGGGCTAGAAGATCTGTCAGAGCCTGTGATTTTGATTTTTTCTCGTAAGAGGCTATGCTTATGAGGTGTCCGCGGATAACCGCTTTGTGTGCCTCCCAAATTGTGGGTTGGGGTACCTCTGTTGAGGCATTTTCTTGAAAATAATTCTGAAGCACCTTGGTTAAGGTTGCAACATGTGCCTTGTTTTTCAGTAGAGACTCATTGATCTTCCAGTTGGGGGCTCGTGTCGGTAAGGAGGGAATTGAAAGTTTAATCAGTGTGTGAGCGTGGTCACTCCATGTTATGTGCCCGATGTCAGAATGAGTGAGGAGATGGAGGTGCCTGTGGGACATAGTAATGTAGTCTATTCTAGAATATTTATTATGGGGGGCGGAGTAAAAGGTATAGTCTTTCACTGTTGGGTGCTGTATACGCCACGTGTCTATATGTTGGTGTTTATGTAGCGTGTTTTTTACCTTTTTGATGAGAGAGTATCGTGTGTGAGCCGCCCCGGTGGAAGAGTCCAGGAGAGGATCCAAGGTCATGTTAAAAGCGCCTCCTAGAATCGAGATGCCCTCTGAAAAAGACGAGAATTTGTCAATGATGTGACATAGGAATGGACTCTGTTTGGAATTTGGGGCATATAGTGTACCTATAGTGATACGGTCATTTCCCAAGGTCCCTTTAATGAATATTGCTCTCCCTTCGTTGTCATTCCAGGTATCTGTTATGACAAGGGGGGTGTTCTTAGAAATAAAGATGGCAACGCCTTTAGATCTGGAGAATGGGGAATGAGAGAAGTACATTGTTTTATAATGCTTATCAAAAATTTTTGGTACTTTGTTTCTCTGAAAATGAGTTTCCTGAATTAGAGCTATGTTAGCTTTGAGACCTCGAAGATCTCCAAACATCCTCGATCGTTTATTGGGCGAGTTCAGGCCCTTGGCATTGAGTGACAGAATAGTAATAGGGGTAGATTGATTAGGGTTGGTCATTGGTTTGGGTAGGTGGGAAGCTTGGTGTTGTAAAAATACAATTACACATAATTGTGTGGTTTTTAGGATAATTGTGTGGTAAACATATGGTTGGTGGTTGACGGATGGGATCATTGGTATATAACAGTTTGAGATCAACTGTGACAAAACAACAACAATAAAAACATATACATATACAACTGTACAACAGTGTGGAGTCTATTACGCAAGGGTGGGGTACCCTTGGTCCTAAAAGGGCCACAAGGTACCCCAGCACCTGTGTACAAAACAGCAGACTCCGGGGGGTGAAAGAAGACATGGTCTCTCCCTGATTAAACATCAACAAGAGATCAGTGTCTGCTCCTGCCGGCGGTTCTAGAAACAATTAAATGTGAGCATAAATGGTGAGTATGCGCAAATTAGGGGCTGGCTTGGGTTCAATATGAAAGTAGTATTAAAGTAGTATTGAAAAGGCGGTCATACATTATCAGACAAACAACTTAAATAGAATAGTGAAGTAAAGAGGAGAAAGAGGAAAATTAATGAGGTGGGGGGGGGGCTGACCGTTAGCTAGTGGGTTGTGGTGAGATCAGGTTATAGGGAGTAAGAACATAATATATAAAATAGATTGCAGTAAAGTGAAGAGAAGAGGAGAAAAGAGAAAAAAAAAAGAAAGAAAAAGAAGAAAAAAAAAAAAAAAAAGGGAAAAAGAAACATTTTTGTTTTTTTCTTTTTTCCCCCTTTCCCCCTTCCCCCCTTCCCCCTCTCTGGGGGGGGGGGGGGGGATCTTCATCCTTCCTTAGATAGAAGGTCTTTTCTTCAGCCTTTGATATTAAGTCCTAACGGTTTTGGGTCGTGTGGCTTTTGATTGAAGTGTAAGTTTTTCGATGGCTCTCGATGTATATATAAAAAATGAAGTAGTCATCCTCATTTTTGGTGTTATGTGGTGTACCAGTCTTGCGCTCGCTGGGGTGTTTCTGCTTGGGTGTCGGGCCTTGGTACTCGAGGGCCTGCTGCGTTTCGTCGTTTGCGTTGTGGTCTTGATAGCCATGGCTGGTTGTGTAGGGCAGACATAAGGGAGCCCATCTGGTTTGGTGTTGGCCAGTCCGGGAGCTGTACTTGCTCAATACCCAATCCTGAGCAGAATCTTTCCAGGTCTGTGGGGTTCGATATCGAGAATATGGTCCCGTTTCGTCTCACCGACAAGCTTAATGGATATCCCCAGCTGTATAGGATACCTTCCTTTCTTAATATCTCGGTCAGAGGTTGTAGGGCCTTTCGGGCCTGTAGTGTTAGCCATCCCACATCTGGTAGTATGAGAAATTGTTTTCCCTGGTATGCAAGGCCTTTGGAGCGTCTGGCTTTAGTGAGAACTTCCTCTTTTTGTGTGTAATAGTGAAAACAGCAGATCAGGTCTCTGGGGTTCGATGTCGGTGGGCCTTTGGGCCTCAGAGCTCTATGGGCCCTGTCTAGCACGATGTCCTTATGGTATTCAGGGCCTAGGATTGTGTGGAACACCTCTTGCAGCAGTGCTGTTGGGTTTTCATCCGGTGTGCCCTCTGGGATACCTCGGACCCTTAGGTTGCATCTTCGCCCCCTATTGTCTAGGTCCATAATCTGGGTAAGGAGGGAGCCTGTGGTTGAGGCTTGTGACCGTATGCGGTCTTCCAAGGCCGAGATTGTGTCCCCTATCTTTAATATGTCCTCCTCTACTTTGTGGAGTCGGTTACCTTGTTCCTGAAGGTCCGTTTTGACTTCCGTTAGCTCTTCTTTTATGGTCTGTTTCAGCTGAACCATTAGATCGGTTTGGTTTATTTTTATCTGTGTGAGGAGGTGGGAGGACAGAGATTGTAAGTCTCTTCGTGTGAGGGGCGCTTGTGTTTCTTCTGCGTCTTCCTCCATCTGTGTTTCTGAGTCATCCGAAGATGCATCTTCCAGGTGAGTAGGAGTTGGGGCGGGCGCCATTTTGGATTTTCCCACCACGGGAGGTTGCGATTGGTATATAAAGTCTTTAAGGGACGGATACCCTCCAGATTTCTTTCCCGCGGTGCAGGAAGGTGTTAGGGGGATACTCTTCTGCTTTTTCCCCATTTTGCTGCAGGTTTAAACTCTTTGTTTGTCGAGTGTTTGAGCCGCCTGGCAGGAGCTCTCAAAATTCACGTCCAGCTACATCCGATGACGGCCACGCCCCCTATATTAAATATTTTATTTGCAAAATACCGTATTTATCGGTGTATAACACGCACTTTTCTCCCTGAAAATAGGGGGGAAATGATGTGTGCGTGTTATACGCCGGAAAAAAAAAAAAATCTAAAACTTACCTCGTTCCTGCTCTGTCCCCCGGTGCTCTGAAGCTGTGTTTTTTTTTTTAAACAAACTTTATTGTTCTGCGCGGCTGGAGGGAAGCTCACAACGCTTCCCTCACAGCCACGCAGCTTCAGAGCACCGGGGGACAGAGCAGGAGCGAGGTAAGTATTGGGGTCTGGGGAAGGGGGGGGGGGGGAGGAGGGTGGCATAACAAGCATGCTAAGGGGCAATATCCTGGCAAATTGGGGGCAATATCATGGCATAATAAATGGCATATTGGGGGCAATATCCTGGCATATTGGGGGAAATATCCTGGCATATTGGGGGCAATATCATGGCATATTGGGGCAATATCCTGGCATATTACATGGCATATTGGGAGCAATATCCTGGCATATTGGGGGCAATATCCTGGCATATTAAAATGGCATATTGGGGGCAATATCCTGGCATATTAAAATGGCATATTGGGGGCAATATCCTGGCATATTAAAATGGCATATTGGGGGCAATATCCTGGCATATTAAAATGGCATATTGGGGGCAATATCCTGGCATATTAAAGGCAATATCCTGGCATATTAAATGGCATATTGGGGGCAATATCCTACATATTAAATGGCATATTGGGGGCAATATCCTGGCATATTAAAATGGCATATTGGGGGCAATATCCTGCATATTAAATGGTATATTGGGGGCAATATCCTGGCATATTAAATGGCATATTGGGATTCAAAGTTCTTTATTTGAAATTTAAGGTTTTTTTCCTGAAATTTCCTTCTTAAAATGAGGTGCGTGTTATACGCCGGCGCGTGTTATACGCCGATAAATACGGTATGTTATTTTTACAGGTTATTGGCAATAATAAAGAAACATCCCCCTCTACCCGAGCCAAGGTTAATTTTAAAGATTTTTTATTGTTTATTATTCATGTTGACCGGGGGGCTTTGGGGAAATCTATGGGAGAGGGGATATAATTCATGGGCAGGGTGACTATTTTAGACCCTCGAAATGTTACTATATAGTGTACAGGGATGGGGTATTTATAACTATAGCATGTATGGGGAGGGAATGTAATATGTATTAACGGGCCAGGGACCTTGAGCAAGTCCTGGCCCATTCATTTTAATGGAGCTAGGAGCCATTAAGCAATTTCCCATACCAGGTAATTATTACTGGGGGCCGTGGATATTTGCTTGGAGCATCAGCAGCTCAGGTAATTACTACTGGGGGCCGGGGCAATTTTCCGGGAGCATCGGCAGCTCAGGTAATTATTACTGGGGCCCGTGGATATTTGCTTAGAGCATCTGCAGCTCCCACCACTGTTTTTTTATAGGGGAGGGGGCAGGGTTACTTCCTCTGCCCCACCCCCCCCACATCTATTAGGGGTCCCAGGGGCCATTTGGGGAGACCCCAGGATCCAGTTTTAAAGAGGGGTTTAAAAAAAAACAAAAAAAACTTTTGTATGAAACTCGCAATTCAAACTCCCTTTGCATTTTAGTGAATATCAATTTTTTATTGCTTTTCACTGAAGGGAGTTCGAAATGGACTTTAGCAAGGTGGGGGAAGAAAGTCAAGTTTGCTATAATGAATAGCATGAGGAGGATGACTTTTAACCCCTTAGTGACATGACTTTTTTGGCTTGTCCGACGCTTGGTGACATGGGCTGTTTTAACATTTCTGAGGTGTTTGTGTTTTGCTGTAATTTATTTCTGTCTCATTTAGTTTACCCACACAAACTATATATAATTTTTATCGTCATAAGAAGGGCTTTCTTTTGATACATTATTTTGATAATAGCATATAATTTGATGTAAAAAAAAAAATATGGCAAAAAAATTAAAAAATATTTTTTTATGACTTATTTAAAAAATCGTATACTCATGTACAAGAGACAACAGAAAAATGCTTTTTTTTCAGAAATAGCCCATGTTTTATGTTTTTGTGCTTTTTTATTCATGTTACAGGGCCAGAACTATAAGTAGTGCAAAGCTATTTTAAAATCCTTTTTTTCAAAATTAGAGATAGTGACATTGTAACACTGATATCTGTACTAAATCCATGAATGACCCCCAACATGTACATATTTTTGAAAACTAGACCACTCAGTGCATTTAACTTGGAGTATTTTGACACATTTCGTGTAGCCATTTTACCGCCAATCTTTGCCAAAGTTTGCAGCAAATTTTTCACATAGATTGCAATTTAGGTAAATATTACCTTAAAATGTGAAGGGGTATTTCCAAATAACACCTCAATATGTGTTCAGCAACATCTCCTGAGTACAGGGATAGCACCCATGCATAGGTTTGTTGGTTTGTTTTGTGGCTAAAAGGCAACGTTTAGGGGGTGCTCATTTTGGTTTTCCAACTTGGAATTCTGACATGCAGAAAACCTGTGCCCATGTCCCATTTGGGACATTTTTTAAGCCAGAATGTGTATTTTACACCACAAAACCATACATTTTTGCAAACTTGACACCCGAGGGTATTTCAAATGGTAGTATTTTAACACTTTCCATGTACTAATTCTACCACCAGCCACATTTAGGGAGTGCGCATTTCCAGCCTGGAATTTTGACATGTAGTCAGCCTGCGCCAATGTTCCATTTGGAACATTTTTGAAGCCGTCCAATGTATTTTATCCCATAAAACCATATATTTTTGGAAAATAGACATCCGAAGGTATTTCAAATGGTGGTATTTTAATACTGTATATGTACTAATTCTACCACCAGCCTTTGTAAAAGTTTGTGGTAGTAATTTTTTTGGAGTTTTGTTTCCACATGCATTGTACTTCAGGCATGAATTCACAGATTCTGGTATATGTCACTGCCAAACACCAACCCAATATGTGTTCAGCAACATCTCCCGAGTACAGGGATACCACCCATGCATTGGTTTGTTGGTTTGTTTTTTGGCTAGAAGGCAACATTTGTGAGGTTGCGCATCTCAAAATTCCAACTTGGAATTTTGACATGTAGTCAACATGCGTCTGTGTCCTATATGGGATATATCTTTGAAGCCAGCCAATGTAATTTACCCCCACCAAACCATATACTTTTTAAAAGTAGACACCCATCACTCCTTGTGGAAAGGGCTCAACAGCCTCACTAGATGATGTATCAGAAAGCTGACCAGGGTCAAACTCAAACCCTGAGTCCGCGGCCTCAGAATCAGTGCCAAAGAAGGGGTAAATAGCTCTTAGAAGAGCCTATCTAGTACTGTAATACATTACAGTACAAATAAATTAATGCATAAAAAAAGTGCAGGCAGCAAAACATACTGTGCAAGATTACTGCTTATACAGTGATGAATGACAGGGAAGGGGTTAATACACAGTGAATGGCTTTGATAAAACCTTACAATTTTATAAAATGTTATTTTATATCACTAATACTGATCTGTCTCTTACCCTCACAAAAATGTAAGTGAGGAGAGGGAGGCAGATCAATATTTGTGAATATTGATCTGACCAATTTTGATCTGACCAGTATATTAAAATATTTTTACTTTATCCGTAACCCCCTAGCGGATGTGTGTAAAAAAAATAAAAATGCACAGATAAAAACTGCTTTGGGCGTCAATATCATTGCGTAAGCAGTGATTGGCGGCAAAGAAGGGGTTAATAACTCTTAGAAGAGCCTTTGTAGTAAATAATAAATTACAGTACAAAATAAATTAACCCCTAAAAAATGCACAAACAGCAAAAATAAATGCGCTGATGTGCAAGATCACTGTTTACGCAGGGAAGGGGTTAAACGCAGGGAATTGCTTTTATAAACTTTTTTTTATTGTTTTATTATTAGTGTGTTGTGTATTTATAATTTTTTTGTACTTTAACTTACTTTTATTATTTTGATCTGTCTCTCTCCCTCACTAAAAAAAAATGTGAGGAGAGGGAGGCAGATCCTAACTGGTCAGATCAATATAGGGTTAATATTGATCTGACCAGGCAGTGGGGGTGCTCATCAGATCATCCCCACTGCTCGTCAGTCTGCCTGGCAATCGTGTGACAGCCAGAGAGCACAGGAAGCAGCTACTTCCTGCCTCCTGTGCTCTTGCCCTTTTTTTTTTAGTGTTACTGATTGCCTCGACTTGTGAGGCAATCAGCAACACTTACAGAGCATAGGAAGCGATTAAATTTGCTTCCTATGCTCTTTTTTGAATGCCCACGTTTTAAAGGCGCTGTGCCTTTAAAACTGGCATTTTAATCGCTCTCTGGAGCGATCAAAATGCCGATGGCATTTTTTTCAGTATTGAATGATGCTCCCGTACGGAAGCATCGTTTCAATACCGTGTGAGCACTGAAGGCGGAAGAAATCCGCTTTCAGTGCTCGTTTTGACACAGGATGGACTAGGTCTGTCCTGTGTCACTAACGCCTCGCCACACAGGACGGACCTAGCACGTCCTGTGTCGGCAAGGGGTTAAAAATTGAACGTCAACCTCCTCACACTATTCTCGAATTTTAGTAAATAGACCCCAATATGTTTCTGGCTCTTGTTTCTAACGCCTCCCAGCTGTTCTAAGGGTCTGATCCGCAACTTTCTAATTCTTCTGCCAATACACTGCACTTTACACTGCATCAAATATACAACATTTATTGTTACATTTTCTTTTTCTTTTCCCACACTTATAAAAGCCAGAATCTATGCTCCCAAGAGAATGTTGAGTTCATTTTCTCAAGCTCTGTAACATATGCAAATTGCAGGCGAACAAAGTAAGTGTTTTTACTTGTTTTAGAGAATCCTGGAATAAAGATTTGTACCATATTCCATACCTGATGAGCCTGATTTACATATGTGTAAAATATATTTTACAAGGAATTGTGCTCATGTCTTTATTATACTGTATATATTTACACTATATAGTTTGTGCAGTACATGAGAAGTGTTTATATTTTAGCTGCAAGAAAGGTGAAATATTTTTTTTTTATTTTTATATACAACAGTATGGCACACATGTTGAAATTGTATGTTTGTATCTCTAAATCATCATACTTTCCAAAAAGAAAAACGCTATTGACTTTTGTGCCCAAATTAAACTAATCATCAATGAGAAGTTTTCTGGTCTGGACACAAGTCATGTTTTTCTTAAGGTTTTATTCAGTAGGGAAAGTTTGCATTCATCATAAAAATGGTTATTATTAAAAAAAAAAAAACAGGAAGTATCTCATGGTTCCACCTCCTGCAGTCTGGAAGAGAAGATAATTTGTATAGTCTAGAAAGCATGAATGGAGAAAAGACTGAGGTCTTTTCACAACTGGAAAAATAAAAGGATAACAACCTCTTTTCAGAAAGATGCAACTATAACATCATCCTTTCAAAAGAGACTGAAATACAGATCCTGCGTTTCAATGAAAGCAAGATACAGAATGGAAGAAAGGGGGCTTTCAAAGCACAGAATTACCTGCAATTTAAACCGATTCACTTAAAAAACTTGAGTGGTGAAGGGTGCACCTGCAAGTCCGCCTGAGGACTTCTCTGGTATAGGTCGGGATTGGAGCGCAAGGTCTGACATCATCAACAAACACATTCTTCTATTGCTTCCAAACCGTATGAAAAAGGACAAGAGTTCACATTTCTAAGAGGGTCTTGTGTGTTCATGTTTGACCTTTAAACCACATTGCTTGCTTCAAAACTCTGTCACCTAAACATTGTTTGCAGTGGAAATTGAAAGCATAATAAAAGGAATATGTAGATTTTAAGGTACATGTAATTTTATCCTCTAATCCGGAGCCACCATACTTCCCTGTGAAACAGGCAGACTGATCCGGTCGCTGACTGTTACTTAGTTACATGCCCTGAGCAGATTGAACCTTAACTAGCATTGCATCAGTATACATGTACTGACTATCAAAAAATTACATCATTTGGCTAAAATTAAGGAAAAAGTTTGATGCCTTTTAGTTTTATATAAATGTTTCCTGGTTACAAAGTCAATTTATCAAGATGTAGACAAAACCATTGAGAATAAAGTTGAGAACATCTTTATTATGAGACTCCCTCCATAACCATTAAAGTCCTCAGTTCTTCCTCACTGGGTCCAGTTATTCTCAGTGCTGCCCATGGCTTTAGCCCTATCAGAGCTGAGATACATGTCCAGTAGCTCAGGAGCAGCATATTTAAAAAAGGCAAACTGGGGAAAGCTTCGCCTTCCCAAATTAGAATGTTCTTTAAAGCTAAAAAACTGAGAACAGTCAAGTGTGCAAAAAAATGTGGTACCATGTCCTGTAACAGTAGTATGACCTTTTCTGCCCTGGACACATTGTAAACTCAGACCATTTCCCTGAGTAATCAGCAATGAAACCCTTCGAGACGTTTCAGAAGTGGTTGTTGCTCAAACAGGATTCAGGCTTTTATCTCAGGGGGTGGCTGGGGGAGTTTGGATTCTGGTAGACTAGCCCCAGTGTCCTCTGTGTTCTGGACACCTTTAAACTGAATAGATTTCTCATATTTGGTTTTAAAAAGCAGTCCGTGACCTGGGCAATAAGAAACAAAACATCAGTTAATGGTCATGCCTTTATTCAAAATATATATTTAAAAGAAGAAAAAACTACCACAACTAGAGGGGCAAAGATTTAAAAGTAATATCAGGAAGTATTACTTTACTCAGAGGGTAGTTAGTATATGTATGGAATAACCTTCCAGCGGAATTGGTAGCGGTAAACACAGCGAAGGATTTTAACCCCTTCCCCGCTTGTAGGACATTCCATGCCGCCCTACTTTTTAGAGCCAAGATTCAAGAAGGCATAGACCGTCCTGAATTTAACAGCTCATCGCGGCTCCCCGCAATGAGCTGTACTGGGGATCCTGCTGCAGGGACGTTCAGCAGCATCCCCAGTGTCAGAGGGCCCAGTCTGACATAAGAAATGTAGCAAACGCTCAAACCGAGCATCCGCTACATTTCTGGCATCTCAGCGTGCCCGAACTTCTGGGTTCGGGCACAACTCCGTGACGTCACAAGTGACATCACCAAGTATTGCGGGATGTCGGCAGGGACCGACAGAATCTATAGAGACTCAGATCGGGTCCCTGCTTGGATGTTCCTGGCTGCCGATCACAAAGCGATCAGGAACAAAAAGACGCCGGATAGTGCTTTGGTTGTTACGGATCAAAGCACCATCCGTCGTAAAGGGGTTAAGCATGTGTGGGTAGGCACAAGGCTATCCTAGATATAAGATAGACAACCGGGGACTAATAAATGTATTTAGAAAATTGGGCAGACTACATGGACCGAATGGTTCTTATCTGCCAACACATTCTATGTAAAATAAGAATGTAATCGCCCACTGGGAATTACAGACTAGTAGGCTTAACACACTTAGTAGGAAAGGTACCAGATCAACGATAGGTAAAGGGTTGAAGTTGATGGACTTGGATTTTTATTTTTCAACCTAAATTACTATGCTAATAGGATAATAAACATAAGAGTATCCAGGAGGATTCAGGAGTGATAGATCAGATACTTATCTTGTGGGCAAAAGTACAAAGGTTCACCAATGTTGACAAATTAGAAAGAACAGATTGATTTTCAAGTACGAGAATTTTTTTCATTTAATAGGCATTTAGATTGCCAAGAATTTGAAAATGATTATTATTTTTTTATCTCTTGAAGACAAAATTGGAAAGGATAAACAAATAGTTACTTGGAAAGGTTAGACTTTCCCAGCCTCATTAAATTCACTAATTAAGCTGCAGCCGGAAGCGCTTCCTCCTAGTACTTGGAGTGAAGGCGATCTCTAACTCACCTGCACAGTCTGACATTTCCCTGAATGCTTGTTTCTTGCAGCAGCTGCGACACAGATGGAAAACGCACTTTATGCCCTAGAGAAGCGAGACCAGAACAAGATGTGAGGGTACAGCTCCAACATGACAGGATCTGGGAAGTATTACAAGAAATCATTCAAAATGTATTAACCCTTGTGTTGCTCCAACACAAAGTATGCCTCTCATCTTGAAGTATGCCAATCCATATTCTGTGCACTCCATCACCCATGAAGCATAGAGTCCTCTCCTTGCCACAGACTGCACACGTCACATTCTACCAGAATCATTAGCTTTCCCCAATTATTTTCCTTAAGTTGCTAAGAGAGATCTATGTACAAGCAAAATAAGAATATACCGTATTTATGTGAATCTAATGCGCACCATTTTCGGCAAAATTCAGTTTCCAAAGTTGGAGTGCGCATTAGGTTCGCATAAATGACACAAATGTAGCCAACGCTCAAAGTGACCCTAAACTCCATTTTACATCAAAAACCTGCAGGACGGCATAGACCGCCCTGCTTGTAACAGCTCATCACGGCTCCCTGCGATGAGTTGTACTGAGGATCCCGCTGCAGGGATCCCCAGTGTCAGATGAGGCTACTTTGAGGCCTCAGTTTGACATAGGAAATGTAGCCAATGCTCAAACCGAGCGTTTGCTACATCTCCGGCATCCCTGGCTTCGGGCATGCTGGTTCGGGCACGTGACGTTACAAAGTATCTCGGGATATCGGCAGGGACCGACAGGGTCTATAGGAGACCCTGATCGGGTCCCTGCTTGCGTGTTCCTGACCCCGATCACTTCATGATTGGAAACCAGAAACACACAGACACAAATGTGCATTCCATTCGCCAGTAAAGACATTTTTTTGATTAATGGTTTCCAAATTATTTCACAGAACTCCTTAATCAAACCATTGGAATCATATTCAGATCATTTTTTTTTTTTTTAGACATTTAGTAATTCATTTGAAGAAACCATAGACATCAGCACATATTTAACCACTTTCTCTACAAGCAGTTACAAAAAGGAACAGTGGCCACATGAGGAAAGTGATGTCAGATGATGATAATTATCACATATGTGGAAATTGTATCTTGTATCAGTTATAATGAAGTTAACATATCATTTTAACTATGAGATTGCATATTATTGTGACCCAGATTATTGACGTAAAGCTTGCATTAAAGGGGTGCAAAGATTAGCACTGGGAATGGGTGCAGAATTGGGGAGAGGGGTTTTAATAACTGGTTTGTTTAATGATGTACAGTATGTTTTTCATTTAGTACTCACCTTGGGGTTTCCACACTGGTCACATTTTGCATATTTGGCTGGGGAAAAGAAAGCAAATTTACAATTTATCTGGATTATAGGGGTTTGTTGATAACTGATTATGTGCATTGGCTCATAGACACTTTATAGGCTTTCAGCTCCCCAGTACATATGACAAATACAAATACCATTTATTCAGGATTTTTTTTAATGTAGTTGTTGGAATGGAGAACTATTCTCCCTTTAAATATTACAGACGAGCTTAATGCTGGAGAAAATAGTTAAAAATGAAATGGACATTATTTAAAATGCATTGTATTGAGTTTTTGAGTGCTAAGATCTTCTAAGAAAAAAATAAAAGCCATAAACCTATTTAAGTTAACCCCTTAGTGACATGACGTTTTGGCCATATCTCACCCTTGGTGACAGAAGCTATTTTAGCATTTCTGCAGTGTTTGTGTTTAGCTGTAATTTTCTTCTCTGTCATTTACTGTGCCCACACAAATAATATTTAGTTTTTATTGAAATAAGGACTTTCTTTAGATACAGTACATTATATGATGAAAATAAATGGTACTACAAAAAAATACTTCATAAATTTTTTTTAAACATTTTACCTGAAAAATCTTTAACACTTTACATATGGTTAAAAAAAAAAAAAAAAAGAGCCCATGTAAATAGTTTCAAAATGTTGTCCTGAGTTTAGAAATACACCATGTTTACATGTTGTTTTTTTGAAAGTTATAGTGTAAACCAAAAGTAGGTTTTTTTTTTGTTTTTTTTTTTTTAAGTTTCCTAACCATTTTCTCCTACAATTACCACTTGATCACAATCCTAACATAACTCTAAGCCTTATGCGGACTGCCTATAGTGACAGTCTCACAAAATAAACAGAGCGTTAAAAGTAATAATTCATCATTTACGAAGCTCTTACCCACAAGATGGCAGCACCATACTGGAGGAGCCAGCTGCTCTCCAATACATCACCAAATGTAGGTTTTGAATAATGCCTCAATATTGAGGTATTACAGCAACACCACTCATTCCATTGGAGGCTATGTAGTTAACTGAGATTCCTCCAGAATAGTCAACATAGTCCATCCTATGTTGTGAAGGCGATAAGATCACTGAATGCAACACTGAATGTAGACAATGATATCGCAATTCTTACGTGGACATGTTGGTAAATGGTTTCTTGATGAACAGCCAGGATTTATCATATATAAAACATTCCTATATACTAGCTATATTATAGTGAGGTTCATACGCAGATCTTACGCTTTAATGCTGGATCAAAACATTTATTGGGGTGCCGCAGCTTTTTCTTCTGTTTGTTCTTAGAAATATTTTCTCCATTCCCATCTTCCTCATCTTCCAAAGCTCTTTTTCCCCGAGCACAGTTCTCCTCTTTGATGACATCCTTTGGCCTGTAGGAAGCAGAAGTAGGATTAAATAGAATGTCAGGCAGAGTGCTCTACAGACAAACTACAAGTAACTTCAGAAATCTTAAGAAAGGATGGATCTACCCACAACTGAGCAGAAACACCAATCTCACAAGACTTACGGTGGCCGGACATAAGGCTGGCAGATCCAGTGAGGAAAAGGTAGTTCTCCAGTGACATCATCACCATTATTAGCAATCTCCTCCTGCAGATAGATGAGTCAATGTAAGTAGTTACTCTACAGAAGAGAACAATTTTGACACCTAATACCTGCTCACTTACCTGGCATCTGTTCTTCAGAGCTTGGTTGACTGCAATCATGCCTTCTAGAGTTTTTACTTTGGCCAACTCCTCACGGAGCTCCTTATAAACCTGAAGTCTAAAGACAGAAACACAGGATATGTCACACACGAATACAAGGTATAATGCACTCCACTTCCCCTCCTAGGGTCAGATGTCAGGAAGTGGAGGGGTGTGGCTTAAGAGTCAAACCAACCTCAAACTTTTTTTTCCCTTCGACTTCTAAGTGATCCCCAAGTACATATTGCTCTTCTTTCTGGTGTGGGGAATGTTCAGTTCACTTTTTAGTATTGTGCCCTTCCTGACACCTGCTCGCATGTTACATAAGTACACAAAATTCTATAAGTAAAACAACTGCATCCAACATAGAATATAAATAAGTCCCTAATCAAAGATATTTTCTTTGATATGTGTTGCTTTATTACGCAGATACTTTGTAGTCTGGAGACTTTCTAACATTTGCTTCATTCATGCCTGAATATGTCTACAAGATCATAGCCAGGCTAAGAAAAGACTGAGCACATTAATTCTCAAACGAAAGGCTTTGGGAGGGGAAGATTTACGCACTACATGTCTCCCTGGAGACTCCCCCTTTAAACAAGTTCAGAGAATAACTACAGAGCAGCACTACTAGGTACGCAATGATTAGAGATCCTCATTATAACAGCCCCTGGAAAAAAAAATTCTACATCTATATTTTAATTTCAAAAGGTGTGGATGGATCTCCAGAGGATTGTGCTGTAGGATCTCCCAGAACAAATGTCTTCATAGAAAATCCAGTGCAACCGGATCAGTAAAGGGAGGGCTACAAAGATTATACATGCACAATCCTTTCCATCCTTAAGGTAGATGCGAGTATGCATGTGAGAAACGAGAAGGGAGACAGATCTCAGGCCAAAGTTGGCTATTATTCTTAGGGTTTTTTTTTTGAACAATGGTCCTCACCTAACCACCAACAAATCTACTGAACACCTGTTAGGCCATTAAGGCTATTTAAGAGGTCTGCAGACTGGCATATAAGATCAAAGCATAAATTCAACTGAAGCAGAAGTACCCAGACTGTAATAAAATAACTAAAAATATAATGATGGCAGAGGAATGTTTTAATTGACGTTCCAACAGGAGGAGTCTCACTTTTCAGTAAACCCATCACCATCTAGTCATGCTTCTTGCTGGTGATTGTTCTAAAACCTACTGCTTAAAATGGCAATTACATTTTGTTTTAATCCTTGGAAGCAAGGGCTAAAAAAAATGTCCTGGTTCTTCAAAGTAAACCCGACACACACACATTGACACACGCAGGCTTACTCATGGCTGTGTCACACAGTCGGTTTGGAGACTGTGTTAGCGCACGCACAGCTAATAAGAGAAGGGTCTGAATTCTGCAGGAGTCGGTCTCGGCACTAGCAGAGATAGGCAGCCACCAGCCTAACCGAGCTGTCTGCTTTCTATGAAGTATGGCAGCCAGCGGTCAGCATGTCCTTTCAAAGGTACATGGCAATTTATCCTCGGGTTAGGAGCAACTATATTAGTTGTCCATTAATTTGCTCCATAGGACAAAGGCAAACCTCCTCATATACTCACGTATGGTGCCAAAGTTTGAATAGATGAGCGCGAACAAAAGACAAAGAGCATGGGAACTGCTTAACAAGATCTAAATATTCGTCCGCCATCTCCCACACCGCTGGATTCTTGCCTTCAAACAGTGCTGGATTATGAAGGTTTCCCTCTACAAGGTGGAGACATGAACACATGCAAATTACAAGGAAAACTGACAGTATTTCCAGAAGATGCAGGTCAATGATAAAACAGGCTATACGGAATTAATGAAGGACATTATTTTATCTATACTACAATCATAACATACTAAAAAAGCAATTGCAAATATAACCATAAAATAAGACTTGGTACCTGTTCATTTTGTTCTTATTTTTATGCCCTAAATGACTCGAGAGTATTAAACTCAGACTACACTCTAATCAACTAATAGACCAATATAGTATTTGGCTTCAAATGGATTCAGTTAATGTAAACATTGCTTATAATGTGAATGTAGCGAATTAAAAATGAACAGAAATTATCTCTATGCTGTGTTAACATAATTGCATGCAAATAAGAAATATAAGTTTTAAATCTGTCTGTGGCGTCTCCTGCTTATGCCATCACCTCGTGGCTTAATATGCAAATTATGCATTTTTTGGGAAAGTTAGTGCTTTTACATATTCAGCCATAAAGCAATGTCATAGCTTGGAGACACCACAAATTAAATTATATCTAGATGACTGAGTCACTAAGTATTTTTTTTATAAGGTTTCCCACCTGCCCTCCCATATGCCATACATTTGGTCATGTTCTTTATATAACCCTTGTCAAGTAATTCTGAATATTAGCCATGCCAAACCTAACTCTAAAACCCCTCTACAAATCACCACTTCTGTAGGTCAGACCATAACGTCATTCCTCCACGTGTAACATTGTAAGAATGCTCTGATAACACTATGACTAATACTGAAAATGTTATGAATAATTTTTATAAAATTAGTCCTAGATTATCAAAAGCTTTACGAGCGATGAGCTGGTTTTATCTGTAGGGTAACTTTCTGGTAGAGTTATTTGCACAGCCAGTGTTTATAAGTAAAGTAGAATACAGGATATGAATGAACTGCAGCAGGATCAGGATCAATTCCTAGATTTTGGCACCACTTGTCCAATGCCACCGAGACATTTAAATTATGATTTAATTAATCCAACTAATACAAGTAAAAAAAAAAAAAAGAAATTACACAGACCTCACTAAAAAAAAAAAATAAAAAAAAGTCTCCAGACAAACCTGCACTCATCACTCCATGCACCCCCGTCTCCTGAATACACCGTTCCACATCGCCAAGATACTGGATGTTTCCATTGGCAAAAATGGGAATGTTTACTGCATTCCTATCAATAAGGGTGAAAAATCAGTTACACTACAACCAGCTGTCAAAAACAGAGCAAAGAAAGGTAGGCCAGAATTCTTCACAGTCATACTCACCTCACGGCTTTGATATGCTCCCATGATGCAATGCCCGTGAAAGCACCTTTCTGATCTTTTGTGCGGCCATGGACTGTGAGCAGCTGAAACACAAAATCTTGCCAGTTACAGGTATTAACCTCCATTTCGAAGCGAAAAATACAAAACAGCAGGTGGCATTCTAAGAAGTAAACAATCTTCTTTCTATGCAGGAAATGTCAATATAGAAGGATTTGCCCCCAATTACTGCTCACCTACAGAAGTTGCACAACATGCATGACATGAGCAGAATCTTTCCACATTATAGATTGCCCTATCACACACTTAAACTTTCCCATAGGTTCCACACTAGGCCTCTTGTTTTTACCACCTTTCCCCAATACCTTTTTCCACACACTTTTTACTATATATCTATAAATGTAAGTAAATGACAAGTAATTTAATTAAATCTGATTGAATACTGGATATTGTTTGGAAACCTGGCCCTCCATCTTGAATTTTGATATCAAGGAATGACTGACAACCTCAATCTTCTGCACTTTTACTTTTTGGGTAATGAGGGCCCTAATCCTTTAAGGATGGAAGCCTGTGTGGGGAAGGCCTGCTCATTCTTTTGCTCAAATATGACCAGTTTGTAATATTCTCTACAATTTATAGGTTTTATTTTCCCTATTGCCGATCACTGCAGAATATTATGTCCTTTTTTTGAATAGATAATATTATATTCATTTTAATGTAAAGGTTTGGACTGATAAACAATGGTTAAAAAGAAAGTGTAACAATGATTATCTATAGCATTTAGCTAAATTTCACCTGATTTTCACAATTCACATGAGGGAAACATTCGTTTATTTTCCTTTTGCATATACTATAAAAGGAGAATGCCTGTCTTGTTTGCAAAGGTAACTGATTTTGCCTGTCTCAATCAATTACTGGTGGACCATTATTTAAATGTTCAACTGGCGGCATGCTGGACAGATATGGCCCCAACTCTGCCTAAAAAGCCCAACAGATTCTATTTTATTACATAACAAAATGAATAATGTCGAAGTTCCAAACCTTATTTTCTGCGTAATAAGCAGCCCTACACAACAGTGGAATCAACCCTCACTTAGAAAATGAAATAAATAAATAAATAATACTCCCCCCGGTAGTAACGCAGCGTCCCAAAAAGTACTCCTCATGTACTGTCAACAATACAAAAAGACAAGGGAGCGCAGATACATGGAAGAGGAAAAACAACAAAGTATAATAATGCAATACAGTGATAAAATAAGTGATGTTGGTGGGAGTATTCATGTACTCACAAACAGTTCTTCATAGCAAAGCCTATCAATGGAAAAGAAGGTTCCTCACATCCATGACTTGGTTAATCTTCTTTATTATCACTATCAAACCAATGGTGCAGCATCTGAGTAAAGTGCAAATTTGAAATAAATGAAGGCCCTTACAGAGTTATAGGCACATATTCAAATTTGCACTTTACTCAGACGCTGCACCATTGGGTTTTTTAATTGTTTTATAGTGATAATAAAGAAGATTAACCAAGTCATGGATGTGAGGAACCTTCTTTTCCGTTGATGGGCTTTTCTATGAAGAACTGTTTGTGAGTCCATGAATACTCCCACCAACATCACTTATTTTATCACTGTATTGCACTATTATACTTTGTTGTTTTTCTCTTCCATGTGTCTGCGATCCCTTGTCTTTTTGTAATAAGCAGCCCACCACATTCAAACATTGCACTGCATTGCACGACTTCACAGCTTGCAAGGAGAAAACCCAGGATTAAAAGTAAACTATTTTTCCTTCCAAAAGTTCTCTTACATTTACACTACAATTAATTATTATGTAAGTTAGTTTCCAGAACATTAAATAGAAATTGTATATGTGGGAGATAAGGGGCTCACCTGACACCCAGCTTTTTCTAGTAACTTTGCATAGTCTACGGTTTTATCAATTTCTGGAAAAACACGGATTTTGCATGTGATGGGCACTGACAGTTTGTTGTGCGCCAGCTGAACTGGGAAACAAAAAACACAATGTGTGAAAACCAAATGACAAAAATGGAAGGGAAAGGCAGAGCCCATGAAATGTAAGATTGTGAGAAAACATACTCATCTTCTCCAGAAGATCCCACTCATTCTGTAGAAAGACACCATAGTGACCTGAACAGAACATAGAAATAAACTTGTTATTGACTGTCCTCACAGAAAACAAAACAATAATTTTGATGTTTCTGTTAACCTGTTAAAGACCGCTTGTATTCCATCCCAATACAATATAGTTCTTAAATACCTTACCCCAGAATGTAATGTTCCACTTATTTACCATCAGCAGCTCAATGCAGAACTGGTAATGTGAAATTTTTGAAGTCTCAATAGGGTTTTTAAGGATTAGACTGTGGAGATTGATCTAGGATCCCTGAAATTAATATTGAACAGGAATTTTTCCACATAGGCTCTATCTTAACTTTTTTTAGTAATTATCACACACCGCAGCCACCACCAACTTACCGCAATTCTTCACAACTTCCACCAAACTTTCTACTTAAAAGGACAATTGAACTTTTTTAACCCCCGATTCCTTGAAGAATGCAAGGGATAAAAAAAAAAAAAAAAAAATGCTTCTCCAGAGTAAACCTGTTGTGTATCTTATTAGCATGTTTTTAAGCCATTCTTGTCTGATTGTGGTCTGCAGTGTGTGGGGTCGCTCTCTGCCAGAGCAGAGCGGGCTGCCTACTTCAGTATTAGAATCACATATGAACAAAAAGTCTAGTTCTTTTAACAAGAAGACACAATTTTTGCACCTGGAATTATGAGGGTGGTGGAGATCTTCATCACAATATTAGGTGTACTAAAATTGGGTTACATTGGCACAAATAGCACAGCAACAAATCAAACGTTCAAGCCACAACTTTTGTTTGGCATTAAGACTAGTTCGGTACACAAAAACTGAGGCACTACTCAACGCAATTTCTTTATAAATAACCTTTATAAGTAACTCCCATTGGTTAAAAAGCTCTTTACGCAGAAAACACTAACTCTGAGGGCGGTTGTGATGTAGGACGCGGAAGGGGCGGCGCGTCAAGTGAGTCGAGGACGAGAGCGACGACATGGGGTGGGAAGCGATGAAAGAAGCCGAAGAGTAAAAACATCTAGTCGGGCTGAAGCTGTGGTCCCGCTACTGATCCTGGAGCCATAGAGCGACCTAAGATCCCGGAGATCGGCGAACAGTGAGTAACAGGTTGGCGAACAGTGAAATCGGCGAACTGTGAGTAACCCAGTTAAATGTATATATATACTGGATATACTGATAAACTTTCCCTGTGAGCCACCTGGAGAAGGAGAGACTAAGAATAAGTGAAGGTGGGAGCCTCTTGATAAAAACTTTACCGGAGGTGTAGGTCCCGGGTCTCTCACTCCTGCAGTGGGGTCTCTTCTAATGGCAAGGTCTGTTTTAGTAGCAAGATAAGACCCACTTTAAATAGCTTTTTCTCTTTGCCGGTGATTGAGGGGCAGGAAGATTCTGTTTTTTTGTACCGGGGCACAATACCAAGAAAATGGGACTGGTATAGTTATGATCTAGAGCTCACTGAAGAGCTATTCTTCCTCTTACGAGCCCAAAGTTTTAGAGCTGACCACGCTCCCGTTCCCTAGGATCATACATAGTCCATACTAACTTCCCCAAAGTAAAGAAAAGGATCTGGTTCAATTGGGCATAAAGCGGCTAAACGGAGGCAAGAAGGGGAAAATTAGTTATTCTATACTAGCAGACCCTTGGTCCCTTACATAAGCTAGGACCACTAGGTGGTGCTAAAGAGGAGAAGACAACTTTGTTACACACTCAGAGGAAGAACCTTTGAAACATTCTTCAAAATTAATTAAAGAGTCAAGTGGGCCAGAACCGGCTTATAGAACTATATAGGGTTCTAAAGGGTCTTGTAGCCTATATACTTATAATAAAATTGTATATCATGGCGGCTAAAAGAGGCAACGAGCAAAAACTCCTTACAAGAAAGGATAAACAGGGGAATAAAGATAAGAACTTGGCATCTATATTCTCTCCCCAGAATGTTAAATCCTCAGAGAAGGTGGGAAAACCCACAAGCCAGGATTCCACTATGATCTCTGAACAGGAACTGGAAGACTCCCCAGTTTTGAAAAGATCAGAATCACAGGCAATACAAATGTCCAAAGAATACTTACATGAATGCTTAAAGTCTAGCCTTATACAAGCACAGGAGGAAATAACAGCAAACTTTCAAAAAGCACTCGATGTACAACTAACCCTAATAAAAGATGGGATGAAAGATTGTTTCAAAGAAATTAAAGAAGATGTAAGGAAGATGGGAGAAAGAATTAAGGAAAATGAGGAACAATTGAATTCCCTGAGATTTGATCTAAATAGTTCAGAACAACGGTATAAGAAAATGGAGAAAAAACTAGAGAACATAGAAACCAAATTAATGGACTCAGAAGACCGAGCCCGGAGGAAAAATATGAGGATAAGAGGAATTCATGAGGACATAACAGATAAGCTTATTCCTTTTTTGTTGGAGCTGTTTTTAAAAATGGAGGTTTCAGAGGTTTCTGGCGAATCCACAATAGAAAGAGCTCATAGGCTATATAAGTCGAATAATGCTCCTAAAGAAGCTCCGAGAGATATTGTGGTTCAGTTCTCAACATTTTATGTAAAACAAAAGGTGTTCAAAGCGGCCAAAACATCTCAGTTAAAAGAAGATAAATATAAAGATATAATGTTTTTTCCAGATCTCTCTACAGAGACTAGAGTGAGAAGAAAATCTTATAGATTTCTTACGGACATCCTGAGGAAGCAAAATATAAAATACAACTGGGGATTCCCCGTAAAACTGTTTGTTAAATACAGGGACATTACATATACAATCACCTCAATAGGGGAAGCGAAAGAATGGGCAAAAAGCAATCTGGCCGACATTGATGAAGAGACCCCGAATTAAAGAATACGGCTTCAAGATTTATTGACCACCCATGGATAAATTAAACTAAAGGAGGTTTTTTTTTTTTTCTTCACAAGTCGTAATCCCATTAATATAGGGAAGTAAGGAAATTGATAATGTGATATGTTTATTGATTCACTATTTATATAGGTGATAGAATAAGAGGCATTTTTTTATCTAAGGATAAATGAATAAGAGAAGATAAAATACAGGGGTATTAGTATACAAAGGGGAAGATGCACAAAACATAAGAAAATATAATATAAGATACAATATAGAATGGATATAAAATAAAACAAACACGATTAGGATTTGATAACACAAGATACAATATATAATGGATATAAAATAAAATAAGCACGATTAGGATTAGATAACACAAGTTATAATATATAATGGATATAAAATAAAATAAGCACGATTAAGGATTTGACATTTGATAGAATGAAGTTATTGTCTAAAAGATAGACTATCACATAAAAGGCACTAAGGTTTAATGGTTTTTGAAGATTTAATAGTTCACTTAAAATAATAGGAAGAGATAATAGAGGATACTTAATATTGGATACGATAAGGGCAAAATGAATTGAATCAATGCAAAAAACATGTAAAATAGAATTTTTTGTTTGGATGCTTGTGGATGAGGGGGGGGGTTGGGGGGTGGGGGGGAGGTCGTGGGTGGGGGGGGGTGGGGAAAGAAATTTTTTTTTTTTCTCTCCTCTGGCAAAAAGAAAGGTTAAAGTCCGAGACTCCTGCCAACTCCTGTGGGGGCTTGTGGTGTGGATAGGATGAGAGGGATATCTATCCCAAAGGTCACAAGCCAATTGATGGTGGTAATCCACCAAGTTTTTTTTGTTAAATGTTTTCTGTCTTGTCAGTCCAGGCATGGGGGGTCAGTATCATCAAAACTAAGTGTAGAATTACCATGACCATGGATACCCTTAAATTCCTTTCGCTAAATATACAAGGTATAAATTTCCCCCAGAAAAGAATTGCACTAACGGATTATCTCAAATCAGAAAAGGTGGATGTGTGTGGTTTGCAGGAAACACATTGTAAAGATCTAGATGCTATGCGTTTAAAGAGTCAATTTTTCCCCATAGTAGAACACTCCTCGCTAGCAAATAAAAAAAAAAGAGGGGTGGCTTGCCTGATCTCAAGAGATGTCAAGTATGAAGAACTGTATAAAGAAAGCCGACACAGAGGGAAGGTTCATTTTTCTGATTTGCAAACTTAATGATAAAATGTTCTCGATATTGAATGTATACGCCCCCAATAAAAAGCAAATACATTTCTTAAATGGTACACTAGATAAAATACAGGATCAGATTCAGGGAACTTTCATATGCCTGGGGGACTTTAATTGCGTGGCGGACCCATCCATGGATAAGAAACTCCCTGTACATAGACAAGTTGATCCTCGAACTAAACATGTGGCTAGGGCCTTTCAGGAAACACTAGCAAGATATAGACTGTTTGATGTCTGGCGTACGTTAAGACCATTTGATCAGGAATATACCTTTTTCTCGCAATGCTTCAGCTCATATTCACGATTAGATATGATTCTGGTCGGGGAGTTGGGGCTGGGGGATTGTACCAAGATCAGGATTGGCTCCTTTGGATGGTCAGATCATGACCCAGTACTACTTGACATCAGATCAGATTACAGTTTGAGAGATAGAATCTGGAGGATGAAGGAGTTCTTGATAGTGAATGATCAAAACTTAGAGGAACTAGAAAAAACATCAAACGACTATTTTAAAGAAAATTGGAATAAAGATACTACCGCAATGAATGCTTGGTGCGCATATAAATGCGTTATAAGAGGTGTATTGATAAAATTGGATAGGCAGGCGAGGAAGGAGGGGAGGAAATCTATATCCCAACTCCACATTGATCTCTATAAAATGAACACAATGAATAGATTACACCCAGACCCCGTCATAGCTGATAAAATAGTCCGTATAAAAAAAGATATAAAAGAATATATGGTAACTAGAGCAAATAAGATCTTACTTAAATTTAAGCAGAAAGTATATTACATGGGGAATCGAGTGGATAAACTTTTAACAACCCAACTTAGGAAAAATGTTGCCAAATCAAGAATTATTAAGATTAATACAACGAATGGCCATGTCCTCAGCCCCATAGAAATAGGAAAGGAGTTTGGAAAATATTACTCCAATTTATATAATATCCCACTCCAATTGCAAGATAAAAATAAGATACATGAGTATCTCAAAAAAATTAAGATGGAAGTACTAAAAAAAGAGGAGCGGGAGGCTCTTGAGTCTCCGATATCAAAATTGGAGATAAAAGAAGCAATTAACAGATTAAAATTAAATAAAGCTCCCGGCCCCGATGGGTTTCCGAATTTATTTTATAAAAAAATGGGTAATATATAAAGAAGCAAAGGACTGGCTGGAGACAGTTGGAAACTCTAGAGAATTGAACTAATCTTGAACCGTCAGGGGGAATCTCCTTAACCGAATTATCTACATGAGGGACTGGTTGGGCGGAAGGGGGGAGGGATAGAGTCGGTGGGAAACTAGAGAGGGGCTAGATCTGCCCAAATAAGTAACCCCTTCCTCCGGTTACTCCGGGATAATAGATATATGAGTATATATATTGCCTCTTTTTTTTTTTTCTTTCTTTTTTTTTTTTTTTTTACTGCTCCCCTCTTCTTAGCATATGATTATCCTAATAGCGCAAGGATGGGGCGGAAAGTCTCATAAGGCTTAATATGTAGGTTGCATAAAGGAGAATCACTATAGACCTGTGTATAATGTTAAGTTTATTTTATTTGTTTTTTTTTTTATTTTTTTCATGTACCCATTATGCTATACTACATGATAACCGTCTTGATGCAATATGATAAAGCTGTTTTTTGACCTGGACATCAGAGAGTACAGAATGATAATAGTGTTTAAATGAGATTGTATATACTCCCTTATTCAAGATGTGACTAATGAACCCCATAGTGGCTTTCTGATTTTGATGAGGGAGAAGATAATTTAGAGGTGGAGGAGGGAAAGGAAATTCTTTTCCTTCTGAGGCTATCGACTCCTTAGCCGCTTGTTGACATGAATATAAAATGTGAACAGCACTAATAATTGGTCTGCAAGGATCTTCGTCAGACTGATTCTATTACTTGGTTTGCTTGAATGAGAAGGAATACAGTTTTATATAATATATGTTTCTATCAGTAATGTATTTCTATTAGTTCCCATGGTGGACTTGGCGGGGAGAATGGGGGGGAGGGAGGAGGGGAGAAGAGAGGAAACTATTTTTTTTTTTTTTTTTCCTTTTTCTCTTTCACCCCTCTCCCCCTCCCTTTTTCTCCTTTTATTTTTCTCACAATATCTTTTACAAAATAGATTTTTTGGCTTAATCTTACTTACTTTTATATTATGATCTGTCTCAATAAGACTCATTTAGACTTAGATATAATGTGAGTATATTGATTTTTTTATTTTTTTTTTCCTCGCTCTTGCACTTTGAGCCTACCTACACTTCCGTACACAGTCACATTAAGCCCAAACACACTCCTAGCCCGCACACCAAGCCACATTCACTCATTGCACATCAAGCCTTATATTCTCATTTGTACACCGAGTCACAGCACCCTCCTGCACATTGAGTCACTTTTTTTATTTTTATTTTTATTTAAATTTTTTTTTTTTTTTTTTTCGCTCTTGCACTTTGAGCCTAACTACACTTCCGTACACAGTCACATTAAGCCCAAACACACTCCTAGCCCGCACACCAAGCCACATTCACTCACTGCACATCAAGCCTTATATTCTTATTTGTACACTGAGTCACAGCACCCTCCTGCACATTGAGTCACTTTTTTTTATTTGTATTTTTATTTATTTTTTTTTTTTTTATTTTTTTTTTTTTCGCTCTTGCACTTTGAGCCTAATTACACTTCCGTACACAGTCACATTAAGCCCAAACACACCCCTAGCCCGCACACCAAGCCACATTCACTCACTGCACATCAAGCCTTATTTTCTCATTTGTACACCGAGTCACAGCACCCTCCTGCACATTGAGTCACTTTTTTTATTTTTATTTTTATTTAAATTTTTTTTTTTTTTTTTTTCGCTCTTGCACTTTGAGCCTAACTACACTTCCGTACACAGTCACATTAAGCCCAAACACACACCTAGCCCGCACACCAAGCCACATTCACTCACTGCACATCAAGCCTTATATTCTTATTTGTACACTGAGTCACAGCACCCTCCTGCACATTGAGTCACTTTTTTTTATTTGTATTTTTATTTATTTTTTTTTTTTTTATTTTTTTTTTTTTCGCTCTTGCACTTTGAGCCTAATTACACTTCCGTACACAGTCACATTAAGCCCAAACACACCCCTAGCCCGCACACCAAGCCACATTCACTCACTGCACATCAAGCCTTATATTCTCATTTGTACACTGAGCCACAGCACCCTCCTGCACATTGAGTCACTTTTTTTATTTTTATTATATTTAATTTTTTTTTTTTTGTTTTTCCCTCTCTCCCCCCCCCCTCTTTTAAAGTAGCGTCACGTTATAGTGAATGGAATTTGTCTCCTCCTCCCTCCCTCCCCCGTCACCCGTCACCCAGAATAGGTAGCTCTCTAATAATATGAAGCTTAGCCTAGTCCCAGAATGGAAGATTAACGATATTAATTATATAATTTGGAAACCGCCTAAATTCTCTCTCGGCTTATAGGGACCAAAGGGCCTTTATACTGGTACGTGCCGTACAAATCTCGGGGAAGGCGCGTTCCCTAACTCGTGAGGTGGGCCTCGGGAGTTATGGATATTTTATGTTGTATGTTGTTTATTACCCGTGTTGTGGGGGGAGACGTCTGGCAGGGGGGGGGGGGGGGGGACAGTAGGCTCGGGTCTGTCAATGGAGCAAGAATGGTCAAATGGATGACGGTTAACGCTCAGGGATTGAACACTATCTTTAAAAGAGCTATGCTGACTAAAATTCTGAAAGGCCAAAAAATTGATATATGTCTCCTCCAAGAGACACATTGGACCAGGGAGTCCAGCAAAAGAAATAAGATTAAGGGATACAAGTTGGTCGCAAACGCCTCGATGGAAAAAAAAAAAAAAAAGAGGAGTAGCGGTTCTGGTGTCAGAACAGATCAGGTTCGAAATAGACAATTTAGAGATAGATAACGAAGCTAGGTTTCTTATACTTATCTGCCGCATAAATGGTATCTTATCTACAATTATAAATATCTACGCCCCGAACAAGGCTCCTCAGATTTTTTTAAGAAGAGTTTTGGATAGAATGGCCCTGATTAAACAGGGATATGTCCTCATAGGGGGAGACTTTAATATGGTGTTAGACTCCCTTTTAGACCGGAGGCTCCCAGGAGGCCTTAAAACCACCAGTCAGCATAACAAACAATCTAAGATATTCCAACAATTATTAAAAGAACAACATCTATATGACCTATGGAGAGCCTTCTGCCCGGGGGAGTCTGATTTTACATATTACTCCCACCCCCATTCTTCATACTCCAGACTGGATACTTTTTTAGGGGATTCAACAGCATTATTAGCAGTAGATAGCATTCGGATCCAAGCTGTGACATGGTCAGACCATGAGGCGGTAATTTTGTCCTTAAACGAAAAAGACGCTAGGAAACCAAAACCAGATTGGAGACTGGATAATCGACTCCTAGATAAAGAGGCCAATAAAGAGCATATAAAAGAAAATTCAGAATACTTCTTTAAGGAGAATACCAAAGAGGGAATAGCCCAGACGTCTTTGTGGTGTGCTTATAAGTGCGTGATTAGAGGTCATCTAATTATGCTATCAGCTAGGGAAAAAGCAAATTTCTTTGGTTCCCTTCCGGCTAAGATACTCGCTTTAGAACAGGCGATCAGAGATAATAAGAAAAATCCTGGCCCGGAGGGAGCTAAAGAGATAGCTGATCTAAGATCACAAATTAATAAATTCCATATGGAAAAAATAAAGGAAAACATGAAAAAAATGAGCCAATTATGGTATTATAAGAGCAATAAGGCAGACCGAATACTAACCGGTAAAATAAAGAAGAGAGAGGCTTCTCAAAGAATCTTCAGAATAGATGAGGGAGCGAATTCCTATTACAAGCCGCAAGATATTGGAACCCAATTTGGGAACTATTATAAAAAATTATACAACTTAGATAACCCACAGACACAAGAATCCCATGGGGAATATTTAGATAGAATATCCCTCCCAAATCTTACAGAGGATCAACGGGAGAAGCTAAATGCCCCAATCGAGCTGGAGGAGGTTAATCTTATCCTAGACCAGCTGAAGAATAATGTGGCTCCAGGCCCAGATGGCTTCACAAATTTGTTATATAAAATCCTAAAAAAAGAATTAGCCCCTAGACTGGTACAGCTTTTCAATGCAATCGGAAATGGAGAAAAGATCCCTACCGAAATGACCCGAGCAAACATTATCCCAATTTTAAAAAGTAACAAAGACCCCTCCAAAATAGAGAATTATAGACCCATTTCCCTATTAAATGGAGACATTAAAATCTTCGCCGCCATTATAGCGAGAAGATTGAAGCCAGTTGTTCCTGTATTGATTGATAGAGACCAGGTCGGATTCGTGGCTGGAAGATCAGCCACAAACAGCATCCGCCGACTGATCCACTTCTTGGACGCTTCTCACACTCATCTGACCCCCACGCTGACTCTGTTTTTAGACGCCGAAAAAGCGTTTGACAGAGTCAGCTGGGGATCAATGATTGCATCTCTGGGGAAGTTTGGTTTCAATGGCAGACTGCTGTTTATGATAGAGGCCTTATACACATCTCCATCCGCTAGAATAATAGGGGCAGGCATATCCTCTCCATGGTTCCAGATCAGGAACGGCACAAGGCAGGGGTGCCCCCTTTCTCCAATCCTGTATGCCCTCTCTCTGGAGCCATTTGCTCAATCGGTTAGGCAGAATACCGACATTAAGGGGAGCTTAAGCTTGGAACATAGAGGGAAGCTAGCTCTATACGCCGATGATATTGTGGTAACAATTACAGATCCGGTAAAATCACTAGCAGCATTAATGCTGGAAATTAATAACTTCTCTAAAATCTCTAATTACAAATTAAACATTAATAAAAGTGGTGCTATCACATTGAATATACCTCCTCAGGAGATCCACAATATTAAGAGTACATATGATTTCCAATGGATCCAGAGAGAAACAACATACTTGGGTATAAAGATAACAACAGACCCCCGCCACATCCTTGAATGTAACTTTAGAGGCCTTCTTCTCCAGACCAGTGAGTCTTTGAAGAAATGGTGTAACATAGAAGTCTCCTGGTGGGGCAGGCTGAACATCATCAGATCATATATTCTTCCCAAATGGATATACCTGTTCCGATCAGTGCCCCTCCCTCTCCCGATAGCTTGGCTAAGAGAAATTCAGAAACTATTGACTAATTATATATGGGGAGGCAAAAAACCTCGCATCGCTCAGAGAACTTTGAAGAAAAAAACAGCGCAGGGAGGCATTGCTCTCCCAGATATTCAAAATTACCATGACGCAGCTCAGATCGGGCATATCTCGAAGTGGCTATCGGCCGAGAATGATCAGGAAGACTGGTATATATATGAAGCCGGCCTGATGGATTTGACAGATCTGAGTATACTGACCTCTCTCAATAAGAAGGCAGAAGCTGCACTGGTGCAGAGATATAGAGGAAACTTAGTTCTTTTCAGCTTGCTTTCTTTTTGGAGCAGATTTAAGAAAAGACTGAGCTGTGACCAGATTCTCTGTCCAGACTCCTCTCTTGCTTTTTTTGATTGGACCATACCCAACATAAACCTCTCTATATGGGCTAGATTCGGATTAGCTAAATTCTCTCAGCTCTGGAGAGGGAAGGAACTAAAACCCTTTGCTAGTTTGGCTGAAGAATTTTCATTGCCCCCTAGAGAGGTTTTCGTGTACCTAAGAGGATTCCTCCAAAAAACAAAGAGAGACCATACTCCAATAAAAAAGGCTTTAGAGCTCACTTTAAAAAAAGATACTTCAGTTAGAAAAATCGCAAAAAGCCAAATATTTTTTCCTCTAGACCCAGACAAACCCAAGGCCTTACAAAAATGGGAGATGGACATAGGCCAGGAAGTCAACTTGGCAGATTGGGTAAAGCCTATGAACGAGCTGAGGAAGTCGATTCACTGCCTTAACCTGCTCGAGCTGTTTTTTAAGGTCATGTATAGATGGTATTTAACCCCAGATAAAATAGGAAAGATGTACCCAGGGACATCGAAATCATGCTGGAGGTGCTCCAAAGACACTGGATCTTTTAAACATATTTGGTGGTCATGCCCCGAGCTAGGGAAATACTGGTCCATGATAGATAACCTAATGGTCGCTTTAGGAATAAAAATAAACAAAGAATATAAGACATATATAGCCCACCTTAATTGGCCTTCTCTTTCACCTCCCCTTAAATATTTAGCTGATCATATATTGGTTGCAGCCAAGATACTAATTGCCCGTAATTGGAGATCTATTAACGTCCCAACCTGGGAAAATATAAGATATCAGATAGAACATCAACTCCAAATGGAAATTGGCTTAACAACAGGGAAAAGAAGCTATCTCCCCAAGGTTGCATATGATAGATGGAAATCCGGGAAATAAGATACCTAGACGCACACTATAAATCCGTTAAGGCTGAAATGAAAGTAATACTCTCTGAGAGCTAAACTGTTCGATTCCCTGAGCGTGAGCAGACTTCCGTGACAGATCTCCCGACCCTGCGGACCCTCCTCTCCACCCTGCTCTCCCTCCACGACTTATATGTTAGGGAAGGCAGATGGTGTCATATCATGTTGGGTAAGGTTCTTAACTATCTACCTTCTCTCTCTGGCTCTGGGTCCACCAATTAGAGCTAAGAGGAAGGAGCCTAATGCTATGACATTACCCCTTCCTTTGTCTTGTTCTCTCTCGTTCCTTTCTTGCTCTTTCTTCCTTTTTTTTTTTTTTTCTTCTCTTTCTTTCTTCTCTCCCCTCTCTCTCCTTTTTCCCTTTCTCACAGTTTTAAAGCCTGGTTATTATACCCAATCCCGCGTGCTTCTCATACGGAAATGATATAATAAATAATCCTGCCTTAATTGTTTAAGACTGCGATCTGTTAGGTATCTGTAGGATGATCATATGTTTTTATGGTTGCCTTACAATGTTTGTAATGTATTGTGCCTGTTGGTATGTAAAATTGTTTCTGGAAACTGTATAAATAAAATACTTAAAAAAAAAAAAAAAAAAAAAAAATGGGTAATGCCATCTATCCATTCTTGGCTGACCTATTTAATGAGATAAGGGAGGGGAGAGAGATGCCAAGAGAAATGCTACAGGCCGTAATAGTTCCCATTCTAAAGCCAGATAAAGATCCTGCCTCTGTATCAAACTACAGACCCATCTCTCTGATCAACACTGATACAAAGATATATTCTTCAATCTTGGCGGAGAGAATGAAACAACTTATTCCTCACATTGTACATCAAGATCAAGTGGGTTTTGTACAGGGTAGACAAGGGAATAATAATACTAGGAAAGTTATTGACTTGTTAGATTGGGCAGAATCCAGGGACACCCCTTTATTGGCCCTGTCATTGGATGCGGAGAAAGCCTTTGACAGGGTCAATTGGATGTTCCTGGAGGAAGTTCTCAAGAAATTAAACTTTGGGGAAAAAATGATAGGAGCAATTATGGCTCTGTATAATAAACCATCTGCAAGAGTAAGGGGTCAGGGTTTTATTTCTGAGAGTATTGATATACGGAATGGAACTAGGCAGGGTTGCCCTTTGGCACCCCTGTTGTACATTTTGTCTCTCGAGCCCTTCCTATGTAGGGTGAGACAAAACTTAGAAATTAAGGGAATTAGAGTCGGTCAAGGCCAATACAAACTGTCGGCATATGCTGATGATGTCTTGCTAACTCTCTCATCTCCCCGGGTATCATTGGAGGAGGTCTTTAAGGAAATAGAAGAATATGGGAGTATGTCTAATTACAAAGTAAATTTGGACAAATCCCAAGCTCTATCTATTGCAATGAAGGAGGAGGACAGGGAATTTTTGAAAAGAGGATATGCATTCCAGTGGCCCATGACGGGGATAGATTACCTAGGTATTATATTGATCCAGCTGCAATTCATCACTATGCAATAGAAAGAGCACACAGGCTACCCAAACCTCCCAATATCTCACAAACTAAAGATCCCAGAGATGTCATAGTCTGCCTATGCAGTGCAAGATTAAAAGAAGACCTCATGAGGGAATTTCGCAAGGATCCTTCCAAAGCAGCCAAATTTTCATCTCTGAAACTATACACGGACTTGTCCTACTACACCAGACAAGCAAGACAGAAATACGCTGATGCTACTGCTTACCTGAGAGATATGGGGATTAGATATTCTTGGGGATTCCCAACCAAGCTAAGAATCTCCTATCAAGACAAAATACATATATGCTATGATCCACAACAAGCAAGAGATAAGATCTCGTTGTGGGGCCTGAAAAGGACATAGAACTCAATTGCTTGTTAATTTAATCAATGGTTGGGTCCGTAAAAGCTGGATTGCTGAATATCCGGGGGAAGGAGAGAAAGCTGCAGGGAAATAAAGGGTGGGTGGTAGGGTGGGGTAATGGAAGGGAGAACGGAGGGACACGGATGGGGTAAATTCAGTAGAGGGGCAGATCTAATGTAGGGTAAAGGTAAACTTAATAAAGGAATAGAACATGGAACCTAGACGGGATAATCACCCAAGCCGACCATATAGCGATTCAAAAGATCCAGATGATCCCCACATGGAGAATATCAAAGGGAGGTCACCCCATTTTAATACTTACTAGGGAATAAAGGAAATTAGCAAAAAAAAAAAAAAGAAAAAAAGAAAAAAAATATTTGTTGACACGCGGTGGAAGCAGGATTCAGGTCGAGGGAGGCAAGATAATTAAGCACTTAGAATAAATAATGGTTCTAAAGTATGGATTGAAGCTGGGGGAAAATTCATATCGTAATAGATGGAAGCTCCACACTTAGTTTAGGGAGGCAGACAGGGATTCGGATAGAATGAGAAGGAAAAATGTAATATGCACCTCAACTCGCTAAATACACACCATGGAAGGTACACAATAAAGATCCATAAGAACTAGACACATAATAGAAAAGTAAACACAAGGAGAAATATATTTAAACGCAATATTACGCACTATAATTCACTAGTTTTAACACATAGAACTTAAATTAACAAGTATTATATACAGCGTTCCTAAATTACTAGGTCGATCACAATTAAGCACATGGAGACGGAGTGGGGAGTCACTAATTAATTAGTAACGGGTGGTTACTTAAGATATTAAAATAAGTATTCAATGGAAATAGGTACCGAGCAGTGTAAAATCCTTTTAGACGTATTATCCGCCCTAAGACTGAGGAGCCAGGCTGATTAGCTTTCAAGGGGTGATAGGATAGAATGTGCACTGGGTTCACACTGATTATTTGTGGGGATTGATCTACAGGGAATAGTTGCTAATCAAAGGTATGGCTAGGGATACTAGAACTGTATCTGAGAAGTGTCGTTGACTCCAGATTGGCTCTGGGGCTGAAAAATATAAAGCTGCTATTGTAACTGTAACCTGAGATTATGCTGGAAGTTCATACCACCCCTAGGCCATTCTACTTTAGTAACTGGTGTTGTATGACACAATGTACTCAAACTGTTGTTATTTATACAATAGAGGTTGTTATATACGTCAATATAATGCGGTTTAGCACGCCCCGAATCAGATAAATCCCTCGGGAGAACATACTGGGCCCTGCCTAAATTTACCGTACAGGCAGGACTAAGGGGAAGAGGAAGGGACGGAAAAAGGGCAGAAATAAAAGATGGTAGAGGGGACTAGGGTGAAGGGGTATGGAAAGAACCAGGATGGGGAATAGAGAGGGAAGGGGTTAGAGTATGCCCATAGAGGAAGAGGTATGATGGGAACTGGACCCCTCTTAAGCTAGTAAAAACTTAACACCCTGACACCAAATTTACAGAGACAAGAATGACTCAAGTGAACATACCCCAAAGGGCCCATACTATCTATAGAGTATGGGTGGAGAGGGGGAAGAAGGGAAGGATAATATGGGAACAATCATCTCACTCCCCAGTGTTTACCCTACAGATATCGAAGTAATAGGAAGTAGAACCAAGATATGTCCCAATGCACCCGGTCAAGTTGGGGGAAACCGGGGAGCACATCCCTTGCATGTCGCCACGCCCGTCCCCGATGGTATGGGGACTTGGTATGTCGGATCAAACTCCCTTGCTGCGGCGGTTAATTGGCCTACGCCGCTTTGGAAATGCGATCCCAAGGAATGTATGAGGAAGAATGAATGCAGGGTGGACTCAGGGGTGGGGGGGGGGGGGGAGTGGGAGGGGGGGGCGGGCCGAACACGCGAAATTTAAGTTTTGATGTCCCTTAATGTAATGTCAATGAACGTCCAGGGCTTAAATTCCCTCTATAAACGCTCTTATTTGTACGATACGTTGGAGACAAATAAGGTAGATGTGGCTTTCATACAGGAAACACATTGGAAACAAGAAACAAAATCTTTATGGAAATACAAAAAGTACTCTGTCCTTTACTCCTCCTCCCTGCCTGACAAAAAAAAAAGGGGAGTCACCATAATCATTGCAAATAGAAATAAATTTGAATATTGCTTTCATGTGGTGGATCGGGAGGGAAGAAGAGTAATATTAATTTGTAAGATAAACGACGTATTGTACACTCTGGTAAACGTTTACGCCCCATCGGATAGACCAATTAGTTTTATCAATGCCACCATGGCGATTATAGATAAATTTGGCAGAGGTCTGATATTGATGGGAGGGGACATAAACACTATTGCTGACATAGACTTAGACAGGAAATCCCCCAGGAAGGGTAAATACGACATAAGGCTGAAGGCTAGAGCTGAGGCTCTTTCCTCTTGCATCTTTAAACACAATCTTTACGATGTCTGGAGAACTCAACATAGGTCCCAGAGAGACTATACATTCTTCTCCAAACCCCATCAGTCGTACTCCAGAATTGATTATCTTTTTGTGATGGGCCCCATGCTGGACAGATGTAGGTCCTCCAGCATTGGGCCCATCACATGGTCAGATCATGCCCCCATTTTTTTGGTCGTTAATACAGACCAAGCATATATATCAAGAAGGAGATGGAGGATGAATGAGAATACCCTGGAGTCGATTGAAAGTAAAAATGATCTGCAGCACCAAGCAAGGGTATATCTGGAACTCAATGACGATCCAGAGATATCAGAAGGGACGCTATGGTGCGCAATGAAATGCGTTCTGAGGGGACATCTGTTGAAGAAAGAGATATGGTTGAGGAAACAGAGAGGTAAAGACCTCCCAGAACTTTATGCTATGTTAGCTCCGATGGAAAGAAAACATAAATTAAATCCCTCGAGGGAGGTCACAGAAAAAGTCCAGGCGATCCAGAATCAAATTATCCATAGACTTAAGATTAACGCAGACTATGCTTTATCCAGATTAAAAAATAAATGGTATTACAGTAACAACAGAACAGGGAAGGATTTGACTAGGAAAATCAAATCACAAAATGCAGCAAATAGAATTAAAAAAATAATATACGATGGACAGGAGTGTACCTCACCTCCATTGATTGCGGAGGCATTCAGGAAGTTTTATCATCGACTATACAATCAACCTAAATTAAACTCCTCTTTAGAAGAGGTCACTAGATATCTGGAGGCCTTGAAACTCTCTAAGATTTCCAAACAGAAATTGGAGAAACTGAATAATCCGATCACGGTTTTGGAAATAAGTGAGACTATTCAGGATTTAAAAAAAGGGAAAGCCCCGGGCCCAGACGGGTTCGCGACCCTATTCTACCAGGTCTTAAATCCAACGATCTCCCCGATCCTCGCCAGACTATTTAATTCAATAAAACCAAATAAAGGATTTCCAACCGAAATGTTGGAGGCCTCAATACTGCCAATTCCGAAGCCAGGGAGGGACCCCAGTTCGGTAGCAAATTATAGACCTATATCTTTGATCAACTTAGATATCAAGATCTACTCAAAGATCTGGGCCAATAGACTAAAGGGAGTGATAGCGGACCTGGTCCATTCGGACCAGTCCGGTTTTATCCCAGGAAGAACAGGAGCTGATAACGTTCGGAGGGTCTTGGGCATAATAGAGGCAATTCATCGGAAAAAGTCCCCGGCAATTATCTTGGCGCTTGACGCAGAAAAAGCTTTCGATAGGGTAGACTGGAGGTTTATGTCAGAGACCCTCCGGTCGTACGGCCTTACGGGTAGAATCTTTGACTCTATAACTGCTTTGTACTCAGATCCACAAGCACGAATAGAGGGTCCCTCACTGGCTTCCGAGTTGTTCAGTATCAATAACGGAACCAGACAGGGTTGCCCCCTGGCCCCCCTTCTGTATGCCCTGACTATTGAACCATTTGCACAACAACTACGCCGGGCTGGACAGGTGGAGGGTATCCAGATCGGGGAGTTCGACCATCTGGTAACCCTGTATGCGGACGATATAATTATAACTATGTCATCTCCAGAGAAGTCGATCCCAGAACTACTAACCTCCATAGAGCAATACAGTTCAATGTCCAACTATAGTCTAAATCTGGCCAAAACACAGACCATTCCCTTTTTTTTCGGCCCGAATCAAGATGGTATTCTTAAAGAATTTAGTACACAAAAAGGGGACTCTGACTACATTGATTACTTAGGGATAAAGATCCCATCACAATTAGAGAGCTTGGTAGCACTAAATTATTCCCATATGCATAGCGAATTGGTGGAGGAGTGCAAAAAATGGGCTAAGTTTGAACTATCGTGGATGGGACGTATAAACATACTAAAAGGGTATATTCTTCCGAAGATTACCTATTTGTTCAGAGTTATTCCACTTAACGTCCCAACTGAGATATTGAGGAAATTTGATCTATTATTCTCTAAATTCGTTTGGGGGGCTAAGAAACCGAGAATACCAGGCCAATGGCTAAAACAAAATCCCCAATATGGGGGAGTGGGCTATCCCGATATTAGAAACATCCACAGAAGCTGCCAGATAGCACATATAATGGAATGGAAAAAGGCGTTCTCCAGTAACCCCCCTTGGCTAAAGATAGAGCAAGCACAAACACACATAGCGGATCTATATCAGATCTGCTGGATTCCACAGACTTTATTTAAGAAATTAGCGCTCACACCTAGAATTCCTAAAGACCTTATGGGAACTCTATATAGAACAAAAAAAGCTCTGGGGATTACTGAGGCACTATCAAAACGCGCCCCGATTCAGGTAGTCTCTCTCTGTGTTGCGGAGTTGAATCTGCAACACTGGAGAGATAAGGGCATCCAGTATATCGGAGACCTGTATAACGACGAACATCTGTCTCAGTTCTCGGACTTAAATAAGACATTTAATTTAGATTCAAGTCAGATCTTTACTTACCTTAGAGTCAAGAGCTTTTTGGCGACTTGCCCTCCTGTGGACCATCCGCGTTGGGATGCCTTTCTGGAAGCTCCTCCAAGCAAGAACCAAGTATCCACGATTCAAAGACTCTTAGAGTCCTTTGGTCAAAGAGGCAAATCTAGGGCAATACTTCAGTGGGAGAGAGATATTGGCCAATCCTTTCCATACGAAGTATGGGGCATAGCGTGGGGGGAGACTAGGAAGGCATCCCATTGTGTGAACATCCAGGAGCAATTTTATAAGCTAACGAACAGATGGTACATAGTTCCAACTCGGCTGGCTAAATTTAGTACAGATGGGGATGATTTCTGCTGGAGGTGTCATGAGCAAAAGGGCTCGCATTTTCATATATGGTGGGAGTGCAGGATTTTGGACACATTTAAGAATATGCTCGAGCGGGTGCTGGATAAGGTACTCTCTAGGAAAATCGAACTAACTCCACACAGGGTACTGTTCCACATCGATTTACAGTGTACAGATCGTTATGAAAAAACCCTGTGTATAAATATCTTACTGGCATTTAAAATCTGCCTCTCGAGATACTGGAGGAAATCAGAGATACCTTCTTGGCCCGAACTTAGATCTCAAGTAGACTTCCAGGAGTCCTCGGAAAAATATTTCTACAGATGTATTTCAAAGAACCTACCTAAATACAAAAGAATATGGCAAGCATGGTCCCTGATTAAGGAGTAAAAGTAGGTGTAGGGAAACTACAGAAAGAATATAGCCCTGGCCGCTCTGATAGTTGTATAATAACGAGATGGGACAAATGTTTGTAATTCGGCCGCCCCCCCGCCCCCCCCCCCCCCGGACCCCTTCCTTTATCAGCTTAGGCACCCCTAGTGTGAATGCCAGTGTGAATGGTATAAGGTGAGGAAAAAAAAAAAAAAAAAAAAAGATTACCTAGGTATTAAGATTACACAAAATTTAGATAACTTGGTGAAGTATAATTACTCTAACCTAATTAGAGAGATGACAGACCAATTAAAAAGAGCTGGGATAACCTGTTTATTTCTTGGTTGGGAAGGATTAACATAATCAGATCTTATATATTACCTAAATGGTTATACTTCCTAAGGTTAATCCCAAGAAAAATACCGGAAAGCTTTATAAAACAATTCCACAGTATATCGGGGAAATTTATCTGGAATCAAAAAAGACCTAGGATAGCAAGAGATATCATGCAGGGTAATCCCAAACAGGGGGGCTTGGGATACCCAAATTTGTTTAAACTCCAGGAGGCTAGTCTTCTGAACCATTTATCTCAACTGCAGATCAAGTCTATCAAAAAAGAGGGATGGTATCTAATTGAACAAGAAATGACGGGTATCGACGACTTAGAATTACTGCTATGGCAGAATTATAAAGAAGGAGTCAAAATTGTAATCAATAGCGGGTCCAGAACACTTAGGCAGATATGGGCCGCTTGGCACAACCTAAGAAAAAAACTTAAAAGTGTAGGAAAAATACATCAATCCTCTCCTATAGAAATTCTAGAAACTAACATCAAAGAATTTAAACTCCCAGCTTTCTGTCATAACAAGGGTCTACGAATACTGGATCTGTATAACAGCACTAAATTTAAAACATTCGAATCACTGTCTCAAGAATATGGGGCCACTGAGAAGGACACATTTCCCATTATTAGGATGAAATCTTATTTGGTTCAGCACCAGTTCAATATAAGAAACAAGGAAATAAGTAAAATATTGGATGGCCTATTAAAAAACACAGCTGAAAATAGCTATAAAAATATGGTATGACCTAGTAGAGAAGATCTCAGTACTAATCAAAAACAAAGCTATGGAAGCTTGGGGGATAGAACTACTAAATCCTATTGATAAAGAGGCTTGGGTCGAAAGTTGGAATAACATAAAGAAGATTTCACACTGTATTACGATGCATGAGCTACACTTTAAAGTTATGCATAGATGGCACCTCTCTCCACTAAGACTATATAAATTTAAAGCAGTTAATCAGCCTACTTGCTGGAGATGTAATAATAATCATAGTGATCTATTCCATATGTGGTGGTCCTGTGAGAAAATAGAAGTATTATGGGAAAAAGCATTTGGTCTAATCTCAGAGCTTACAGCCACCAAAATCCCCATACACCCAGAAACAGCTCTCTTTAATTTTGAGCTTCAAGATTATCCATTTAGGCACAGATACATAGCTGTACAGGTTCTTATGGCGGTGAAAATTTGTATTGCAAGACAATGGAAAAGTCTGGAAATTATTCAATGGTTAAAAGTTGAAAATCAGATAGATCTTCAATGCCAGATGGAAAAGGGTTATTACAGTGCCAGGCAGAAGTTGAAGCTGTTTTACTACATATGGGACCCGTGGATAGCAAAAAGAAAAAAAGAAGCATAAGGAGTCTGAGTAAATGGTTAAGTAAACAGGATAGAACAGGGGTGGAAGGAGCGGAAAGGAAAGGGAAAGTAAAGAAAAAGATAAAAAATTAAAAAGATTGGTAAGGAAAAGCGATTGGCTATATATTCTCGTTAAAATAATACCTTTTTTGATGTGATCCCTCATGCCTGGCGTATGTTTGTATATGTTTGTATTAGAGTAGTTTGTATGTGTACCCGTCCTGTAGAGAGAATATGTATTGTTGTGTAATGGTACACCTTGGCTTTATGTTTTTACGTGGTATAAAATAAAATAAAAGAGAATAACAAACAGTAAAAGAGACACAAGGATGACATGCCGAATTAGCATATAACATATGAATGGAAAATGTGAGTAGGTGTCTGAGTGTATAAAAAAAAAAAAAAAAAAGCTCTTAACGCCTTACCCCTTTTGGCAATCATCTGTGGGCATCCCAGATTCAGATCAATGGCATCACAATAATCCTGAGCTAGCAGTGCTGCCTTAATAAAGACTTCAGGGTCATTTGCACAAAACTAGAGAAGAAAGAAACATTCCCAGATTAGTCTTAGGGGGGTGACTTAGGTGAATAATATGCACTTTTTTTCCAGGTTTTAACAGCTCTTGGAAAGAATGCATCTGAGAATCAATGGCATCTTACATACTGCGGCTAAATTCAGCCACCGAATGTAAAACGTCATTTTTTGGTCTCAACAGCCGAGATTCGAGTTTCTGTTGACGTTAAGACGTGCAACGCTTTTGTGTGGGAAAGTTGGCTTCCAAAGTCATGCAGCAATTATAAGTGTTTTAGGTATTTCCTCGATTCTAAGACTTTTTAATTTTAACACCCCTGAAAAGGGAGTGCTTCTTAGAATTGAGTACATATGGTATGTGTGTGAACTTCCTCTGCAGGACAGGCTGTGATTTCACAGTGGATTGTTGAGTTACAGGGTAGACATAACTGAAAGTAACCTCTCACAGCGGCACAGACCATGTTCATGTTGAGCGTCGGAATGTCAAGTGACACCCGGCGCTCAGACACTAAAGCACAGTGCACAAGGGAGCAGAGCAGGAAGTCTGTTTCACCTGCACACACACCGCTACCTTGAGCACCACTAGTAAAAAAAGAAATTTAAAAAAAAAAGATGGCGGGAGTACCATGCAGTACCCGGACGCCAGGTCTAATTTCTTGGTCTCCATGGCGACCTGGCACCCAGGATTTGTTGAGCCCTGATCTATACATTGTGTTAAAACTGCAAATACATGTTTTATGTGTCTGTGGTGTCTCCCGATTATGACATCACCATGTGGCTTGATATGCAGATCAAGCCACAGGTGATGTCATAATCAGGAGACACGCATAAATGTTTAAAGAATGTTTTTCTATTCATTTATGCACTTGTATGCAATTCTGCTAACCCAATGTATGTATCATTTTTCATCATTGTTATTCTCTGCATTCACAATATATGCAATGTTTTAGGTTCACAGAGACCCTTGAAGGTGGACCTGCCCTCTATGGTCATAGGGCAACTGCTGATCAAGTGTCGTTTCTTGTGACAGCAAAGCACAGTGATCCTCTGGCTAAGAGGCTGGCATTGTTCAGGACAAACCTGGCAAGTTTCCCCACTATGCAAACTCACCAGGTTTGTCAATGCACAACGTATAACTAAACTGATCCATCTCACTTCAACTAACCTCAAGGCCCCAGCCTTTTAGTGAATAGCCCCCAGAGTGTGGACCTTTTCCCTTCAATGTGTGATAAGGCCAGACACAGTACGTTCACGCACCCCAGTGTTATTGGGTAAGCAGGGAGTGCCTTGAGCCTCAGTAATATTTCAGACACTGTTGAGTGTGCACTGGTTTCGCTGAGTGAGGACATAGGAATGTAGAAGGAGATACTCACCTGGACAATAAGAGGCCGGTCCTCTGGACATAGCTCGCAGTAAAGGTTTTCCTTGCGGTAGTTGGCATCTCTCACAAACACCTGGGCATGCAGCATGGGTGAGTAGCAGAGCTGGGCCCCGTGTCTGCGGCTCAGCAGCCTCCAGGCTAGCTCACTCTGATCCACCATAGGAGCCAAGACAAAGCGAGCCCCCTTTAGGGTCTGCTTCCAAAATTCCATCCCCTCCAGTTTAGCCATACCAGAGCCTACATGATCTCCCAACTCCAGGAGAAGAAACCGTCAAATAGGTGAGATCCCCTCTACAGAGCGCCACTTCCGGCCGTCCAGACAAGCATTTCTGTAAAGTCCGACCATTGCTTCATTCCTTCGGGTGTAACACTGTAATACATCCCCCCGGAAATGGGGACATTTTGTCTTATGTCCGCGGACCATGTAATAGAAACGTTATTTCCCACGTCAGAAAGCTCTGATAAAACGTTCAACACTATTTTATTTTAATTAGATGTAGCCATGAAAGCTTATGAAAAGCTTCCCAACAGGGAGGGAGAGCAAAATAGATTGGGGGCCAGGGCTTCTTGCCAGCTACTTATAGACACTATAATAATTAACTAACCCCCTCCCCGGGGTCAGGGGCTGCCTATGGCTAAGGGGGCACTGGGAATGGCTTTGATAAAACTTGGTTATGAAAATATTATTAAATATATTTAATTTATTACATTATCTGATCAGTCTCTCTCCCTCACTAAAACTGTACGTCAAAGACGTAAGATGGTAAGATATTACCATCAGAGCACTTATCCTACATGCCTGCACACAGATCGCACTGATGTGTTGTGCTGGTGTTCTCACTAACTGCGCATGCGCACAAAGTTACACTCAGCTGTGACTTTGCCAGGACAGTGCATTCATGGAGGTCGCACCCCTCCTCCCGCCCCCTTCTGATCAGCTGTGGCCGAAGGCAAGGCAAGAGCGCATGCGCACTTCGCTCAAGCTATTTGGCATGCGCACTTTGCTCGAGATATTTGTGTGTGACTGGAGATATGAAAGGTGTGTGACTGGAGATACGAAAGGTGTGTGACTGGAGATACGAAAGGTGTGTGACTGGAGATACGAAAGGTGTGTGACTGGAGATACGAAAGGTGTGTGACTGGAGATACGAAAGGTGTGTGAATGGTCAGTAACCAGGGTTGAAGCCTTGACATGGCGTTACTGCTCACATGGGTATCCATGTGCCAATTCAACCAACGTGAGTGATACTTATGTGTTTAATATAAAAATGTTCTATTATTTAAATCATGATTTAACAAAAAAAAAAAACTGTTACACCCAGCAACTCTTCATGTCATTCTCAACCTGGTAATATGATCAGACATGTTTAAAATGTTTACAATTTTTAACCTGTTATGTTTTCTTCTACAGGGAATTACTTGCACCTCATATTGGGGTGCATGGTTACCTGTCCACACGTATCCTGCTGGACCATTTTTTGTTTTGCAGCTTCCTTTTTTCTTTGTTTTGGAGTCTACCTCTTACATAGTTGCCAACATTTGAAAAGAATTTCCAGGGACACTTTGCACCTCATCTTCCAATTACTTATTTTAAGATTGACCACACCTACTGCCCAAAGCTCCGCCTACTCAACATAATTAGCATAATGTAACTCCACCTACTAGTCACAGTGTAGATTATATCACCAAGTTCCCACCAACATTACCAACATCCTTGGTATACAACAGATACATTCACAGCACAACATCTACATCAGGCCTTTTATCACTTTTACATGAAATATAGTAAGACTGGTTTATAATTCAGTCAGAGAGCTGTGTGTACACCATAAAACATACATTAGTATGAACCTACCACTTCTGCTGGAAGGCCATTCAATGTATCCACTACCCTCTCAGTAAAGTAATACTTTCATTAGTCCCTGGCCTTATCTTATTTCAAGGATAGCCTTATGCCTATCCCATGCATGCTTAAACTCCTTCACTGTATTAACCTCTACCACTTCTACTGGAAGACTATTCCATGCACCCACCACCCTCTCAGCAAACAAATATTAAGTTTCTGACCACAAAATAAACTGTAAAATATTAAATATTTCCAGCCTTTTCAAACGCTTGAGGTGGACCCCAAATATATGTATATAACTAGTTACATTTATACCAGGGCTTGACAAACTTAACTGAGTTTTAGGAGCCAGCAAAAAAATCTAGGAGCCAGACAACAGCACATACACTCAATCACATGCAGTCATATACAGACACACATACGTCACATACAGTCAGTCACATATATACATACATACAGTCAGTCACATACATACATCCATACATACAGTCAGTCACATACATACATACACACATACACCCATACAGTCTGTCATGTAGATACACACACTCGTACATAGTCTTTCACATACACTCATACATACATACATACAGTCTGTCACATACAGTCTGTCACAGACACACACACACACTCATACAGTCAGTCACATAGACACACACACACATACAGTCAGTCGCATAGACACACATACAGTCAGTCACACACACTCATATATACAGTCTGTCACACACACACACTCATACAGTCACATAGACACACACACACATACAGTCAGTCACATAGACACACATACAGTCAGTCACACACTTATACATAAAGTCTGTCACACATACACTCATACATCCATACTCTGTCACATACACTCATACATACTTACACAAATACAGTCTGTCACACACATACATACAATCTGTCACATACACACATACAAGTGTTCATTTTTTTTTTTTAAATCTTAATAAATAAATAAAATGTAGATCAATATGTCCCCCCTCCCTGCTGCTATATCTCATTGCAGGGAAAGGGGGCATTTCCGTTCCAGGTTTGTCTGTGCCTCTTACAAAGGCACAGACCATCATTACTTATTAATTGCATTATTTTGCCCACATTCATTTGCCAGTTTTATATTGCCCACATTCATTTGCCAGTTTTATTTTGCCCACATTCATTTGTCAGTGTTTGTTTTGCCCACATTCATTTGCCAGTTTTGTTTTGTCCACATTCATTTGTCAGTGTTTGTTTTGCCCACATTCATTTGTCAGTGTTTGTTTTGCCCACATTCATTTGCCAGTTTTATTTTGCCCACATTCATTTGCCAGTTTTATTTTGCCCACATTCATTTGCCAGTTTTGTTTTGCCCACATTCATTTGCCAGTTTTGTTTTGCCCACATTCATTTGCCAGGTTTATTTTGCCCACATTCATTTGCCAGGTTTATTTTGCCCACATTTATTTGCCAGTTTTATTTTGCCCACATTCATTGGTCAGTGTTTTTTTTGTCTATCATGTCACCCTCCACCCCAGCTTACTGCAGTCAAGCCATCAGACATTTTCAAAACAGTGGTCATGCTATCAGACAGGTTTTTTCACATAAGCAACACAAAAACCTGTCTGATAGCGTGACCACTGTTTCGAAACTGATGGCTGAACTGCAGTCCCGGCTTCCCCAGTACTCACCTCTTGGTCCCCATCGCGTCCTCCGTGCTGCAAGCTTCCCTCCTGCACGGAGGAGGGAAGTACATTAGCCAGATATGACTAGCTGTCATATCCGGCCAAAGATTTAAAAAATAAATTTAAAAAAAGTTTACAAAATAAACAGTATATTTTTTGTACTTTGTGTTTGTCTCTGCAATTTGAAATGTATCTGTTTCTCATCTATTTCTCTCTCAATTACTTCCTCCACTTTCTTTGTCTCTCTCAATTTGCTTTGGAAAAAAAACTGCAGAAGCCTAAAAACAGCCTTCATCTTTAAGGGGTTAATTACAACACTGGCCAGACATTTCTATTTCCCCAGCTCAATTGAGGGTGTTACGGTTGTTCCTATCATACCGGTGATACCTCATGGAGGACCGAGCCCTGGTTTGTGTGACCATTACCTCATGGTCTAAATGGGCGTGCTTTTAATGTATGTTGTTACTGTTTTTAGATTTTATTCTTAATATTTTTTTTCTTAGCATATTACTTATTTACAAAACCCTTGTTTCACTCAGTTATGCCAAAATGCCTGGTAGCTCTTATCAGGAGACTTAATGATTTACTTTTCCTATTTCTTCTAGAAATGGAAGGAGATTACAAGCCAGTGGAATTTCCTATTAGCATCATTTGACTGAAGTGAAGGACATGAGGCTGGAAGCTGAAGACACTGAAATTTTTAAAACATTTTTTTATTAAAAATAAATAAATAATAGACACCTATGTTGTGTGGATGAGGAGTTAAACAAATGGACACAATACTGCCTTGAACTCCCTGATGCAGGTCTAAATGTATTTGATAACATTTATGCACAGAATGTGCGAGAGAGAGAGTCACTCTCAAGGCCGATCCTAGGTGGGTGCACTGCACCCAGACGCCACTGTGCACAGGAAGAAAGGGTCGCCAACTCTGGGAGGACCCATATATATATATATTTTTTTAATGTCCGTGAAGTTAGAGGTGCACCCTGTGACGGCGCCTCCTCAGTTTGAAGAGCTGGCAGGGGAGATGAAATGTGCTCCCCTAAGTAGCCCTCTCGCGGTTCCGTAGCTTGTGCGGAAGTGTCACGTGATGATCCAACACTCTGACTCCAGGGACAGGCGGGGAGTACTGCGGGATGACAGCCAGCCTCTGGAGGCAATGTGATTGTGTACAATATCTATAGATAGAGTTTAACTCTATTTTATATTAACTGTAAGTGTAATTGTATGAGTGGCAGAGTGTATGTGGCAGTGAGCGGCAGAGCACGAGTGTGTGTGTGTCTGAGTGAGTGGCAGGATGGGAATTATGAGTGAATAGACCCCTCTGTGTCACTCTCAGACAGTGACAGTACCACTTTCCTCATGCTTTTCTCAATCGCTGTCACAACATCCCCCTTTCTTTTCTTCCTGTCACACGTTTCCCATGCTTGTCTCACTGTGTTCATGGTAACTGATGCACCATCTGAAAAAAAGACATTGAAAACAATTTTTTTCATCCCACTCAGAAGATTCAAAATACCATTAATATAGTATATGTGTTATGTAAAAATAAACAACAAATATTGGAAAATAAACTATATTTTTTAAACTTATGATTGTAATCATGTAATACTACAGTCACTCACTTTGGTTGAATTGGCACATGGATACCCATGTGAGCAATAACACCACTTCAAGGCTTCAACCCTTGTTACTGTCTATTCACACACCCTTTGTATCTCCAGTCACACACTTTTCATATCTCCAGTCACACACCTTCATATCTCAATTCACACACCTTTCATATCTCCAGTCACACACCTTTTCATATCTCCAGTCACACACCTTTCGTATCTCCAGTCACACACCTTTCGTATCTCCAGTCACACACCTTTTATATCTCTAGTCTTAACTGACCCCCTTTATATGAGCACCCCTGTCTTAACTGACCCCCTTTATATGAGCCTTCCTGTTTTGACTGACCCCCTTTATATGAGCCCTCCTGTCTTAACTGACCCCCTTAGCTCAACTTAGATCACACCTCCAATGAAGCTAGATGTGCAGAGGGGCTGCCTCATCTTGATGGGAGTTGTGATCCCCCTGCTGTATTGAGGCTTCTACCTCTTTTTCCCCCAGTCAGTGAGCACCTCCTTAGAATAGGACTTTCCTGGCTGCCCCCACTCACCAGAGTGCTTGCCCTTATTCTATGTCCCCACTTGTGTCCCCCTCTGTCCCCCGTGTCTCACTTCCACTTACTAGCGTAGATGTCCAATCATTGTATCAACCATACAAAAACGTTTTCCTATCGGTGAGATGCTTCGCGCATGCGCTGTGGTCTGAGAAAGTTGTCGACAAATATCTTGAGTGAAGTGCGCATGCCAAAACGCCTGACAAATAGCTTGAGCGAAGTGCACATGCGCTCTTACCTTGCCTTCGGCCACAGCTGATCAGAAGGGGGCGGGAGGGGGTGTGCGACCTCCGTGCATGCGCTGTCCTGACAAAGTCATAGCTCAGTGTAACTTTGTGCGCATGCGCAGTTTGTGAGTTCTACTGCGCCTGTGCAGTATAATTCACTCAAGTAATTTGTCAGAACACCGGCATTCTGCAGCGCCCCCATGAGCAACGGAAGTGTAAAAAAAAATCACTTCCGTTTCTCTTGCCAGTAGAAGACTGCTGAGCCTATGTGGTTGCTCAGGAGAGCGACCACCAATGCATCTGTAGGTATATGTTGGTGTTGCTAAAGTCTTTAGCAACACCTATGATGCTTAGGAAGTGAACTTACGTTTCGCTTCCTAAGCAAGTGTGCAGCCGGTGCGGCCATTTTTAAATGACAGGTACAGTCACTTCGTGGAGTGATCGTAGCGCGCCCCATCACATATCTTCAGTGTTGCACAATGACTCTACATAGACGCATTGTGGCAACACTGAAACCTTTGGTCACTTTCTTTGCTCTTTTTAGTGCATGTGTCACTAAGGACAAATCTTTTCGTGACATGCCTGGTACGTCACATGTCGGGAAGGGATTAAAAAACCCTTTTTCTTTTGTTTTTCCTTTCAGGAGTCTTTCAGCTATGTCCATAATAGTCTAATTTGTCTCTCTCATCCCATAGAGGTCTATTTGGTGTATTTCAGTTTGCTTTCTAAAGCATTAAGCCCAGATGAACGAATTACATGGCAATTCAGGGTCACATCGGGGCATATTGTGTAGCATGAAATTCGGCTTCCAATATGACCCCAATGTACCGCAAACCTTTCAGAACTTCAGACCAATTATTTCAGGCCTGAAGTTTGGTGTGGACCCTCAAATCAAAACTAAGTTAATAGAATGAAAACTAGGATGAAAATACATGGCAATTTTCACCAGCGAACAAAAATGGAACAAATATGTTAGGGAGGAAGTATTACATTTATTTGGACTTCTGGTTCTGGTGTCCTCGGATCTCTGCCAAAGCCCAATCCCTGTGTCTCTCTGCCGCCTGGAACAATGCCCTGCAAACCACAGAGGAAGAAGATACTCCTCCCTTGGAATGCTCCTCCATTAGATTTGCATGATACTGTCACAGAATTGTTTCCCTCCCATGCCCCTAGCAAGTTAACTTAAAACTGTATAAAAGCCTTCTCAGACCTGTTCCCTCCCTCCATGCTGGTGATTTAGTCAACTAAAAGTAGACTAAAACAAAAATATTTCAGATGACTAAAGTAAAATAGCATTTTAGTCAAAAGACTATGTCTTAAATGAAATTAAAATTTGCTGTCAAAATTACTGAAATTTAAAAAAAAACTGATCTAGGCATCCACTTGAGTGATTTATAAAAAATAAACTAATACAGGTTGAGTATCCCTTATCCGAAGATCCAAAAACCGAAATGACCCAAAATAAAAAACATTTTCTGATGTGGATCAGACTCAGTTCGGATAAGGAATACTAACCTCCTGGCATCCAGTGGTGAAGCTCCTTTGCTTCATTCTGTAGATGTGAAGCCTGCGTTAATGGGAAATGTAGTTATATTATTGGGAACAATATCTGTGGCATATTAATGGCAAAATATTACTGGCATTTTATTGGGCAAATTGTCTGTGGCATATTTATGGAAAAATAATACTGGCATATTATTGGGCAAATTGGCTGTGCCATATTATTGGGCAAATTGGCTGTGGCATATTAATGGAAAAATAATACTGGCATATTATTGGGCAAATTATCTGTGGTTTACTAATGGCAAATAATACAGGCACATTATTGGGAAACTTCTCTGTGGCTTATTAATGGTAATATAATACTGGCATATTATTGGGCAAGTTTTCTGTGGCATATTAATGGAAAAATAATACTGGAATATTATTGAGCACAGTGGCGTACTTACCGTTAGTGTAAGTGGGCCAACGGGGCAGCTGCCCAGGGCCCATTCAGCTTCCCCGTGGGCCCCCACTGCTGCCCGTGTGACTGTCTCACACAGAGACAGTCACTATCGGGCAGCAGCCGGGAGGGACCCGGCTTGTCTTCACAGCCACCGGAAGTGACGCCGGTGGCTGTATTTCCTGCATGCACATTTCTGAGGCATATTTATGGGTATTTGTGGCATAATGGGCACATTGGCTGTAGCATATTAATGGGCATATTGGCTGTGGCCAAAGTGATAGTGTGGCCCGTTCTGTGGGGCAAAATAAAATATATACTGCGGCATGCCAAATCGTGTGGGTGCAATATGAGTACAAGCCAAGTGCTGTGGGTACTGTATAGTGCTGTATTAAGACCTTTAGGTGCAATGTGGGTGCAGAGGAACATAATAAAAATAAGAAATGAACAATTTTTCAATAACATTTTTATTACATATGAAAATAGTTGAGTATAATATTTCAAAGTTCATATAAGTATACATGAAGCTAGTTATATACATATATTTAGGGTCCACCTTAAGCTTTTGAAAAGGCTGGAAATATTTAAAAAAAAAATTTGGGTCAGAAAAAGTAATATTACTTTACTGAGAGGGTGGTGGATGCATGGAATAGCCTTCCAGCAGAAGTGGTAGAGGTTAATACCGTGAAGGAGTTTAAGCATGCATGGGATAGGTATAAGGCTATCCTAGATAGAGGTTAGGCCAGGGACTAATGGAAGTATTACTTTACTGAGAGGGTAGGGGATACATGGAATAGCCTTCCAGTAGAAGTGGTAGAGGTTAATACAGTGAAGGTATTTAAGCATGCATGGGATAGGCATAAAGCTACCATAGATATAATACAAGGCCAGGCACAAAGCAGAATTGTTGGGAGGCATGTAAGTGGCATTTCTGGGGTGGAGTTGCACGGTGGGGTCGAGGGGCCGTGTCTTATTAATGGCAAAACAGTACTGGCATATTATTGGACAAATTGACCGTGGCTTATTAATGGCAAAATAACACTGGCATATTAATGGGCAAGCTGTGGCATATTTAATGGACAAACGGTGGCATATTTTATTAGGGGGCAAACTAACTGTTGCATATGTTAAAGTGACTGTGATATGAAAATAGTTGCATATAATATTAAAAAGTTTACATTTACATACAGTTTTTTACAATGCGACTTTAGGAATATTGGGTCGAGGAGGGCCCACTGCTAAAGACTTTGCACAGGGCCCACTAGGGTCTTAAAGCGGCCCTGCAGGTATGGTATAATAAGAGTAGGGATAAAAGCCACTGGATGCCTAATTACATACGGGGTCAGGTGCATTTGAAACTGAATAGACTAGCTTTGGCTAAACTTATATATACAAAAGGGACTCTTAACATTCACAGAAACGAAGGTGCCTTCAAATGGGGCATTACTCACTTGTGCACAAATTCGTAACAACAACATGTAAGGGTCTACTCAGTAACGAGAGAATTGCAGGGAACTGAGACAGGAAATTCTCATCTCAGTTGCGTGCAATTCTCTCCTTATTGAGTAGACCCTATAGTATTCCTTAGTTGTTAAAAAGGGAGATTGATTTAAAGAATAAGCGAGAAGGGGGTAGAGAGGGGGCAAGGGAAGAGGTAAAGGAAGAAATATTTAGAAAAAGATAGAAAAGGGAACCCCAAGAGAGGGTATACTGGCAGCTGCAAGTGTGCGGTGCACACAAAAAAGGGCTACTTTGCAACATTTTATGGCCCATTACCCACTTGCCCTCATTGTAGGGCATGAGTTAGTGTCCTAGGAGATGGAGAGATGTCGCTTAAGAGTTTGAGACTCAAACAAATAGGTAACTTTTGAACAGTGCCTACTGTCTAGTGTATATTACATGTTTAGGGCAGCTTCACTGCACAGTATCAGATGGGGATCTGTAGCCCATGGTCACTACAGAGCATTTCTGACGGATCTGGTGACTAGTTCTAGTGTACTGTTGCTGGAGGACCATCGTTCAGATCAGAGCCGACATTCAGCTGTTTCTGGAGGTGTGCTAGTCCCAGGGCCTTTAGAAAGTGTGCCATGCACCAGCGGTATTTGACTTATAAGTTCCTGAAGTGAGAGGGACCATTATTTTCCTTCAGTCTGGAGGAGTGTAGATCTTCATATATCTGGAGGCTCTCTCATTCATATGCCAGTGGGGACATATGTGACACATTTAGCAGAACTATTTTGTCCATGGCCGAGCAGGGCATCTCTTAGCAACTCAAGATGGGCTTTCATTGCTTCTACACTCTAAAACAATCTGTGTGATAGGGTCCTCGGCTCCCAATTCTGCTTGGTCCTTTTTGATGTCAGTGATGTCGGCTTCTGTTTGGGAGTGTTGATGCCTCCAGCCGCACTGCCGCCATTTCTGTTTTTACCATGGCTTGTAAAGAGGTTGTAAGGGTCCCCCTTCGTGGCTGGTGCGTCATCAGCTCCGGGCAGGAGTTTGGGGGTCTACTTCTGCGCAATATGTTAAGAGTCTGTAGAGGAGACTACCAATTCACTTAGAGTGGGGATGGACTTTGCTACAAGTGTTTTCTCATTTGGACTAACATTCAACAGCAGTCAGTAGTGTATCTTCCACAAGGCAAACAGGGCACTCGCTTAGGGTGGTACTTTGCCAGAGGGCGGCTCTTTGCCAGAAAGTGTTAAACCCCACTTCTGGTACTTGAATCATTTTCAATCCCTCCCCCACCATTCAGCAAGCTTTAGCTCCTTCCAGTTAATCAGGGTGATGGGGGCATGTAATTGATGTGGTGGGGCATTTAGTGTGTGTGCAATGTGGGTGATGGGGCATGTCGTGGGTGTGCAATGTGGGTCATGGGTGTGCAACGTGGGTGGGTGGGGGGTGCCTGAATTTTGTCTGCCTAGGGCAGCACAAAACCAAGATACACCACTGACAGCAGTCCAATATCTGGTCTCCTTGTATTAGATTGTTTGTCTTTTTTTCTTGCCTTTGTGCCCCATGTCTGTGGCAAATCTTTTGGGATGAATTATGCCAGTTTGGTTGGTGTAGCCATATAAAAAATGTATTTTAGCTAGCTAGCATCTGCTTGCTGTCTTTGCCTTCCATTTGGAGTTAGGAGTTCACTCTGCGGTACAAAGACCTCAGATCTTACCATGTATGTGTTCCAGAGTTTGGAGCCCCGAGTGCATGGAAATAGTAGTTACATTGTTGTTTAGGTTGATTAAATGCTTGCATCCATCAAGTTCAACCCTTTTTCTATTCTTGCTTACCGCTGGTGATCCAAATGAAGGAAAAAATTGTTTTACATTTTTTTAAATGCCCTCCCTCACCCACAATGCCCTCTGCCCCCCTTCATCACCCACATTGAGCCCTGCCTTCTTCCTCACCCTTGCCCCGCAGTGAAGTAGGGGACAAAAAGACTGCGGGGTTGATAATAGGGGGGAGAGGGGAAATCGTCACGAGGGTGGCTATCAAGGCTGCCTGAACAGCCACAATTTCTTCCTCATGTGCTCCCTTGATGTCTGTCTGCAATCTGAAACATAAGCTTTCTAAGCAGGCTAAAACTAGAATGAACCCCTGCCAAGTCACCTAAAACCTCTTGATATCAGATTCTGGTGGGGACTTCCCAGTCACTTGCGGGGATTAGATAAGATAACCGTCAAATTGAGCTGGTAGAGGCAATTCCAGCTTTCTTACACACACTAGGGATAGGACAGCTGTCAAGCACCCTGGAAACTGTTTGCCCACTGGAGGGAGAACAACAGTCTACACTCACCTGATGGGGAAAGAGCAGTGGACATTGTTTCATCCATTCCTTAAGGTCTGTGGGTCAATAATTGAAGACAACTGTGCAAGTTATGGGGGAAAAACGCAGACACTTCATGCGTTTAGCGTTTAGCGACGCTTAGTCATAAGTGCACTCGAAATGTGTGAAGTGTCTGCGTTTTTTCCCCATAACTTAAAAAAAGTAGGTGAATTTGGCTTTATTTGCACATTTTTATCCACAATAAATATTGGATCTTCGAGGTACCGGAATTTTTTCATTTCCATGGTTTGCACTTTTTACATCCTCCTCTTTCCTCTTACCCCTTATCCTTCCCTTTCCTCTTCCGTCAATCTTTAGTTTCCTTTTTATGTCTCCTTTTGCCTGATTCATTTTATACTCTCTTACTTATACCTTCTTAATTCTTCAATACTCAACAGTATTCAGTGTGAGACTATTCTGGCACACAAGAGGGCGCTGTTGCGCTTTTTACTCTGTTTCTTAGATATGTTTCTTTACTGTGTTGATCTGGACTTCAGAATGAACCTAAACTGTATTTCAATCAGAGAAACATGAGAAACACTATACACAGAACAGCCAAAACATTATGACCAGTGACAGGTGGCAAGCCTGCAGAGGCAGTGTGATGCTTTGGGCAATGTTCTGCTAGGAAACCTTGGGTCCTACCAATGTATGTTATGTAATGGATGTTACTTTGACACGTACCACCCATCTAAGCATTGTTACCGACCAAGTACACCCTTTCATTGAAACGGTACTCAATGATGGCATTGGCCTCTTTAAGCAGGATAATTTGCCCTGCCACAAAGCAAAAATGGTTCAGGAATGGTTTGAGGAACACAGCAATGAGTTCAAGGTGTGGAGTTGGCCTCCAAATTCCCCAGATCTCAGTCCAATATAAATATATACACTTCATGCAATCTATCAAACAAACATAAGTTCATTTTTTGCTACAGTTCTCCTTTAATGTGGCCATTTATTTGATGAAAACATGACATTACTTGTCTTCAAACAATGTTATTATTGTTTAGTTGCCAGCTCTTCATAAACTGACAATCCTATGCCGTCTCTAATCAAAATGGCGTTGGCTATCCTTGAAACCTTATGAGTGGGTACATTCAGAAGTGTAACATGGTGCAACTCTAGCCCAATTGCCAGCCCACACCCAGTCACCCAGTGTCCTGAAATTGCAGTGAATATTTATAGATTTGTTTGGAATAAAATACATTATTCCTGTTCTAAATGGCTCACTCACTTACATAAATAGTTATCGATGGGAAATAAAGCTATTCCTAAAACTGAAATGATCCTCTTTAACCATCTGAAATAATAGTTATTAAAAACAAGAAGAAAACATCAGTTTAAAATTGTTTTTATTATGTTGAGTGCAAGTTTCACAATACTATCTGCAAAGCAGCAATATTTACGAAGAGCAGGGAAAGAATGTATGAAAAACATCAATATTATTTATCTTACTAAAATATATAGCGCTACATAAGTCATATCCTGCTGCTGTCAACAGAGAGGGAGTGGTAGCATGTACCATTACTTAGTGAACATTGTACAGCCCCACCTGCAGTCTGGGTGAAATTACTGACCAAAAAGACAAAAGATCCCATCCCTGACTACAGGTCTCAATGATGAACAAGACACTGACTGTACATTAACCTGTAGTCTCCTCTCATCCTCTCTGTGTCATAAGTGCAGCAGAAATTGTGTTTCCTTCAAGGAAAAGTTCCAGTGTAGATGCACCTGCAGTGAATACAAGTGCTGGTCACTCTCCTAATGAGAAGATGAACACGTCTCCTCTGTGTCCCATTAGACATTTTGGGGCCCAGTAAAAATTTGACAAGAGCCGACATATGCCACCTGTTCACAGTCACTTCTATTGTTTATTTAGTTCTTCATATAGCCCCCTCTTCCATTGTCCACCACAGTCCTTCTCCTCTAATTCATATTTGCAGGACTATGCCCACCATACCCATTTTAACCTTAATCTATAGAATCCTCTTTAGAATTCCACAATATGTCCCTCTTCTCCAACATCGTCCTCTCTTGCCTCTTTTTATAGTCACCCCTCTACAGTCCTTTTCCATAAAAGCACCGATTTATGCAGCCTGCACTGGAATTGTGTTGAAGTCAGCTGACATAGTATGTCCTCCATGTGGTACTGACATCAACACAACTTAAGCACAAGTGCTGAGCAGCTGGGTCCTATTAAAAAAATCCTTAATGTTTTAATCCCTAGTATTTGGAGAAAGCCCTATCTTTCACTGCAGATGAAGGTGTTCCTGGGTTTTCTGACCATGAAAAATACAACCCTGCACTGCTTCTGGTGTTATTTTGAAGCCTCCCTGCACCTTTTCCCCCAAGAATGGATGGGCCCTGCATCTATGGTGGTTGGCGTAGAAAATAATATGCTAGATATTTCGTGGTATATTATAGCAGGCTATTAAAGATATGAATACAAACATATGAGCATCACTCATTTAAATTTGTGTCTCACAGTCATGTAATTAGTGTTCAAAAATTGTAATTCGTGACAGTGAGAAATTGTCAATTTTTATTAATCGGACAAGACCCATCTGGTCTGACCCTAACGAAAATTTCATATTTATTTGTTCCTTGGGATCATTTCATGGAAATTCAATGTATTCTTAAATTTCTTTACTATATTAGCTTTCACTACTTCAACTGGAAGATATAGTTCTCAGCTAACCCTTAGCCTTCCACCTTCCAACTCCAAATAATACCCTCTTGTTCCTCCTCTTTCTGTCATCATACTTCATTCACTATGTTTGTTATTATATGGATTTTTATATCCGGTATGTATAAACATAACAGCAAAATTACCAATATACAAAACAAGGAGCAACAATCCAGATTTTTTTTTCGATGTTACTTTGTGAAGGTGGTATGTAAGGTGGGAGATAAAATCACTTTGCTCCCTCTACATAGAGAGATTCCGACTTTTATAAAAAAAAAAAATACATGTACAATGAGATGATATATTTTTCCACTTGTAACTAGGCACAGACAAGCACTAAAGCCCCAATAAGTTGATAATATTGATGGTTCACAGGATAATGCATCGTCTCATTAAGAGAGTGACCCAATGAGAGTATCTTTTAATTTGTAAATGAAAACTATAATAAATACTTAACATTCAGAGAATAATAATAAAAAAAAAAAAAAATAACAAAAAATTACAAAAAGAATGCACACCCAGATTAGTAATATTGACACTGATTCCTGATCACAGGGACCTGCATCATCATCAGAAACCGCCAAATTCGTCAAAGGCTTTGTCTCGCCTCAGAAGACGGGCCTCATGTATCCCTATTCATAGGTGAGCATTTACTAAGTGCTATTATCTTGGCTTTGGAATACTGATAATGACCAACATGCTACAAAAATGAAATTACTTTGAACCCTTTGTAGAAGGCATGGGATTGTGTGCGGTGTTTGGTACAATACAGAGCAGGAGAAGGGATTTGGGGGCAGGAATAAGATGGGTGTTTTCCGGGTTAGTTTTCTCTGGTTCTGCCAGCAAAATATTGGGTAGTACACCCCTGGTCTACATGCCAGTCAGCCTGCCTGTGGGAATGTGTAACTGAGCTCTTACCCAGTGTGCTATGAAGTCGCATTGTACTTGCCAAGGAGAAGGCGGCTTCAATGCATACCGTAATATAGATTTATGAGAGTTTATTTAGCCCTCGCGGACACTGGTGCGGGGTTCAGCTAATGAGCTGTGAATAATGCCAGTGATTGTATCAACTCCAGACCCTTCTAAGAAGGTTCGATGATCCCCTTCTATAACATGAACAGATACCTTTCCATCACAGACCTGTAGGAAAAAAAAAACAGGGTTTAGAAATATGTTACTCCAAATACAGGACTTGCAATAAATAACGGATGCATTTAAATATGCTTGTTAATTGACGATGAAAAGGATATATACTGGACAATTGCCGACTAAACAGGGTTTATGGTCTGAATGTACAGTTCACAAAACAATTTATACATTTTCTTTACAAAATGTACAGATCAAGGGAAAAAAGTATTAGAAATATTTCTACTATGTCTCCAGTTAGTATTTAATATGTACACTTTGCATTCTCACTGAAAGTACTATATAGATGGAGATGTGTTTGGCAAGCTGGAGTGCTCATGTCATTAAGCATTGGAATATTGATAGACTCACTCTTTTTCAGATCTCTCTTTCTTAATAATCCTCACATTTTTCCCTTTGAGTCAAACACCTCTTCTAGTCTCCTCATGTCTTCCTCCTCTAATCCCTGGGATTGAAATTTATTCTAATCCCTATCTATTTTCTAGCCTTACATCAGTACCCTCCATGTTCCTGTACACTTCCAAACATATCCATTCCAGTCTCGACCAATGATTCTGCTAATTTCATCTGACCACTAATCACATCTCTCAATCTCAACCCTCTGTTCCCAACCTTCTTTCTCTGCTCATCTCTTGCTTTTTAATTTATTATTTTTCTCATATCCTATCTCAATCTGGGTCTTTCCCCTTCAACATCCCTCTAGTTCCTCATCAACAGAAACCTCTAAATCCTTACTTGACATAACTGTTTTTCCTTTGTATCTAAACCTGTATTCCACAATCTTCAGTTTTCCTCTGACACACAATGTCACAGTGGTTTTTCCTCCATTGTTCTCTTATACTTCCATCTATATTAATCTGTTTCCCCACCTCTCCTCTGACACACAATATAACAGTGGCTTTTCCTCCATTCCCCTCTTATATTTCCATCTATATTAATCTGTTTCCCCACCTCTCCTCTGACACACAATATAACAGTGGCTTTTCCTCCATTCCCCTCTTATATTTCCATCTATATTAATCTGTTTCCCCATCTCTCCTCTGACACACAATATAACAGAGGCTTTTCCTCCATTCCCCTCTTATACTTCCATCTATATTAATCTGTTTCCCCTTCTCTCCTCTGACACACAATATAACAGTGGCTTTTCCTCCATTCCCCTCTTATACTTCCATCTATATTAATCTGTTTCCCCATCTCTCCTCTGACACACAATATAACAGTGGCTTTTCCTCCATTCCCCTCTTATACTTCCATCTATATTAATCTGTTTCCCCACCTCTCCTCTGACACACAATATAACAGTGGCTTTTCCTCCATTCCCCTCTTATACTTCCATCTATATTAATCTGTTTCCCCTTCTCTCCTCTGACACACAATATAACAGTGGCTTTTCCTCCATTCCCCTCTTATACTTCCATCTATATTAATCTGTTTCCCCACCTCTCCTCTGACACACAATATAACAGTGGCTTTTCCTCCATTCCCCTCTTATACTTCCATCTATATTAATCTGTTTCCCCACCTCTCCTCTGACACACAATATAACAGTGGCTTTTCCTCCATTCCCCTCTTATACTTCCATCTATATTAATCTGTTTCCCCACCTCTCCTCTGACACACAATATTACAGTGTCTTTATCTCCATTCCCCTCTTATACTTCCATCTATATTAATCTGTTTCCCCACATCTCAGCATTCCTCCTCTACCTCTCAGCTTTCTTCCCCTTTTGCAACCACCGCCTTGGTGTCCCTTCTCCCTCACTAAACATCTGACTATTGCTTGACCACATCACAGAATATAACGTAATTCTGGCCCTTCTCAGTTCCAGTAGTAAATGATTGTTTAATACATCACTTGGTACTAACCTCCGACAACCTATAGTCTGCTCCAAGCCCCTTGCCATAATCATTCCTTGTCTTTGCCCTCAGCAGTGTAATATTTCCATGGTACTTGCTGACAGGGACGTACTGGTCTGCAGCTTTCAGCTTGTAATAGAAAGAAGAGGCAGCAAAATGGAGAGCCTCCTGATCAATGTTTTTGTGGCTGTTTTTTATCATGTCCACAGCAGTATTGACCCTGGCTTCTAGGTCCTTCTGGGGGAGAAGGGCTTCCAGAAGCTGAAGAGAGAAGGTGTGCACGGTTAATACAATGTTTAGAATCAGACAATTCTAGCGGTGAGATAAAGGTAATAAAATGATACCTTGTTATACTCCATGCCTGTAAACTGCTGGATAAATGCACACAGGGCTTCTGTTTCAGCCTCGGCCTCACTACCTGGCGTTAATTTGGCACGGTAACTCTAAAAATGAAAGCAGAGCCTCATCAAAAGAGAACTTGAATCAAAATAGGATGCATTTTTGTCAGGAACAGCACATGCCGCAGCCATATGTCCATGAAGAAAAGCAGCAGCACAAAACAGTGTTAATTTCCGCAGTTATAGCAGCAAAAATAATCCATTTAAGTGGCTTTGAATTAATGGGTTATAGTCAATGACCTGAATTCATTTATCTCAGATCACTGAATATCACAGACTGCAGTTGAAAATTGTGAGTTAAATGGACTCTGAATATTCTTTCAACTTTCAAAAAAGGAAAATAAAAACATTATTTTGATGACCTCATCTGTGGCTTGATATGCCAATGAACTATTTTTTTCATGGAAACTGGTGAATTTGATCATCAAGCCATACTTGATGACAAAAACACATTTATCTCTTACTGTATGCATTTACTTGCAATTCTTCAAACACCATTTATAACTCATTTTGCAGAATATTTTATTTGCTAAATTTTCAGTTTCAGCATTGTGAATTGAGACCCTTTAAACATGGTTATAAATGATAACTTATGTCACTGAATAGACCACAATATATTTAATTTATTTAACCAATGGAACAATATACATTAGTTTAGAGTCTCTCTTGCATATAATGTGTTAACAAACATGCAGGATCTTTTTTATGCAAAGAAGCACCGAGGTTACTTAGTTCTTACCTGGGTATACGCCGCCACATATGAATGGGATCCATCAAAGAGGAACAGGCTGTCTGGAGCGTGCGAGCTGTCCCGCTGAGCCTGCAGCTGGGAGCACATCTCAAAGGCCACACAGGCCCCGAAAGAGTACCCTGCAATCCAGTATGGCCCCTCAGCCTGCACCTGTTTAATGCACTGGGTGTAGTAAGATGCCAGGCTCTGAATGCTGTCCAGAGGGGCAGCTGCAAAACAAAATGTTTAAATCAATTTAGCCAATAGAAGTTACCAGTACATTTGCTCAGCAATGGGATCTAAGCAAACTGCACAAATCAGACATTAGTAGCTGAATTGGAAAGATTGGGTTGTAGAATTTTTTTCTGCTATTTCTGCCTGATTTTTGCAGTTTGTTTAGGTCCAACTGTGCCACAGAACTCAACTCATGGCTCTTTGGGCAGCCAATAGTCTCATTACACTTATCGCAACTTATGTACTGATAATATTTATTACTTTTGAAGAGCTATACACACACTACATGTTCCACACCTTATTTATAATAGAACCTTGTGTAATTCAATGAAAACATACAGCTTACAATGTATGTGCATTAAAGCACTTGTTCAGCAAGTTTTGTTATGTGAATAAGTGGGACATGGGGCTACCCAAATACCCCATCCCATTAATAAATGAGCCCTAGGGCTTCCCACCTCGCCTCCCTAAAATAAATGGGGCTAGAAGATGCCCATTTTTTACCCTTCTCTAGTAGCCATGGACTGCCCCCAAAGACCCCCAGCCTCTCTAACATAATAAAATAAAAGTGACTTACCCTACCTGCCCCTCCCCCACCTCTAGCTTTCCTAAGTGGGGGGGGGGGCACAAATTAAATTCATTGTCAGCCATTATATAAACTTTGTTTCCAGCAAGTATTGTTGGATGTTTGAATGGTAGTGTGCGTGAGTTTTTTTATTATACCAAGCCACATACTGAGTATCTAGCTGTAAATATATATATTTTTATTTGGCACCATATCAAATTTTTTAGACAGCATTACATATCCAGGTCTTATTTCAATTAATACTCATTTATTAAAAGGCTCTGTCATGCAAAACATAACAATGTCCTGACAGAATGTATTCCTTATTTCACCTTTTTCCATTAGCTAGCTAGATGGATAGCAAATGAATAGATTAGGAGTTATATTAAAAGGAAAGCTAGTCTATCTGTTCCGATTGAACTGAAACTGTGGCCCGTAATGGAAGACAGTGCATGGAGCACCTGGCCAGCAGCACAATCCCTTTAAGAGTTGTCTCACCTTTTGTACACTGCAGTCCATAGCAAGCTATGTTGAGTCTGGAAGCCAAACTCTGAAATGCAGCTGTAGAGCCCTCTATGGGGTGTACCAAGAATAGGGGGCGCTCACTGCTTTGCACGTCGTTGAGTTTAGCCACTGTGGAAGCGTGTGGATTCACCAAGAGGTTATTGAGATCCAAGATGGTGAGCCCTGGCTGGGAAAATGTCTTCTGGGAGGGCTTTGATTCTACACAACAAGTGAAAGTAACCGTATGTTAAACACATAAACACTCTTTGCCATGAATATAACATGAAACCCCCTGTGGTGGGTATTCATAAAGAGGAATCTGGAGCTATGTTTTAAATGTATAAATATCATGAAAATGAACTGAATGTTCCAATTGCATTGCCAAATATTTCGCTTTTAAAAATGATCATCAATGCCTCTTCAAAGAAGTTAGGAAAAGAGCAGATCGAACATCCACTTCAAGTTTCATTAGTTCTGCTAGACTGACCTTCAGTGGTTGCAGGCTTAGACGAGAGTTCACGCAGCTTGTTAATAGTCAGTTGTCGAACTTCCCTCATTGCCATCACTATGTCATAATCTCTCTCAAGTGTCTGTCGCACCTCTACGCCCATCAATGAATCCAAACCCAGGTCTGCCAGACTGGTCTCAGGATTTAGACTGCTCACATCTCGGACACCTGGTGTGAAGAGGCAAAATTGTAATGAAAAATATAGAATAGACTAAAAAATAGCAATTATTAAAAATCACCATCAAAAATAATAAAAAAAATATTGTTTAAGTTATAATTACTATCATGAAGCTACACCTTTATCTGTTCTTCTGTAACTTTAAACACTGTGTTGTATGAAATATACAATAAGGTTAGTTTAAAGTATATTTGACCCAGGAATTTGTTTCTATAAATTAAAATAATAAAAACTGAACCGTTTATTCTCTTTAAAATATATTATTGTTCATCAGTTTTTTTTAGATATATCTATTTATATATGTTTTACATATAATCTATGCTCTTATTATGCAGTGTACATATGTTGAGAATTTTAAAACAGATCCATTATTTTTTAGACAGGTATATAGTGGTCACCTAGGATGTGAGCGACAGCCTCCACCAAATCCTGCTGGCCCTCTCCTTTGGTTTTTGCAGAAATTGTTTTCTCAGCCAGGACAAAACTGGACATGACTGGGTGAGGTTGGTTCAAGAATAGGTCCAGAACTTCCAGACATGAACTGATTCTCTGAGGTAACGTCCCACCGATCACAGTATCATTACTGCCCATGGTTTCCAGGACAACCCCAACATCACCGATGGCTCCCCACTGCACAGCCAGACCTGAGGAGAGAGATACAGTTATGGTAGCCTGCTGCTAGCTGGTTACATCTACATCATGCACCATGCAGACTGAGTGCCTGTTGGAAGATTGGTATATAAAATACATTATTATCTTTATTTTCATGTCGCATTTATTGAAACAGTAACTGCAAGAGAGGGTTAGCTCAGCTAGAGGGTCAGCTAGAGTTCCTAAATTCAGTAAGTTGTACAATGCAGTTCCCCAATGATTTTAGCTACTGTGGTTGCATTTAAGCAAGAACATTGTTTTCCCAGTGCTGGTTATAGTAGCTGCATAGCAGTGCTGGAGAATGGTGGAGCTCGCACATTGCTTAGAGACACTGAAAGAGGTAAATGGGTGGGGCCAAATGTTAACCACACATATGCCTGTCCCACATGCTCCCCTGCCAGGAGGGCTTCAATATTAACTTTTCAGCAGTGTAGGCATCTGTAGTGCTACAATGTTCCCCTTGATATGTGGTTGCCTGGGAGAAATGTTCGGCCCTCAGGCCACATTCCCATCCAGCCCCTTCCAATATTACAATGTTTCCTTTGACATTTGTCTGTCTGGCAAAGGAAAGGTTAATTCCCACATCCAGTGCTCTATTGAAGCCCCTTTTTTACCAGCAACAATGTTCTTCTTTATGTCTGGTTGACTGGAAGAGAAAGGGTCAATCCCCCTGTCACATTCCCTTCCATACAAGCCTGTTGGAACAATGTTTCACTTGAAACCTGGTGCCAGTTAGTACATCTAGAGCTTGAGCCAAAGTGTGGGAATCAGGGCTGATTAATCCATCCTGAACTGTAGTGACAACACTCTTTGCCAGGGCAAAACAGACCAATATATTGCTCACCCCATCTGACACTCATACAACACAAGTTGTGACACAGATATATATTAAGCCTGCAACTCCAATGGTTAACCTTGCTTAGAGTGATGGTAGTTGCATATTACTAGAGCACCAATTTAAACGTATAAATTAGCATAAGCCCAGAAAACCTTCTCAGTGGCCCCTGTGTGACTCTAGTTTAGCTGTGCAGTCACAGGATAAAAGCTATGGTTATTGGGTGTGAAGCACTTTTACCACCAGGTGGCAGAGCAGTAACTCTATTGACAATAGTGCATTGCATGCCAACAGACTGTTGCTAGGATTAGAGACTACTTGTCAGCAGAGACCACACCTTTGAGCAGAAATGCATCTATATCCCTAATACTTACTTTTACAAATAGTCATAATATATAATCAGCTGTAGTAAAAATAGAGAAGGGTGTGTCAGCAGCACTAGGGAGATACAAGCTGCAACCTAAACTGTGTAACCCTCAAATCACACAAAAGAAAACAACAAAAAAAGCAAAAGAGGTATAGGTGCGCTATAAAGAAATAAAAATAATTGATGGCGTCCCCACCATGTGAAATTGAGTGGAACTGTGTGCACAAATAAATGTGATAAATTATGTTACTTTATTTCTATCACATTTATTTGTGCACATACAAAGAGTATGGGGCTAGGGGGTACTTTTAGGGTAAGAGAGGGTTATTTTATTAGGGGCAGTTAGTATTTGGTGCTGACAGCGCCGAAACAATCACACTGAACTGTCAGTTTTTTAACTGTGATGAACCTGCTGCGGCAAACTGTCCTAGACCCTATCCTGAACAGCACAGTTTAATGTCCACCACACAGCTATATATCATCCAGTCCAATATCTGCTACAGAGGACATTTATAAAATATACAGAAAGGTAAAACTACTTAAGGGGGAAGGAAGTAGATAGCATTACTTAATGGCTCACAAAGCACCTGACCTGATATCGCGTACAAATTGTGATGTAAAGATGAAACGCTATAAAATGAGTTGGTATTCTTTCTATTTAATCTTATTATCCCATGAATTGTTTTTTTTTTTTTTACCTGGGAGACCATTCTGACGCCGTCTTTCACATACACGCTCCATTGTTGAGTTGGCAAAACCATAGTTACTCTGCCCAGCGTTTCCTCTCCCGCAGCTCACCGAGGAGAAGGCAACAAAGTGATCAAGCTCTGGGCATTTGTCACGACTTATCCTAGAGATACAAGGCAAAAAATAAAATTTACATATATCTGCAAAGGACCGTACTTAGGTTAAATCCATAATTATCTTATTATCTTACGCTAAGGAGATATTCTACATGTGCATCTTACCTGTCTAAATTGAGGGTGCCGTTGTACTTTGGTTTGTTGACTTCTTGAAAGAGTTTTGTCGATAAATTTTCAATCATTGCATCTTTCAGGACCTGTTTAATAAAATTGACACAGGAAAATGAATGAATAGAAATCTTACAATTATGTGTTTTTTCGTCTTTAACATTTTTAACCAACAGAAGTTACAAGTTTTGTAGTGACTGAGTTCCCAATTCCCCACTGCTGTGCATCTCCGCACCGAGCTGCACAATTCAAAAGATGCTAATATTTATTCCCATAATTGATGTACCACACACAAGCCCTGGATGCTAGGACATAAATATCTATTCCCAGCTAGAATGTGACTTTGGTGTGCCAAATGTATGATTGACCAATAGCAGAGATCATGTCAGAGAGCTTTAGCTCCGTGAGATGATCTCCTCCAAGTCTACAGTTTCCCACTTGGACTAAATCTTATTATATTTTGAACAGTACATGCTTTTTAGTCAGGCCAAAGTTGCATTCTATTAGATTACAAGTTTAAAGTGGGAGTAAAGTAAAAAAAAAAAAAAAAAAAATAATCCCTTATATAATTGACCATGTTAAGATAAATCAAATGCTTTTGAATTTTGTAGTATCTAACACTTCATGAGATATGTTTTTATTTAAAGTGCTTATTTCTAAAGACAAGCTCCATTTCATAATATTTTGCTTGCTTTGAGTTTCTTGATCCTCCTGTAACATTTAAATGTTTCACTATTTACACCTTTAGCTCAGAGGAACATTTGCATCTCAATAAATGTTAGAATGTGTTATATAAAAGAGGGACATTATCCTTTGAGATGGATATGTACCTCCAGCTGAAATCAGAACACTCAAATGTTATTCATAGTCACTTAATTTTAAATATCAAATATAGGGACTATTTTAGCTCTGCTCTTTTCCTAATAATTTTTCATATTTCCTGAATTCTCCCCCCATCCCCATGCTCCTTTAATGAAGATGCTCAACATCCACTAAAGGGAGCTGAATAAATTAGGGATAAATAATAATGCAAATCTGTTTTAAGATGACCACTCCCAGTGAGGTATAGATATGGGAAGATCACTGATTCTGTTACAATAATATGATGATGGGCTCCAGGAGAATGAGCTATGCAAGACTAACCCCATAAGCACCACAAAGATTAAATTACCTACCATAGCTAGATTAAAGATTCCACCAACTGGTCCCAGTTGGGATGCCTCTTCTAGAAGCTGTTGCGTACCCTCAACGGACCCAACATCCTTAGTTGAAGTAATGATTGTTATTCCATTTTCCTTCCAACTCTCAATTTGTTTTGCTTGGTAACCTGATCCCATGATAAAAAGATAGTAATGAATTTAAAAAAAAAAAACCTGAAAAAAATTGTATATCCTATTTTTATGCCTTTAATGTATAGGCATAGAACTTACCGTTTCGTACCCCGGAGCGAGACGTCAGGACCAGGTTTTTAGCACCTCTTTCAATCAGCCACTGTGCCAACTCCAACCCAAATCCACCCAGTCCCCCTGTAATGATGTAAGACTTTGCTGGAGGGAATGAGGTCCGAGGAATGGCAGGAAGAAGGACATTCATATCACTGTCTTCATCTCGAACCTTCCAATACAATAAATTAATCATGTTATAGCAATTATATTAATGTATACCATGCTAACGAATATGACGTATTATTATATATATTTTTTATAACAGATGCCTTCAAAAGCTAACATGCAAGACTAAAATAGATGATGTTTCTCCGTCACAGGATTCTTAAAAATCTAGATCCATTGTTTGCTCTTCTTTAATAGTTGAGATTTGGGTCATGTATCTGTAGCACAGGGATTGAGAAATCCTGGGCGCCAGGTCACCATGGCAACCATAAAATGAGACTCGGCTTGGGTACATGGTTCCCTTCACTGCTGGGACTGCCTGCTCTGCTACCTCACTTACTCCCATTCAGAGTCTGAGCACATGGTGTCATCCTGTGCGAGAGGCACAGCCCAGAAGCAACCCTCTCCCCTGCAGTGCGTTACTTGTCTACGTAAAACTAGCATGTGTATGTTTGTGTGATTGTGTGTATGTGCTGTTGTCTGGCTCCTAAATCTTTTTTTCTGGCTCCTAAAACTAAATTAACTTTATCAAGCCTTGCTGTAGCATAAATAACTTTAATATGTGCTTTACCTGTTATTAGGCTTAAATGTAATTTTACTTTATGGACCCTCACATAATATACAAGTTGTTATTTATAAACAATGCTTGCCATTGATTTGCTGTACCTTTATAAGGACTTTCCCTATGTGTTTTCCTTGAGCCATAAATCTAAAAGCTGGCTCCACTTCATCCCGAGTGAAGATGGTGCTTTTTAGTGGCTTAACCACACCCGCCTTTATTCCAGTCTTTAAGAGATCAGATACTTCTTCCCACTCTTTATTCCCATCTTCAAAGAGAGCATCCAGCAGGATTCCGTGGAAGGCCACATTCTTCAGGAATAAAGCCATCCCTACAGAGTAGAAGCATCACAAAGAATGCGTTAGTCTATAACTCTTGTAGCTAAGAAAAGGGCTAACAAGGGGAGTTAATTTTATTCTAGTTGCTGAGAATCGCAAACAAGTCAATTCATGATTAAACTTACCTAGTGGTGTGTTGTTGGATAGATCATATTTGCCAATTTCCAAGAATCGGCCATGGCGAGCAAGACAACGAAGACTGGCCTGCAGCTTCTCCTCAGCCAATGAGTTCAAAATCAAATCAACTCCTGTTGAAAAATGTATTTCATTTAGTATAGTGCTACCCTGGCCGACTCCTTTTAAATGCATTAAACAAAAAGAAATAGAAGAAAAAGCTTACCCTTGCCACTGGTAACACTAAGTACATGTTGCTCGAAAGATGTATTTCTGGAATTGGCAAAGCAGCTGGCATCTAGTTGTGGGAATTTACTTTGAAGATATTCTTGCTTTTTTGATGACCCTAGAGAAAACAAGACAAACTATTGGTCTAAGGCAACAATAACCTACAGGTGGAACTCCAGGTTTTGGTTGTTCTGCAACTCCCATGAAGCTTAGTCTATGTCTGATGAAGCATCTGAAGGTTGTACCTCCACGACAGCTAAGAAGCTTCCTATGCTCCATGATAAAATGTAAGGACCTACCTACAGTGGTGAAGACACGACATCCCATGCTCAATGCAATTGCTATAGCAGCCTGACCAACACCTCCAGAACCAGAGTGAATGAGCACATTCTCTCCTTTTCTTAACCGTCCACGCACAATCATAGCATAGTAAGCTGTAGCGTAGACCACAGGGACTGAAGCTGCATCTGCCAGGGTCCTAGAAGGAAAAAAAGGAAGGCATCTTCAGTAGAGTTCTACAGTGTTTGTACATATTTCTTCCTAGCAGTGTGGGATTTAATGATTTTCTACTTGTAATTCAGAGGTCACAAAAGGTGCAGCTTTCAGAACACAGTTACTACAGTCCAACTTTCAGAAATGAACCCCATGTAGATAATAAAATTGTACTTTCCACTAATCCAACACATAAAAAGGCTCCACTGAGAAGGTATTATGTAGTCACTCAATGAAAATAAATGCTGTGAATACTGTGTTACTCTATATGTCATGTTGTATAGACTACATTTCATATGAAGCCTTGAAACCAGCTATACATATTTAAACAATAGGTTTAAAGAACGTAGACTTAATAATAATACGCTATCATTATGTGGTGTTTTTAACAAAAGAACCAACAATGAACTGACCATTTAAATAAATGTAATTTGTCACCTCCAATTTTCCATGTTTGAACATCTTTCAGAGAAAAAGTTACTGACTCAAGTTCCTTTGTAGAACAAACTAAACAGTCAATCAAATCTATTTAACTATGTAACCAACAGTAACATATAACTTAGATAAAATCAGTCAATACAACAGAAATATATTATACAAACTAAGCAGGAACTTACCAGTTCTCTGGGACATCCCATAGAAAACGTTGATCAGCATCAACTATAGTAGCTAGACCTTTAGCTGGGAGTAGTCCCATTACCCTTTTTCCAGCAGGGTCATGACCTGAAAACTCCATTCCCAACATGCACTGCTGCAGCGCCAGGTCACCTAGACAAATGACAGTATTATCTATAGCAAGGCTTTTCCTAAGTAGGATTATTTTCTTGCTGCTGGGGCTCCTCCGAAACAGATTGTGTGCATAGGATTGTCAAATAAATAAGTGATTGAATAAAATATTAAATGTATATTTATATAACCAACAAAATGATATGTTCAATGTCTGCCTAAAGTGATTAGTTTTAAAGTCAACTTGAATGAATTTAGCGGTCAGCCAATATGAATTATGTTTTATTATATTATTATGTTAATTATATATTTTGAAACACTATTTTAATTAAAATCCCTGCTGTCCTACAAATGTAAATGGAGGTAAAAGGACACGTAACCCTCTGAAGATCTAAAAGAGATTCTCGCAGTTGTACACTAAATATGTCTTAACTGATAAACATTAAAATGTTTCTTTTGCTATTGCAACCTTTATAACTCAGCAGGGTTTCTTACCAGGAATAGCATCAGGGGGAAGTTTCCCAGTAGCCAGCATGATGTCCCGGAAGTTGAGAGAAGCATAGTAGACTTTGCAGAGTTTGACATTGGGGTTAGTAGACTGAAAGTGACGGAGAGGTGAAGCAATCCAACGAAGAGTAGAAAGGTCCCCTCGAGTCAGGACATTCACAAAAGCAAAAGCAGTTTCATCCTGAGTTTGGTCTGCAGAAATAAGATACCAAGCCACAGGAAGTGAGATACAGGACATGTGTATCTGCCATCTTAGAGGGTTGTGATAGTTCTACCACCTGATTCAATCAGCCTAAAATACATAACTTCCTGGAAATCATATGCACATGTTAACACTGCCCAGTAAAAACTTTATTTCATGACTTGTTTAGGTCAGCAACGCAACAGATGGCAACACAGCATTTCCTCCATGTCCTGGTAATAATTAATAGGGCACAAAGTAGAATGTTTTTTTTTTATAACATTGTATGATGAGACTTTAAGCTGAAAATGTAGTAATATCTTGGAAGCTACTAATGAACAGTTAAAACAGCAAATATGCAACCTGCTATGTATATTATTGTAAACATGTGTTACATGGCAGCTTCACTTTAAAGTTTAGAGTAAGGTTCCAGTGCACCTTGAACAGTTCAACACTCGATGGTGGATTCATTGATTGGTTCCTGGAGTTTTTTTGTATGGATAGCTGGGGCGCGCTCTCTCTCTCCCCCCCCCCCCCCCCTTCCCCGCTCCTCCCCAATTTTGTGGGTAATCTGTATGTTTTGAGTAATAGGATTGTGTGTACATGAGGGTGGTGGAGTCTTTGATAGGGAAGTGCTATAATAAGTATTTACCGTATATATACTCGAGTATAAGCCGAGTTTTTCAGCACATTTTTTGTGCTGAAAAATGCCCCCCTCGGCTTATACTCGAGTCAGCGTCTGACAAAAAATAAATCTAAAACTTACCTCGTTCCTGCTCCATCTCCCGGTGCTCTGAAGGTCCGTGGCTGTGAGGGAAGCGTTGTGAGCTCCCCTCCAGCCGCGCGGTCAACAAAGTGTGTTGAAACTTTTTTTTAAAACAAACTTTATTGATCCGCATGGCTGGAGGGGAGCTCACAACGCTTCTCTCACAGCCAAGGACCTTCAGAGCACCGGGAGACGGAGCAGCAAAGAGGTAAGTACTGGGGTCTGGGGGAGGAGGGTGGCATAACGAGCATACTAAGGGGCAATATCCTGGAATATTAAATGGCACATTGAGGGCAATATCCTGTAATATTAAATGGCATATTGGGGGCAAAATCCTCGCATTTTGAGAGCAAAATCCTGTAATATTAAATGACATATTGGGGGCAATATCCTGGAATATTAAATGACATATTGGGGGCAATATCCTGGAATATTAAATGGCATATTGGGGGCAATATCCTGGAATATTAAATGGCATATTGGGGGCAATATCTACCAGTAGCTGCCTCATTTCCCACCCTAGCTTATACTCGAGTCAATATTTTGTACTAGTTCTTTGTGGTAAAATTAGGTGCCTCGGCTTATATTCGGGTCGGCTTATACTCGAGTATATACGGTAGGTTATTGTAAAACAGACAAGGCTAATTCATCTTTCAGGAGATATCCATGATAGAGCAACTGAATGCAAGATAGTTGTAACAATTTGTATTTGTGTATAATTGAAGTTGATAATTAGTTACTCCAAGACACACTCCCAATTTTAAGTATTTTTGTAAATGTATTTTTTATTATATTTGTTTGTAAACTCTTGATAAGAAAATAAAGAGAATAAATTACAAAACAAAAATCTTTATTGAGACTTAGTAAAATCGCCGTCACCATGGTGGCATGCTCCATGTGCGTGTGCTTTTTTCGGAATCTCAATAAAGATTGTCATAGCCTGTTTGGACGGCACGGAATGCCGTATATAGACACAATTGGACTATCATAGGGACTGCTCCTACACCATGAGTTTGAGGAGCCCAGTTGGGGTAGTCAGGCTGTTAGACTTTTTCTACTTCACTTTAAGGTTTCCCATATTTCAACGCATGTATATTATTATGATTTTGCCGTTAGGACAGATTTATTGAACAACTTAATGTATTGTTATGTCAGACATTTCAAACTTGTAACAGTAAAAAAATGAGTGTGGCTAATCTGAATTGACACAATGTGCTTTCTAAATGTGTTTCTGGTCACACCAGAATTTGTTGGCTCTCTTCTCACTACATCTCACACTGCAGGCTTTTCAGTAACAGGTTTAGTTGGTAAGGGGATACATGATCTGATGTAGGTATGTGAAGAATGGTGCCAAGCTAAATATAAGGGTCTACTCAATAAAGAGAGAATTGCAGGAAATGGAGATTGAAATCTCAAACTTTAGGCCAATGTAGACTCTCCAATGCAGCTGAATTAGAGAATTTTTCCAACTTGTCTCCATTGGACTCAAGTTTGAGATTCCTGTCTCAATTCCCTCTTTATTGAGTAGACCCTATATTGTTTTGGGTACCATCAGTTTATTTTTACAGTCAAATAATAGGAAGCTCCAGTACCAAGGAATAGGTTTATATAGCAAAGCCTGCAGTCTAAAGTGTGATCAGGAGAAATCCAAATAGTTCTGCACATTTTGAAAGCTATAAAATTATGTGTTTTCATATAAGCCAAACTTATTTTCTTACCTCTACATTTTCTTTAACTGCACAATAGAGCTATACATCTTGCGGTTGAGTCACCTTTTTGAAATGGAATGTGGCGGTAGGCTCCCCACTCCCCATTGCAGTAGACATTCATCACCAAATCCTTGAGCACCAACTGCTGCCGCTCCTGCTCTGGAAGGCCATTAGACTGCGCCTTTATTTTCTCATCTGAATAAAAGAGGCCCCTGGAAATAAAAATACACAATGTACATTTCAGATTTTATCTCCAGACATTCAAGTTCATCTCAGTTAAATAACAAAGTCAGCAAACTAAAATCCAAATACAAAATACTGAAAGCTCCCTTTAGAAGGAATAATCATATACAAATCTCTATGCCTCCCTCGTTCCTGATCACTGCTAAGAAAGCCCAATTTATATTACGTAATACAGTAATTAATCAGAAGCTGATCATGAATTATTATCCAGCTTAATGATATTTTATTTTTAATGATCTCAGAAGGATGACAGACTGAGGTTTAAACAGGTAGGTATTGTTGTTGGAGCATCTACCACCTGACCTTACTATGTAGTTTTCTAAAATATGACACAGTGGAATGTGATAAATGCTGCTAGAGATAACCAAACACAAGGACAATGAAAACAAGTACATAGGCTAGACAAAGCTGGAAAAAAAGGCTAAACCTGTGCTAACAATTGAATCAGAACGGCTATATGGAATCTGCATCTTTTAGCTAAATTATTAGCGCAACAGAACAAGCAAAGAGCTGGGTGAAACATAATGGTTTATATGCTCTATCATTATTTATCCTCACCAACCTGATCCTGTGTCCTCCAGGCTCCTGCCGAAGACAGTTGACCATGCCCACAATGCCAGAGTTAGCTTGGTTCATAGATGTGAGCCAAACTGACTGTTCCACAGATGTTGACATCACTTCCTATTGGAGACAAGCAAGTATGTATGTAAGCTATGTGTTACCACTCCGTCTCCTATTTTTAACAAATTACTGCACAAAAGACCTTGATGCTCGCCAACTTCCTGCTCTTAAGAATGTAAGCTTAGGGAGTCCTTCTATTAGAATAACAGAAGGGCCTTAATGCATAAAATATTTTATGTACAAGTTAATATATTGATACATTTTCCATTGGTGCCACTGGAGGCACACTGAAATTACAAAATATATACAACCCAGCAGGCCAAAACGTCAGCCATGGTCTACCTCCAAAATGTCTTCCATTAACATTTAAATGTGTTAGTGTAAAAAAAATTTGGTGAACCTGCCTTTGTGCATTCACTGGCTAATTCACTAGCTGGGTGTTATTTGGAATATAAGGAAACAGATATTTCAATGGTACTAGTTTTCCATAAAAGATATAACATTTTATAATAAAAAAAGAATACATTTCTTCTGATTAAAATAAAGCTATGGAATTGGCAATGTGATACTTGCCAACCTTAGGGATGGAGCCTAGGAGGGGGGAGTTACACACCTCTGTGTGACCCTGCAGCACTGAGTTCTAAGTACTTATACCAGGTGTCTGGAGCTTTTTCACTTGTATTTATACTTTTCAAGGCTTTTAAACATACACAGTTGAAATGCAATGCATTGACAGTATTAGTGCTTGGACAGATCCAAATTTGACTTGACAGGACCCAAAATAACTGGACTGTTGGCAACAATGTCCTGTACCGGGTGTAGAAGTCACTATTTTCAGACTGTCCTGAAGCCAGTGGATTAAAACCTTCAACATTTGAAAATAAGTGAGTTACCTTCAATGACTCTACCCATGGGCAGTCCATGTCCTCAACTGAAAGGAACACTGGTGTCTTCTCTGCAACACGGCGACGGCATAGGAAGATGACTGAATTGTAGAAGGATTTCTTCATGGCCACCAGAATCAAGGAAGAGCTGTCAAACACTTCCTCCCACTCCACCTGTCACAGGAATAACTCAGTTATTCAAATGTTTTGTAGATGCTAAACCTGCATTGTTACTGACTACTGTTATGGTCTAAAATAATGTACCAATTTAGGATGGAAAAGGGACTATTCCCCTTTGTCCAAAAAGAGATACTAGTTATATAAAACAGCCATTTTAGTGCTACCTTTCTAATGAGTTAAAGTGGATATTCCTTCTCAAAGGAGTGTTTTTCTGGCTTGGTCACTTGTTGTATATATGTTTTAATTCTATAACTACGAATACCATATTGACTTGAATTTATCTTTACAAGTTTTGTGTGATGTAATTCTGCATATCTATTTCTTTCGATATTTGCGATAAACTTTATCAATAAATAATAATACAAAAAGACTACAGTTGTTCTTTAAGAAGATTTTCTCATGTTCTTAAGTTTTTATCAATGCAAATATGAATGCAATGTGACTGTGGTATACCTGAGAGAGCAGACCTTCTTTCTGTTGGAGACTTTGTGTTCTTAGGAAAGCAATTGTCTCTCCGAGCGTATCTCCTTTAAGGAGTGTGTGAAGAAGGATGAAACCTCCTTCTTTTACGGTGGCCACCATATTGGGAAGGACTTGTTTTGGACTTTTCATAAGGTGGGCAGAGCAGTTACACACCAACAGGTCTGCATTGGTGAGGTTACTGGAGGCAGGTCCTGTTGGGTCCCAGGTCTCTACTGAACCTCCAATATCTTTCAAACTGTTCTCAGTTTCAGATAGGATTTCCAAAGCTGGATCTGTAGCAATGTAGTCCAGCTGAAGCATTGGTTGTGTATTCAGCAAACTTAGTACGTAAGATGACATGTTTCCATTTCCTGCCAGTGCCTGTATAACAAAGTAAAAAGAAGTGCTTAGTAAAGAAATGTCGAGGAGTTTTATTGAGGTCATAAGAGATTAACAGTTGTCTCCAAAGGTGAATATTTTAAGACACTCCGGTGACTTTACGTACCTCAACAATCTTCATTTTGTGTGCGTTACTGTTTTCCAGAACTGTATCTAGGCAAGCTTTCAGGTCAGAAGAGGCAAGGAGACCATTGAAAAGAGGATCGTCTCTGAGCTGCTCATTCTCTTTAGTTAAAGTTACTTCCAGCTCTGAGTGTAGGTTGCCATTGAGTTCCAGGTTGCAGATTTCAGTCAGAACATGTAGAAGACCACTGACCGTTGAACTGCTCTCTGGGGATTTTTTCTTTCCTTGGTCTGTGGGCTGAACTCCAGGAATTTCAAGTTTCAATCCATGCTGGGCTACTTTACATGCGAGGTCTCTGATTTTGTCTACAATATAAAGTAATGCAGCTCTGTTCAAGGACTTGCTGGTTTCATTCTACAAACTGCCTTAAAATGTACACAAAAGTATTGCCTGCTTTCGTTTTAATGTTGTATATCGTGCAAGTATAAATATTTTAGCAATGCATATTGTGCAGCGTGTCCTAATAATGTTTGGAGCTGGTATCCGTGAGCAGTTCTATTATTGCTTAGTATGTTCATACCTGTGCAGAGTTCTAACAGTGTCTATTATACTGATGATGTGCAGGGCTCTAACAGTGTTGAGGGTACTGGCACCTGTGTAGAGTTCTAATACTGTCTATTATACTGATGATGTGCTGGGCTCTAACAGTGTGGAGTGTACTGGCACCTGTGCAGAGTTCTAACACTGTCTATAATACTGATGATGTGCAGGGCTCTAACAGTGGGGAGTGTACTGGCACCTGTGCAGAGTTCTAACAGTGTCTATTATACTGATGATGTGCAGGGCTCTAACAATGTGGAGTGTATTGGCACATGTGTAGAGTTCTAACAAAGTCTATTATACTGATGATATGCAGGGCTCTAAGAGTGTGGAGTGTACTGGCACATGGTTAGAGTTCTAACAGTGTCTATTATACTGATGATGTGCAGGGCAGTAACAGTGTGGAGTGTGCTGGCACCTGTGCAGAGTTCTAATATTGTCTATTATACTGATAATGTGCTGGGCTCTAACAGTGTGGAGTGTACTGGCACCTGTGCAGAGTTCTAATACTGTCTATTATACTGATGATGTGCTGGGCTCTAACAGTGTGGAGTGTACTGGCACCTATGCAGAGTTCTAATAATGTGTATTGTGAAGAGTTCTATTACTGTGTAATATGCTAGTACCTCTGCATTTTTCTAGGAGTGAACACAGGTGAGCATCTTTCTGGAGAAGACCATCTTCAAAGTAAGGGATGAAGGTAAATTTCTCCAGGATGGGTGGAGTTTGCTGCTGCTGTCTCCGAGGGGCAGTAGTTGCATGTAGTCCTGAAATCTGAACCCCTCCAGAAACAATTCTCTCCAAGCAGGTATTAATAGTCACAGGAGCCACTGAAATGATATCACAGAAACACATGAAAGACGTACTGGTCCTGTTCAATAAACTCTTGCAGTGAGTTTTGTTCAAGAGGAATATGACACTCTCCATGATACACCCTGCTTGGAACAGACATGCTGAGATTATATATACAGCTGGGCCAGGGTTGGATTTCAAATTAAAAAAACAGCATCATATCTGATAGATAAGATAGCTGGGCTGTCCGACTGCTTCAAGGAAAACATTTAGATAGAAAGTGGACATCTCACCAATAAAACACTTCACATTTATCAAGTTTTCTGTAAATTGCTAAAACAAATTTCAGCAGGTCCAGCTGATTATAAAATGTCTAATAGCATATTTCCATTTTGAAGTCCTTTCTTGCTGAAACTACAATATATACAAGCTTGTACATTACACCCTTGTCCATATTGGCTTGAAAAACTGGTGCAGGAGATAAATGTACGAGAAGATAAATGTAACACACATAAAGCAAAAGGGTAAAATATGTATTGTGCGGTTTTTCTAAGCTGGAGTAGTAGTTTAAAGAGATACTAACTAAAAGACGAATAACTGCTAATCAACAGAACAATTCTAATTCCTGAGAAACACCACCAGTAAACATCGTACCTCTGGTGTTTTCTGAGTGTTCATAAACATGGCCTTCATGTGTTTGGGGGTCAATGCAAACAGAAGAAATTCTTGTAGGTAAACGGAGGCTGCGGCCATTCATTCCCAAAACCATCATCTGTAGCATGGTGTCTAGGAATGTGATCCAGTTTCCAGTCCATAATAGCGTCCCCTTGTCTCCTAAAATAAAAGTACTAATCAGTTGCTGTATTTGTTTACATAACTAGATTATTCATTTGCTGAATCTGTAGACAATTTCGTGAAGTAAAAGAATACTCCTTCACCTAATGATAACCCACCTTTTTTGTTGGACTCAATAATTCCTTGGAAAGTGGGTCCATAATCATAACCTCGAAGCCTTAGTTCTTTGTAAACATCTTTAGTAGTTAAGCTGAAGTCTTGGTCCATGTCCTGGTTTTTATTTAGAGTATCATCAACTAGTTGATTTCGGAAATCATTCAAGGTGTTTTCTTCCATAATGGATATTTTTCCTGGAAAACACATTAGAAAAATTAACTTTTGGTTTGAACAACACAGCTTGTTCTCCAAATGTTGGGTCTCAATTTACCACTGGTTGTGAGGTTTCCATTTTCTGAAACTTCGAACCGTTTAGATGCAGGCATGAAACGAACTTCCAACTGGACAACCCCTTGAGAAGATAAACAAAGAAACAACATTTTTTGTTAAAAGTTCTCTATATTTGTATTTTCAGCACAGGTTGAGTATCCCTTATCCAGAAATCTGTAATCCAAAATGATCCATTATCCAAACATGTTATAGGATTTTGTCACAAGTTGGAAATTAGACACACACTTGTCAGAATCCAAGCACAGAACAGTTTATTCAGTATACAGCTTTCTTAAGCTGTGATATAGCCTTTCCATGCATGCTCAGACTCCCCTACGCCCACAACAGGTAATACAATGACACGTGTGCAGGCCTGACGCGCCAATGGCAGGTTCCCAACAATGTCTCACATCACAGCTACATCACAGTCAAAGTGATTTATTTGCTCTATACAGTAATTGCATTGCTATTACTGTATTTCAGGAGTGCTGAGAGGCTTTAATATATTTTTTGGGTGAAAATGACCCATTATCCAAAATGATCCATTATCCAAATAGATTCTGGTCCCAAGCATTTTGTATAAGGGATATGCAACATGTAGTAACAAAAATATATTTTTAAATAATGTTGGGTGAGATTGTAAAAACACACTTCAAAGGCTATCTGAGATGTAAGCGAAGCTTGGCAAATTAATTTATATCCCAGATAGATTTAGACATCAGCACCCTTACATGACAAATATTTTAAAAAATAGCCAGAGCTTTGGTCAGATCTGAACTACACCCACGTCCCTACCATATTACCGCCAAAAAGTGGTCTGCCTAATGTTATCTGCTGTCAATATAAGTAACACACAGTAGAAGGGGGTATTCTCCCCGCCTGTTACCTGTCTTAGGAAGAATGGTAGCTCTGTGGATTGCAACATCTTCAAATATGACTGGTGTTTGCTCCATAACGACACCCAAAGATCTTGCTAATGTTTTCCATACAAGCACCAGGTAGCCAGTAGCTGGGTACAAAACTCGACCATCAATGCAGTGTCCATTTATGAAGGTATCTGGAGAATCTGGGTTCATATCTGACAATAAATAAAAGGTGGTTGGATATAAATGGTACAGATGCAGTGATGAAATCCTTAAAAATATATAAGAGTTCACTAGGGGGCCCCCAAATAAGACATTTACTCTTGAGAACCTTACACGGATGCCATAGGTGCACAACGCATGGGCTATTGGATTTTGAGACATTATATACATTGCGGGGGGGTGTTGCTGGAGAGATTTTACTTTGGTGGAATCTTTTATGGTGATTTCTTTTCCAGCTGATAAACCAGATTTTTTTTAAATAACCAGTATTATAATTTAACCTCTTTAAAGGTCTTGCCAATTCTATTGTAATGTGCTGCACTAAATTCCTATAGGTAATATAAATAAATATAATACTGATATGTAGCAACACGGACTCAAAATTATATGCAAACATATGGAGCTGTCTGATGCTCTAGTGGATTTACCAATGTTATAGACCATGGCTGATGTGGATCCCCCTGAACCAGCAGAGAAATCCTCAGGTTTTGGAACATCCCATGTTTGGCTGTGATCCCACTGAACTAGAGGAGAGATGAGGGGTGTTCCAGCGGGAACAGGAAACTCAACGGCAGGGAAAATATTATTACACTGAACGTTAATTCTGTAAAAAAAAAAATGAAAAAAAAAAAAGGAACATCACATAATCATTAATTGATATTCAGCATTAAAGGGAACACGTAGATTCTACTCAGTAAAGACAGAATTGCAGGGAATTGAGACTAGAATTTCATACTTAAGGCCAAAGTAGTTGAGTAGAAAAGATTCTCCTACATTGGAGAATTTTTCCAACTCGGCTACTTTGGCCTAAAGTTTGAAATGCCCTGCAGTTCTCTCTTTATTTATGAGTAGACCCTCAGGATTCCAAAACAGAAAATGTTCTAAATTTTTATTAAAACATGTTTATGAAAAGGGGAATAACATGGAATTAGTAAAGCCTATAGTGTCCTGCATTGTTTTTGCAATAACTTTTCTTACTAAAATTCAGGGACAGACTGGAGATAAAAACTTTTTAAAATTTTCCATAACTCCCCTTGGGTATTGATCTATATTTATAAATTCATGGATATTACCTACCCATTCAGATAAATTTTTCCAATGTTCGTGAGGAAAAACTCAAGGTTGTTGCCGTGTCCTTTTTTCATAAGAGGAAGGATTGTATTAGTCGGCTTTAAACTTCTTCTCAAAATTGCCTGTTAAGAAGAATATTGTAGGTTGTAAATGAAAGGTGTGGAACAGAAGAAAGAAAAAAAGCCTAATAAAAAGGAATGTATTCAAAACATAACATACCTGAAGAAGGGCATGGGGCGCTATTTCCACCACCACTGCATTTTCGGGAATGCTCTGGAGGCCTTCTTGGAATAATACTGGGCTCACCAAATTATTTACATGGTACTCCGCGGATGAGAACTGCGCAAGATCACGGCTCCACTGAGATTCAGGAATGGATGTGCTGATCCAACGGAATGAACGCTTTTTTGGGGTGGTTATAACCTAATATGACACAGATACCAATTCATTGAACATCTAATATAAAAGATACCGACTCATCAAACAATATGTAAATACAGAGTGCCATTGTATTAAAAATAATTAGATTTAGTCACTGATTGTATTGCTGAGAGTTTACATCCCAACTGTGTGGTCTGGTGGGAACTGTTACGCATGAGGCTCATTCCTCATCCACTATATATATATATATATATATATATATATATATATATATAGCCTATAGTAACACTTTTGCATAGAAACATAGAATGTGTCGGCAGATAAGAACCATTCGGTCCATCTAGTCTGCCCAACTTTTCATGCTAGATTGCTCACCTTAAAGAGAGAACTGATCAGTATTGGCATTATGCTTTATTTACCTTAAAAGTGCTGTTTATTCTTCAAGGAATGACATTGCCAACCATGCAGGGCTCACTGCACAGCATAACAGGATACTCAAGAAAATTGTAGGGAATTGAGAAATGAATTTCAAAATTAAGGCCAAAGTAGATGAGTTGGAAAGACCCCCATTCGGCTACATTGGAGAACTTATCCAGATCAGCTACTTTGGCATAAAGTTTGAAATTCCCACCTCAATTCCCTGCAATATTCTCTTTACCAAGTAGACCCTTAGGTAAACGGAATTACTAAGACTGATCTTGGAAACAGCAAAGCTGCGCAAAGTTAAACTATAGACTGTTGAACATGAGAGGTTAATGTTACCTTCTAATTTCCCCCCCTTTAATGTACGACTGAGTTATTCGAGCGACCTTCTAGTAAATTAGCTACAGCTTCATCAAGCAAACAATGTTATCACCTCAACTACATGTCTGACTGGGATCTACGAACCTGAATATTTATTCTATGGGCATTATTCATGAAAGACAGAACTGCAGGAAATTGAGAAGAGAATTTAAAATTCAACACAAAAGTAGTCAAGTTAGAAAAAATTCAACTCATCTTATTTGGCCTTAAGTTTGAAATTCTCTTCTCAATTCCCAGCAGTTGCTTATAATGCTCTTTTTCATAAATAAAGCTCCTTGTGTTAAATTTTTTATGTAACAATTTGAGCCAGATTTCTAATTACGAATTATAGGAGCTGCACTTCAATCATACAAATGAATGACCAATGGCTCCAAATGTCAGGCATAATTAAATGTGCAAATCATTGTCTGAACAATGCTCCCCTCAAACATTGGGCATTCAACTAGTAAATGAATGGATACTTACTTTCTTCAGGGCATTAAGTAGAGACGGGGCGATAGATTCCATGTAATACGAGTGGAAGGCCACCCCAGCACTCTGAACCTCTTTTGCAAACACTCCATCTGTTTTTAATTTTGCTACAAAGTCACGTACAGAGTCCTATAACATCACAATAGAAATAGGTCACACATAATCAATGCTTTATTAAACTGTAAAACAAGAATACACGTCAGTACCGGTTTGTACCGAAAAGTGATATAATGTAACTATAATAAAAGAAAATGCTATCTCCTAATTTATAAATATTGTTAATAGGGTCTTTTAAAATGCAATTACTTATTTCTGGGGGGACAAGTGCTCTTTAATTTTTCCATCTTGGCATACAAATTAATTTGGAGGACAGCTGATTGTTTGTAATGGCCTGATAGCTCACCTTGGGCCCTGAAATGGTGACTGTGTCCTCAGAGTTGTGACAGGCTGGCACCACTCCCTGTGGGCATTGAATCTGACATTCCTTCCAAGTCAGCCCTGCAGGAAAACCAGACGTGAATGAAGCAATGCTTGCAATATACAGCTCATATTATATTTTGAGCTGAATTGCCTCAGAAGCACACAAAACTGAAGAAATAGAAATTGATTACACACAGAACATTAGCACTGGTTGAAAAACACTTAGTGTGGTTTAATTTTGTGTACAATTTCATTCTTTAGATATTTATACATGAAATCAGCAAATTAGAGTGAGAGACATTTTGTGTTTATAAAAAATTACAACTGAGATATCTTGAGTGCTTTATTTTTTGTTCAATAAAATAGCTGTATAACTAAGGTTGTGCATAATTTTCATGATAGATCTCATTATGTGCCAATTTGCAGCTATCATACTCACACAAAATGACTTATACCATGACTTTAATAAAAAAAAAAGCAAAGCTGCTGGCACTAATTGTAATATATGTATATAAAACATGAACAAAAGAAAAAGCGAATGCTTTTTAAAAGTTTATTACACGCTGTATATAATCTGTTTAGGCACTAAAAAAAGTAGAAAACCTATACAAACGTAATGGGGACAGCCATTTAAACATTCTGAATTGATCTTGGAAATAGAGGTACACAATATTTCATTTTATCATTTACAGAAAAAAAAAAAAAAGATGTTTAACATACCAACAGCGGCCATTCCTCCAGCAGGCAGCTTGGCCTCTTTGATGCATCGTCCCCTCCAGTAAGCAGCAAGGATGGCCTCATGATGACTGAGGGAATTATCAGCATATCCACAGGCTAATTCTCCAACCGAGTGACCAATGATTCCATCAGGTTCCAGTCTCATCGATTTAAGCATATCAATCTGTGCAATCTGTAAATGGATGGAAAATGTGCTGCTTATTCGTTGTAAACAATATGTACTGACAGGCATCACACACCGAGATTTGGAAATGGCTGGATTTAATATAAAGTTCAAGGGGAAAGTACACAGAACCATTTCTAAATCTTTCATATCATATTGACTGATACCTGGATAGCTGCAAGACCAACAAATGCATGGACCGTGTCTTCAAAAGTGCTGTCATCTGCATTCAGGAGAAGTTCAGATACTTTCAGCCCTGTTCCCTTCAGTGCTTCGTCCGAGCACAGGATGGATTTGCGAAATGCTTCCAAGTTCATGAGACTATGTCCCATCCCTTTCCATTGTGTTCCCATCCCTGTTCAAATGACAGAATACAACACCTAACCTTAATGTAATTTCTTTTTTAAGCTATTCAGAGATTTCCAGTCCTTAAGGAACAATAAAAAGCCATGACTGGTTCAGCTAATGCAAATAATGGCTACAATGATTTTTAGGTTTACAAGGTGCAGTTGATTTTAAGTTACCTTTAAAGAGAAATGCCAGCTCACCTACCTTGGAACTATCCACTTTGTCTAGCATTCTCTCCATCCCATAATATTTACCAGCATGCAGAATATTCAAATGTCTAATAATAAAATTTGTTCTATGTGCCTACAATAAAATAATTTCTAAGAGAGGAAGCAAACTTAGAATTTACCGTATTACTGAAAATATATTAAAGGCATTTAAGAAAATGTTATGACAACATATAGTAGTTTTAATTACCAATTTAAATAGTTAATGTAAAATTAATTTTAATTTACCTGAGCAGATGTACCAGAGAGGTCTCCCTGAGGACTGAGACTGTTGAACTTCTTTAATATCACTGTCTGTTCCCACAATAGTATAACCTCGATATGGCATGGCTGATGGTGGTACCCCTGATATATCATTCAACAAATGCACAAAGGAGTTGTCTGTGGCCAGCTGTGTGCATTGCTGGATAAGGGTCTCCACTGATTCCTGTGTCCTTCCACAAATCTGGACCAGCCGGGGAAGTGCCAAGGACACCTGATCAGAGGCCTTCTTCTCATTGTGTTTTAGGATGACGTGCACATTTGACCCTCCAAAACCAAAAGAATTGATGCCGACAATGCCGCCTTTTACAGGAGTGGGTTCAGCCACCACTCGGATACGGCCATCTTGCAGAGCAGGGATGTCAGTGTTTGGGTTTTTGTAGTGAAGATTTGGAGCCCAGACTCCATGTTCTAGAGAAAGAATTACCTGTGTTTTAGAAAAAAAAGAGTAAATATTTTTTTAAGATAAATTAAAAGTCAGTGCTTCTTAATTTTTATTTTATCAAAGGATTTTAAATCCCATTCAAATTTATTATCTGGGACTGGAAATGTCTGCAAAACATAACATTACATTTCTTGTATATTTCCTGGGGTGACTCTTCAAATCTGCACACACCTAGGTTAATGCATATTAGTATACACAGTACAACTGTTGACATCAGACAGTTTGTTTCTGCTTTTTAAGCCTCCTGCCAGTGTAGTATAAACATGGTCCTTTGGCCATATACATCCAAGGTATTCTTAGTCAGAAAGACTAAGTGGGCTATTCACTAAAAAGTTGAGTTGACATGAAATGAGGTGAGTTGAGGTGAGATGAACATTGCATCTAATCAATTTAGCTATAAAATGTGCAGGGACAAACCTGGTTAGTTTCCCCTGGAAGGCAAACTCACCAGGTTTGCCCCTGCATAATGTATAGATAAACTGAACTAATCTCACCAACAAACCTTAACATGTCCCTGGGTGCTTTTATGGGGACAATTTAAGAAAATATATGCTTGTTTACTTTTCATTTAATTTTTTTTAAGTATTTTATTCATTTATTTTACTTATTTACTTAATACTGTAATTTTGGGAGGATTTCTGTTGTATTCACAATAACCAAAATTCTCCCATGGACTCGTGGCTACTATTTCGGTCAGCCAAATTTTGGGGATGTTCAGCTGCCAAAGGCTCTGAAAATGACCCTAGTGGCTAATTTATGGGCCACATCAGAATCACTTGGGTGATTCCTGAATGGCCCGATTTTAACGTCACTGCTACTATATTCATGCTGAAAATCAGAGCTCTATTCTATTTAGTAGAAAATCTGTATTTATCTGATGCAAAAACATAGTAATATAGTAGGTTGAAGCATAAAATGCAAGAAACCATGCCAAATATTTTTGGATCCTTCTTGACTTCATATCCAAGTGGTTTTCTCACTGGACTAACAAACTATTATTTCTAAAAACTGCTTAAATATTCTACATTTCAATATCCTGATTTGGTAAAAAAAAAAATGAATCCTGTTTTTTTTATTTTTTTATTATAAATATACAAAAATACATTAGCTGTACAAAATACATTAAGTGTGATAGGACATAAGGGGGGGGGGGAGAAAAGAAAAAAAGAAGAGAAAACATACCGGCTGAGGAAGAAACCTCACATTAGGGGAATTAGTTCATGACGATAAAGAAGTGGGGATATACCCAATTTCCATCAAGCCTATGAGCTTCCTCTCCTCCACTCTTCCCTCTCCCTCCCTCATTAGTGTCCCTTAATCAATATACTAGACAAATTCACATATATACAAAGATGCTGATGACGGGGGGCAGGGAACCCGGGGTTGGGGGGAAAGAGCTTGTTTCTACTGGTTATGTAGCTGTCGTTGTCAGTTTATCTATCCAGTCTTCCCAGAGATTGATTTTTAGGTTGTTATAGGAGTCTTGTCTAAGGATTCCCTGTTCCATCTTAATTTGGTGTATAGTTTGGTTTTTTATTTCCTGCCAAGAGGGGGTGTTTGCGGTTTTCCATCGGCGGGCCAGGGACAATTTCATACTCATCAGAATATGATTAATCAAGTCAGACTCTGAAGTGGACATATGTGGCCAGTCCAGGTGTAAAAGAAAGGTTTTCGGTGATTGTTCTAAATTTCTCCTTGTCAGCTTTTTAATACATGTGGCTAGTTCTGCCCACAGTGCCCGGACTCTCACACACGACCACCAGATATGGATGTAATCTGCATTTGGTCTGCCACATCTCCAGCATTCTGATGAACAGTTTGGGTAGAATTTTTTCATGTAGTGCCATCTGTGCATTATTTGTAATGTGTTTCAGACAGGTTGAGACAATGTATGGCAGAGTTAACCCTAGAGAATGATTTTTGCCACTTAATTTGATCTATTTTTATATTTAAGTCTATTTCCCATTTCCCCAGGGCCAAGGGTCTAAGATCATTTCTCGTCTCTTTCAAGAGTTGTAGACATTTTTTTTTTTTTCTCTGTTGCCGTTTCTAGGATTTGAATTAGCAATGTGCTTGTTTTTGTATTTTTTGCTACATTTTCTTTTGACAGGAAGTTACAAGTTCTTATATAGGTGTAGATGTCTTTGTTTGTTAGGCCATATTTTTCTTGGAGACCTAGAAAGGGTTTTAAGATCCCTTGTTCCATTATGTCATTAATTTTGGTTAGGCCTTTCTTTACCTAGGCATCATAGAATCCTGTTATTTTTTAAGGACATCAATTGTATCTGCTGATTACCTTGGCAAGTGCGGCCAGGCCAGAGGCTGGCTCCGGGTGGCCCATGTTAGATTTGGTGGATCCTATTAACAAAGGTTCCCGATCAGAGGTGCAAAAAACACTGACAATTCCGTTTACTTCTTGTGGATCCCCAACCTGCAGAGAGCAAGACAGAGCAGACATTGGTTCATGTCATTTCATTACAAATACACATTAACACAGATAATAATAACAACACATCATTTAACCAGGAAAGGTATCTTGAGAAGTTCTCTTTTGGGATGTTACTAGCATCCAGTTTCATTGTACTCATGTGATCTACCTTGGGGGGACGAAGGCCTGAGTCAACCCTTCTAGGAATCAATCCTTGAACTCTTGAGAATTAAAAAGATTCTACATTTGGAGCATTACTCTAGCAGGCTATTTTATGGTATTGTCTTTACACAAATACATTACACGTAGAAACCAAGACATAAATATATGAGCAAAGCTTTTTTTTTTATTACCTTAGTGCCTGTGCCATGGGCTTCCACATATTCAACCTCACTGGTGTGGATTCCAACCTCTTTGTACAAGGAGCTTAACAACCGCTGCTGTATTTCTCCAGATGGAAAGGTCACTCCTGTTAGTAAAGAGACAGAAAAGTGTGTGAAACATTTATACCAACACAGAAATTGCTGTTTATAAACTACAACTACCACAATCCTCCCTAAGCCAGATTTGGTTTCACTAGCAATAATAAGAGCTTAAACCCATTTCCCTGCTACATGTTGACTATTCTTCATATATGACCATTATTTTACTGAATGTCTTCCATCTTTGACCATATCACAGGAAAAATATGCTTATGTATCTTGTGAATTTCACAAATATATGTGTAAAGGTTTGCATAAAAGCAAAAGTCTACTGTAATTATAATAAAACAAATAATTTCACCATATCAATACCTTGCTCTTTGTATCCATCAGTGTTGGTTCCAGCATTTACAATAGTTGCATACATCCGTTTTGCCATGGACTTCTTGGTGACTAGAACAGCGACTGCGGCTTCGGAACGACAGTATCCATTACCTTATATGGAGAGACAAATGTGGCTATAAGTGACAGCTGTTGATTTCACAAGCAAACCACAAATCCTTCTATTCAAAGTCATTTGGCAGGTTTTGACTAGCAAAGTTTAGAAGGAGGTATTGCCTAGACTCCTACTACATTTAGCGCTTGTAGCAGATATAGTGTACTAAGTCAGTGTATACCGATACATGTATAATTTAGCTTTAGTAATAAATGACACATAACCATCTGTATATCTATAAAATTATGCCAGCATTCTAATTTAAAACACTGTTCAGCCAATGAGAGAAAAGCAGGGCAATCTCCCATTGCCCCCATAGAGCTTGTCATTCTGAAGATTCTGTGACATTCAGTCCCAGTCAGGTATACAGTGCACATCATCATCTTGTAATACATTCATACTGTTTTAATCTTAGCAGTCAAAGAAACAATAGTTTTGAATGTCTACTGGATAGACCAGCTGGAAACTACTGATCTACTGTCTGTCATAACCTTGGATGTAAGACTAATAGATTTCAAGACAATATAGAAATGGAAATGCGAAAAAGTATGTAAAAAGAAAATACAGAGTAGTTTCTTTTTACATAGCAAAATTCACCATTAGAGACATAAGCTTTAACAAAATATTGAGGGACAAAATAAAATAGAAACTTTTCCAGAAGGTGCAATATAGTTATATGGAGGGTAGAAGACTGGGGGATAACATGAGACAATACTACTTCATTGATTTTACTCTGTTTTCTAATGGAAGTAGTAAATGACTCAAAATGGGTATAATGTGTAAATCCTGGTGAAAAATACGGTACATCTTAGATTTTAAAGTGTGAGATGTTATTATGCACTGACTAGATGGACCAATGTTTCTACATCACACATGAGTTGTCACTACTAGTGAGCTGATTTCCCTACACATTTGCAGCTGTTGTTCTCTCACCTGAGGCATCAAAGGATTTGCAAGTTCCATCGGGACTCAGCATGCCCAGTTTCATAAACTGTACTGAGGTGTTGGGCTTTAGCAGGAGGTTAACGCCACCTACAATGGCGGCATTACAGTGTCCATGATGAATAGCTCTGTATGCATTCTCCAAAGCCAATAAGCTGGAGGAACAGGCGGTGTCTATGGCCAAACTGGGACCTGGAAACACAAATATATAAATTGACATACACTGAATATGTGATGTAAATGTCTAAGCTCTGCAAGTTACGTATAGTTCAGATTTATCATACCCTTTAAGTCGAAGAAGTAGGAGATACGGTTGGCAAACATAGCACGTTGGCATCCAGTCATGCTGTACCCAAGCAACTCTTCTGGATCTCGACTAAAGGCTTCTCCAGCTTCTGACCCACTGACACCCACCCAGACTCCAGTGTTGGTGCCTCTAAGGTCGGATGGATTGATGCCTATAAAAAAAAAGAAGGATGTGTATTTCTATGCTCTAAAGCAATGCTACTTAAAGGGACACTCCCACCAAAAAATGAAAAGGTTTTAATTTTTTTATTTTGTATTGTTGATTTCAGATATGTCTTTTGTTTTTGTTATGTGACTGTATTTAATAAAATATGTAACTAAACAAGTGTGAAATATATTGTTTTTGGGTGCCACCCCCTGAGACTTTACAACACAAATTTCTCACTTTGGGGCTGGGGACACAGAATGCAGTCTATAAGTCAGAATTCTGATCATAGACTTGCATTGAATGGGAGGGTAATATAACTATTACATCACAAGGGGGCAGAGTTATTATCCTGTTTGATCAGGTTAATCTCCTCTCTTTGTGTTGGAAGGTAGGTAAAAAAAAGTTGTACAAAGCCACCTAGTCCTGCCCACTATGATACACAGGAACCAGTAAGAGACCAGAGGAGTATTTTATGACATCATCATGCAGGCTTTGGCAACAGTTGTAAATTGAGACTGACTGGAAGATTTTGGATGATGTTGCATTATGGGAATTATTCACAAAATGGAGCCAGGAGATAAACACCTAATTTTATTTTTCCTTTTTTATGCAATGAATTCAAGCATATATATATATAAAAAGTGGTATATGATTTATATATGTGTTTGTTTTAAATGACCAGGTTAACTAGTTACTTCTTATGTAAGTGGTAGTGTCCCTTTAAGTGCAGCCACAAATCATGTCCCGTGTGGCCACTACCACTCTCTAGAATGCCCATGCAATTGCTATGTTCAGCACTTCTACCTGTGCATAGCCTCCAGAATATGACCTTGTTGGTTAATATAAGAAAAAGTTATCTAAGAACCTCTGCATTAAAGTAAAGTAAGGGATGGGACAGTTGCACAAAAGGTACTGGTGCAAAATGACAGTTTAGTCAATACAAAAAAAAACAACATTTCACCTTACCTCCATCTACAACGGCTTCATAGCAGACTTCCAAAAGTAAACGTAACTGAGGATCCATGGTATGAGCTTGTTTGGGATGAACTCCAAAAAATGATGCATCAAACTTGTTAATTTCTTTCAGTTTTCCATTCCTTGTAGGCAAACCATACAAACCTGAAGGGCAGCCATTAAAATTTCAATTACTAATATAGCTTCATATATGTTATAAACTACAATGTAAATCAGTAAATATGTTCCTTAAAGAGAGATCTCTTCTACATTTGTTTAAATGAAATGATCATGTAGGTTTATGTGAGACATGATCACAATTAAGTTTCAACAAAATTAGTCTTTTGTACCTACCTTGTTTCCACCTCCTGTCATCCTCTGTGACCATGTCCACTCCTCCGATTAGATTTTCCCAAAACTCATGCAGATTGTCTGATTCCGGTAGTCTCCCTGCTATCCCAGCTATCACAATGTCCTCCATGTTTAAAGTCTAAAAAAAATCATTAAAAAGCTGTTAGTCACTTCAAAGAAATTATGTTTTGGGGCAATATATCTTTGTGATTGCGAACATTCAGGCCACCTTGGTCGGAGCATATACCAAGGCAAGTGAGCGAAGTGATGTCATTCCAATTGCCCGCCCTGTTTATGTGGCACTCTTTTTGACATCATTATTAGCCAATTGGAAATAAAAGGGAAATTTGGTCAGGACACAAGAACCTTCTAGACCAAACAGTATCAGCCTGGAAACACTGTAAATTTCTAAAAACATGCAATCAAACTGCGTAAGCTGCTGGTGGGTAACAGTCTTGACTGTTTGAAGAAGGTTGGAATACACAATAAATTGACCTTACACAATTGTCTATTGGCTTATTCAATATTCACAAACAAAGGCCTTTTCTCTAATTTTCTTGCTTGACACACATCACACCACGTACCCTTTTATCCCTATTTAATAGGATCAGCACCAGAGTGGAAATAAGGGCTGCAATAATCTCATACCACTGGTACAGTATACAAGTGTTAAACTTTCAACACTACAGTATCACAGCAGACTGAAACCAGGAGCTGTTCATGAACTACCAGACTTATGTATTGTAATCTACCAGACTTATTTATTGTAGTCATTGAAAGATAGAGTTACCTAAGCTCTTTAATTACTGTGCAGTAAAGATATTTGCTTTTTATTGCATACTGAGAAGAGATTGTAGCTCACGACACACAGTCGTGTCATGCTATTTATAGTTGTTTTTGTTAAACCGGTGCTGTCATCAAAGATATTCTTTAAAAACTATTCTCTTCATATTAACCTTTTAAAAATATGTTCAACAATTTTCAATGAAAGAGTTCTAAAAAAAAAAACCTCATACTGCCCAACATTTCCCCTATAGCAACACGGGACGTTGGGTGTATCTTGAGTGGAGATATGTCAGCGCTACTGCACATGCGCGGTAACAGATAATGGTTCAGAATCAAGACTGTTACATTTAAAACAGGACACTTGAGAGGCATGCAAACCTCTGTATTCTTTTTCTTTGTGAGCAGGGGGGATAATGCATCATTTTCCCGCCCTTTTAGAAAGTGGAATGCTGGGAACATGCAGCACAGCTGCGGAAATCACATGCTCTGATTAACACACAAAATATTCAATACCTAACCTGCCTCCACAATGAAAGCTATAAGATCTTCACATGATTACATTAAATGTTCTATAGCTTGGTTAGATGAAAATAATGGTAATCTCTTGGTAAAAAAGTTTTTACGCCTTCATTAGCTAAATATTTTTTAGGTGACAGGCCCACTTTAAAGGCAGGTAGGACACACATCTAGGTTCCTCATCCTTTTTCCTGATTTTGATAATTTGAAAAAGGTCAGAAAAGGTCAGGAGCATGCAGCCAGTAATATATTAAATGTTAAAATAAAAAAAAATCTTCAAAATTGCTGAAACATTTTAAAAAAAATGTTAATAAAGCATATAGACATGTTTTATGCCCTTGTGATTGATGTGACATATTTTAGCCAATAGATCTACTTTAAATCGAGATGAGGTAATACAGGGGAGTGCAGGTACTAAGAATAAAGTACAGTCTCACAGATAGATCAAAGCTAGTGTAATGAAATAATTGTAAATGCCTCTGGGATTGAAACTGATTGATGGATTAGTGTAGCAGTACAATGGGAGTCTGGGAGCAGCAACTCCATTTGTGAACAGATCTCTACTATCCCTTGGCTTTCTACCTAGGAATCTGGCCAGGAGACCAACCGTCCTATTCCCAGCCAGTTCTGATACTTAATTTAGACTAATCTTGTCTGACCCATTGATCTGACACAAAGCCTGGTCTGTGGCTAATGTGGACTAAGCTTGTCCAACCGCTGACCTGACATAAAGCCTTGTTTGTGGCTCCTAGCAAACAAAGCATGGCAAGTACAGTACATTAATTACATTGTCACAGCAGCCTGCCAGGGAATAAGCAGTGTGTCCTGGACATGGTTTATTAGCGGCATATATAGGCTGTCTATTTTGGTGGTGCATATATATTGCTATGACCCTGAGAGAAGGTGACAGTTGTTACCTCTGACCTAAACAATAGTGTTTAGCCTGGCCCTGGTACTGTCCTCAGGGAGGCTGGAGAACACATGGCGTGCTGCCATCCTTCCTGGTGTGCAGCGCTCTGTGCATTGCGCACTGGGTAGGACATTAGGTATGTGATGGCAAGAGCCAGCGCTTTAAGCCAGCAGTCACCTATAATATACCCGTCAGCTTCCTAACCAGTGTTCAGTTACACTGTTGCCCTGGTGGTGTTTGGATATTTTCCTCCCTGCTCCTGTCTTGGCTCTGCTTGCTTCCTGGATTCTTCTGGTTCCTTATACTTGCCCTTGTCCTTGATTTCCACTTGTCTTCTGGGCTTCCGGCTGCCTATAATGACGACTGGCTGCCTCCTGAGTTAACCCTTTCCTGCCAGCTACCTGCCCTAATTTTCGGTTTGGATTTTGACCTTGTTCGTTCTCTGGCACCCCTTTGATCTCAGATTGACCTTTAATCTGTCTCTGGTTAGTGCCCTTATTTTTATGTCTTTTGCTGGCCCTCATGCCCCTGCTTCTGCCTTGGCATTCTGTATCATAATTGTCTCTATGGTCATTGGTCACCACAACCATGTCCTTTCCTGCAACTATAATACTATCTCAAACCTTATATATGCTTTTTAATAATAATAATTACCGGTAATGTGTTACACAGACTTTTGCTCTTTTTCTGCAGTACAAACATTGACCATGATAATGACACCTTACACAAATTTCACATAGCTGTTCTTCATACAGCCTTGTGGACATCCCAAATATTCTTTAATTGCATTTTAGTGTTTGAATAGCCCTTCCAGTGGATGTTGCAAATGCTAAGTGTCATGTAACTTTACTCTGAAACTCCCTGTTTTTCTGTGCCCCAAACCACCATATTGTGTGTGCATTCATGTCCCAGCTCAATGTGAATCTACACCTCTCTGTTTATATGTCAACCTCATTGCAAATTCTCATTACCTCCATGGATCACACTCAGGCTACCCAAAAAAATGGAGATGGGAATCATCTATTTTTTGCTATCTTTTTGCTTCTAGCTACGATGCCATCGGTCATTTGAATCTTTTTCTTTCAGATCTATCTGTCTAATTGACTGTTCCTGCACTGTTTTAGCTTTCCTAATTTCTCTCCGCTCCTTTGGATCAGTGATGGCGCAGCGATTCTGACCAATGTTTTGGTTATCCTGTTCTAAGTAACGGTTACCAGCATTTTGGGGGTAGAGCTTTGAGGGAAGTGGTTTCTTGTAGGGTTTTGCATTATTGGTCCAGTCCAGACCATCAAGATGCTACACCTTCTACCAGTCTTGACCAGTTTTCTAGAAATAATGGTTATCTTTCAGCACTGCTCCTCCAAGTGGTTACTTTCCTATTAAAATGTATCACTACATTTCCAGATGTTTCTAAGTAGCCTTAATGAAAACTATAGAGTGTGTAACCTGTTTAATATGAGTGTGCTGATCACTGTGGGTTGTATATAACTATTTGGTCATTTCAGCAGCACCTTCATATAATAAATGCTAGTGTGTATTTCCCTTTTTGAATTTCATCCTAAGTGATCTACAGCATGTATATCTTGAAAACTTAGGGTGGGACGTCCCCCATACAAAGTAACACAAAACTTACTGTGGTTGTTCTTACATTTTAGCCAGCAATGTGGGGTGTCGTATTTGTGTCCTGCAGTGAAGTTTTGCAACACTGACAGTCCCATGTTACTTTGTCTATTTTCTATCTTATGAAGATAAAACATAACATGAGACTTTACTACATCTGATTTTCTGTGGCCTTTGTGCAAATATGGTGCCAGTCTAAAAGAAATCACTCTATCTGAATATGTAAAATAAGATTTACTATTCTAAGTGATACTTTCAATTTAAATATGCACAATTGTCATTTTAACATAATTATACCAAGTCCCCCCTGTTACAAAAAGGGTTTCAATGCTATTTATAACAATGTCATAAATTTCTCCTACCACAGCAAAGTAAGGAGGATATTTTAAACACTAAAATTCTTAGAGATCAGAGGCTTTTTACAGACATTTTCCTACATTCAATGGCAGCCATTAAGGCAAAAAATGAAAGTTTTTGAAGTGCAAGTTATTTCTAGAGGAATACAGTGTGATTCAATAGCAACAGACTGCCATGAACTAACATGTGTTAAAGCCCAAGTTCATTGGTAGAGCTATAATGGTGTTTGTGTAACACTAGGAGACTGGGGTGTAATTGCCTCAAGCCCCATTAAGAAATAAAATATATACCCCCTGGGGCTAAGGGCTGCCCAAGTGCCAATAGCTTTATTAAATGAAAATCAATTAATAAGTATATTTCCTCAGCAGAGTACGGGTGGACAATGAAATCTCAGCTCGGTAGGATGGATACTTAGAAATAGGTGATGCAGGTTTTTTTTTATAAATTTAAATTATTCAATGGTGCTATCAATTATTATGCTATTCTATCATTATTCAATTTGTTTTGTAATAGAATTGTGCCAGCCTTCAGCCCCAAGAGAGACATTAATTATTATTATATGGTGCTGGAGACATGTTGCCAGCGCCTGGCCCCAGGAGGACCATTCTAGTTGTTTTTTATGTGGTCACGGGTATAGCACCAGCCATATCTTAGGAGACCGGGGGGCTCCTAGCCCCCAGAGGTCCATTTATTTTTTATATTATGGGGCCAGCGACATTTGTTCAATCTCTGGCCCTTGTATTTGAATGGTGGGGAGCATAGTGCTTCCCCTAGCACTTATTTTTTCTTTCAGGGTTATCCCTTTCAGTAGAGACAAACAGGCTGCTCAGGATGTACAAAACATAAAAAACTAATTTGTTGTAGAAAATCATTAAAAAGTATAAACACTGCTCCACAGTGAACACATAATATACTAGCCAGAGATCACAAACCACATGACCAGGTATGAAACGAGCCAGGCTCTGGCTAGTGCATTTATTACATTTTAATGATTTGCTACAATAAAAGTATTTTTCTATGGTTTGTACAACCTGAGTGACCCATTTTTCCCTGCTGTATTTCTGCTTGTGTTGCCACTTTATGGAGCTTCTGCAGCTACTTTTAACGTTTGGAACTGCCTGTTCATTATTCTCCACATGTGTGGATTTCCTGTCTGGCTGGTTTTGTCCCTTTCAGGGCTTTAGTGAGCACTGTTTGTGTTTCTCACAGCACTGAAAGGGTTAAAATGTGCATTTATTGTCTGCATTAGGCTGCCAATATATATTCAGGTCCTTTTTTTTTTTTTGAGGAAATAAATTAAAGGGCGAAGATGAATGTTTTTCTGTCCGTTAATTTTAACTGGCCTTCACTAAATCACGCAGTTTTTCAATGGCATTTTTCCAATTTTTTTTTTTTTACATTGTAAGTATCTATCCCCAAACAGTTTGTCATTGCCATCTCTGCCCCAAGCAGCCTGTCAGCACTATCTCTGTCTCTAAATAGCTTGCCAACAACATCTAGTTCCGAAATGACTTGTCAGCACCATCTATGTCCCCAGCTTGTCAATGCCATCTATGTCCCCAATCAGCTTTCCAGTGCCATCTATGTCCCCAAACATCTTGTCAGCATTTTCTCAGTCACCAAGCAGTGCCATCTTTGCATCCAAACACCTTATCAGAGCCTTCTTTGTCCTCAAAGAGATTGGCAGTGATATATAGCTCCATATAGCTTGTTATTCACATCTTTGCCCCAATCAACTTATCAGTGCCATATCTGTCCCCAAACAGCTTGATAACCTTGATAAAGGTTCTTGTTACAAACCAACTATGCCTAATTAAATCGACAGTAACCTTATTTTGCAAAGTCCTGTGAGTGCATGTATTATTTTGGATTATTTTTGTCCCTGAATGGTAGAGAAATAACATGTGGTCACTTTATTCCGCCGTCTCATAGCGCTATAGAAGCAAAGAGGGCTCAATAAAATACTTTATTTGCATTATTTCATTAAAGCATTTCTATTTAAATTGTCTCTAGTTCACACAATCTTTCAATTAAACATAACTTTCTTTTGCCACCAGTTGTCCATTGAAGGCAATGTTAGTATCAATATATGTGCTAACTTCTGTTTTGTAAAAAATAAGCCTAACCGTCTATATCTGTAACATAACTCCTATCTTTACGAACACAAGGCTAAATATCAAATTTCAAGCTTTGGTCAGACAGAAACAGATAGACATTTTCAGATCCCTGTGAGTTATAAACATGATCAAATATATTTCATGTTATGTGTAATGCTGCCTACATGTGTGAATGGTGAAGTTCACAAGTTTCAAACAACACTTGATCTTTACAACTGGTTATAACACCTCTGTTCTTCGGGGAATTAAATATGGATTCATTAATCTATCTTGAAATTCACAGGTAATTCAAATTTTCCACAGGAATCCAAGTAGTAAAGGTTTATTCTTTTTCTGTATGCATGCGCCTGGTGTAACAAGTTACAGATATCTCCAGCAATTGTAAGTCTGTATGATTGAAACACCATGTGGGAGATTTATAAAAGTGGTGCACTCATTAATTGCACCAGTAGCAAAATGGCTCTGTGTGCTATTGAATAATGCTAACTTGTCTAACGCCAACAAAATTGGGTCCTAAAACCTCTGGATTGTTCTGAAAATCATTTGTGCCAGCGCAGTGATTTATTAAATACAATTGCACTGAAAATCTCCATCATCAGTGAAAAAACTGATGCAATATTTACAAAAGGAGCAATAATCATTATAAATATTATCACTGTGATTGCACCTTCTTTCTACTCTTCCAACATTTTTATATGTACCTCTGTTATAAATTCATCCATTTTCCCTAATTCCAACAGTGGTACACACAATTCCATTTCTCCAACAATAATAAGAAAGTGTTTAACCAACAACCAGGGATATTAATACTACCCAATTTAATGATACTCATTTTATCTACCTTGAAGGCCTGAATCAACTCTGCCAGGAATTAAACCTGTGACCCCAAAGGTTCAACCAATTCTACAGATGATGCATTAGCCCACTGAACTATCTCGGTCAGGCTTTTTTTGGCATCACACATATTTCCATCACGTATACCAATAGGTTGTGTAATAATAAAGTAAAGGTCATATGATATAATTTGGCAATTACAATCTAGTGGTGTAATCCTATTGCTAAGAGCTTGCTACCGAGAGGAGTAAAATCATGCCTAATATTTAAGCATTGGTTCAAAGAGCTAACAATCTAAAATAATAAGGGGACTTAAAGGGACATTCCAACTTGTTTAACCATTGCTTCCTTCAAGGAAGTTCTCTGACTACTAGCAAAGAGAGAGACCCTCATTTTGCATGGGATCAGTTAACTAGTTAAGTTCCCCCCCTGCTGATCCCATGCAAAAACAGGGGGCTCTCTCTGCGCTAGCCGGTCGCCGACCAGATGGCTGCCTGCTTTCTATGTCACAAAGAGCATACAATACAATTGTGTAATTGTGGGCCCTATTCCAATGTTCTTACAATGCAATCATTTGGTACACATGCCCCAAAAACATTAAAATCTAGTGGTATAATAGAGACCTTACAAACTATGATCCTATCCAAAAAAAACATACAGTGTAAAGCAGCGATGTCCAAGTTTTTATGAAATGGGCCGCAAGTTGAGAAATGCATGTGTATTGGACAAAATTATTATTTACAATAATGATTTAGCCTTAAAAAAAAATGTTCGGACATTGAGCAGTAACATAAAAGAGTTTGGATCAACGTAATTCAAGCAAACCTACACATTGACAGGGTTAATGAGAACATGAGTAGTTAAATTAGTTGGGCTGCATTTGGTGATCAGATAGGCCCAGGGGTGTGCTGGCAACTGCTGGCCCCTGGAGGGAAAAACTATTTAGTTGCCCTTGGTGCCACTTCATCAAGCCCACCTGATATCATCAGAGATAGACACATATAGACATAAAAAGACAGATTTGCTGACAGGAAAGTTACAGAGATTGATAAGCAATGGAAAGTGTTACCAATACTGCATTTAAAAGTGAAAAGTGGTGAAAACTCAGCCCATTGGGAGAGATTAGAGGACAGCGAGGGGGGCAATTGTCTTCCTGTCCCCCTTGTCAACCACTTTTGGCCCATGAGCTGCACGTTGGACACCCCTGGTCTAGAGAAAGATGAAAGTAGCCCAAGAGGAAATGTTTCGTCCATAGAGTGTGCTGAGTACTTTTCTTAATAAATATAAGAATTACAGTGTATATTCTCTATATATATTTCTTTCATCCTGTAAACCAAATTCATGGACTCTGCATGACTTACAGAACGGACATTGTACGCACTACGGCTGAAGATTTTGATGGTGTTGCATTTTTTAAATTCAAAACATCTTTTATGTTCATTGAAATGGATGGCAGCGAGCAGGGACTGCCACAGGAGGTGGGAAAAGGGGGGCACTGAGGGGTACTCTTGTCTCATTCCTTGTTTGAAAGCAAGTGAGTATGTTTGCTGAATGGATGATGGAGGCCCCATGCCTTTTTGGGGCCCTTTCATTTCTGATGGTTTAACTGGTAAGGGAACATTTGTGCCAATGCACCATCTGATGGGGAGAGGGATCTGTGATTATGCATCTCTCCTAACGGAAAGCATTTGGCACATTTTCTTTACTTTAACCTGAGAGAATAGCAGCCAATCACACGCATGTTCTTTACATGAGAGACAGAAATGTCTCCTCCCTGATGCTACAGACATTATATGATGCACAAGAGGCATTCAGCACTATGGATTAATGTAACCAGGCCTACAAAGGCTGGTTGGTTTTAGATACGCAGGTCTGAATTCTAGCAGACAGAAAGAGATAGTGCCCAGACCGGGATAGACTGTCATAAATAGGGAAGAAAAAAAAAATATATATATATATATATATATATATATATAATATATATATACAATTTGCAATAATCTTACAAACAGATAAAAATAACAATTTAAAAATTATATTTTCTGATCATATATTTTGTATTGCACTGGATATATACAGACAAAAGAAGAATGCACACAATATTTTAAGTTATTTATTTATGGTACATTGAGTGATCCAGCTACTGGAAAAGGTTTCTCAGAGCATGGGAGGAGCTGAGGATCACCTAATACCAGTTTTTGGGGAGGGGCACATCTGAGATATATTCATTTGATTTGTTAAGGGTAATAAATGCAATCTACCGGCATCTATTTTTCATGTCTTAACATTTTAAGGTTTTTCCACCACCAGGCATATAAACATTTCTATTGTCCCCAAACCAGGATTGTATGTACGCCATGTCTGCATCTCCCTCAACAGCCATCTCAGAACAGTAAAATATATACACACAATAGAAAATATATTTAGATTTTTCTGCCACTGTTTTCCTATAAAGCACCTAGGTCATTAATCAACAATAACGGGAAAAAAAGATTTTTTTTTTTTTTTGCAGCATCATCTTGTCCTCACATTTTCAGATTAATATTAAAGAAAAAATGAAACGTCATCCTTTTTTAACCAGTGAGGTATCATAGAGCTAAGCAGTTGAGTGCGTTTCTGGAATTCAATAGGTTAATCCGTTTTAATCTACATCCAGCAGCAATTGTGGCCATCTCTCCTAGTGTAATCATTTATTAATAAGAATAGTATACTACATAATAATAATCTGCAACAGTTAGCGATGAATGGACATCTCTCATCCCTAGGTGATAGCCTTGGAGATAATATATTATTTAGAGCCCTATTCTTCTGCACCATCATGTACCCATTTGATACATGTCTGTGTTCCTATCCCTCCATCTCTTTTATGTACGCACATTGCAATGCTAAGATATTGCTACATTTATACCACATAGAACCTCTTACACATATATATATATTGTACAACGTACCTAATCTGGAGTAAGGATGTCACTGTTAAATCCTGGATGTCTGTTGAATGGGAGGCTGTCTTCTATGCAGGTGACAATCCCTCTGATGCAGCAGGTTAGATCCCTCCTCTCTCTTACTCTTCCCTCCCTATGAACACAGTGGAGTCTCTTCTTTAACTCTCCCTCCCTGATGTCTCTGGCTGTCTCTCCTCTCTCTTTCTCTGTGATGAGGCTTGCTCCTGTCTCTATAGCTGAGATCACACTATTTAAATGACACACATTCAGTGCCGGCCACGCCACATGGGCTGACAGCTTCCCCCAGCCAGCATCCAATGAGAGAGGAGGCAGGGCTCAGGGGTGATCCCAGCCACCCCCCATCTCAGCTCCACCAACCCCAAATGTGAGAGGAAGGGAGAGCAAGAAGGTAGAGAAAAGTAACCTTAATGGGAAGAGAAATGTGAAAAGGATGAGTTGGTATAACTGGTTACATTTCAATGGAAGGTTATTTATAGGCTGATAACCTAAATGTCGTCTCAAGACAATGTAAAATCATTGAATACATTTTCATACATTGTAATAATAGCAGACAATTATAATATAGGGAAATTGCACCGTGGGGTATGTAAATGATATTACCCCAAAGAGCTGGCAATATAATTGCTATAAAAAGGAGTATTAGCGTTTGATTCAAAGAGCTTGTGGTTTAAGGTAACGATAAACTGAAACATGAAGGTTCAGCAGATCTTGTCCTGAAATCCACAGATTTATACTGAGTTTGTGGTCCATGGCTCTTTCAAGCTTATGATGCTTGCAATATGCAAGGAGCTTACAGTATTTATCAATAAAATAGGAAAAACCTGCCCAGGGAATTTGCAATCCAGTGTTAGAAAAATAAATAGGAAAGCCTTACCCAGTGAGCTAACTATCTAATGTTGTAAGAGGAAAAACTCATCCAAAAGGTATGCAAATTAATGTGGAAGGAATAAGTTGGGATCACAAATTAAATTCCTTGTTTGCCATGAAAACATACAACAAATGAGTTGCAAAATGAATATGATAATGGTTCAGTACGCCTTCGCAGACATTTCAGCATTTCCAGCTACAATAATGTCTATACTAGTGTTATTTTAAATGTCAAACTTTGCTTTTCTTTAAATAACAAGGACATTACTAGCGACTCCAAACTTTTGAACATTATTGTAGTTCCCAAAACACCTGCAGTGTCTAGGTTAACCATCACTGTTATAGATAATTCTATAGCTGCCTCTCCAAAAGGTGAGGGAATAGATAAAACTCCTTTTGGAATGTGTCCCCATTTTTTAAAATTATTGCTCTTTCTTAAAGTTAGTAGAACTCGTGCCTTTGCAATACACCTATGTGACAACAAACTGAAAAGTCACACCTGTGACACATTTGTCTTTACATTTTAACCTGCCAGCTAATTCATCTACTTATAGAGAAGAATATTAAACATTTAAATAGATGTACTTAATAAAATGCAGACTTCCCCATTTTTATCTTTTGTCCAGCTCCTCGTGCAAAATGCATATTACATGGTAAAAATGATTATTAAAATAAACCTATGAGTAAGGGAGTAGAGGATCGCTATTAGTGGGGTACAGCCAGTTACCCAGGGAGGGGTTTAGCTGTCACAGGGGGCCTGCCTACTAGAAAAACTTTTTTCCATTTAGGTTATCCTTATATTCAGGCCTTTTAATTTTTCATACATTAAGAATTTGGGGGGGTGGGAGAGGTCACCTTACAAACAGGGTGAGCCTGGTATCTTAGACCAGTGCTTCTCAAACCTGTCCTCGAGGATCCTCAACAGTCCTTGATTTAGGGATAACCCAGTTGTGTTTAAATAAGAATATAGAAACATAGAAACATAGAATGTGTCGGCAGATAAGAACCATTCGGTCCATCTAGTCTGCCCAATTTTTTTTTTTTTTTTTTTTGAGTACTTTTATTAGTCCCCCGTTCCCGGTCTTATAGCTAGGATAGCCTTGTGTCTATCCCACGCATGCTTAAAATCCTTGACTGTGTTTACCTCTACCACTTCTGCTGGCAGGCTATTCCATACATCCACTACCCTCTCAGTAAAGTAATACTTCCTGATATTACTTTTAAATCGTTGCCCCTCTAATTTAAGACTATGTCCTCTAGTTGTGGTAGTTTTTCTTCTTTTAAATATACTCTCTTCCTTTACTGTGTTGATTCCCTTTATGTATTTAAATGTTTCTATCTTATCTATCATATCTATCAGATGTATAACATCTGGGGTGGTTCCCTAATGGTTAGACCCATACCATGTGTACTACATAATCTTATTTGAACACAACTAGTCCCTAAATCCTGGACCGTTGAGGGTCCTTGAGGAAGGTGCATTGCCCTAGAGCACCAGGGGGATGGTACGGAGTATATTCATGGGAGGGGTCCATAGCATATGTTCTGTAAAGTACAACAAAATTTCTTATGTCGGCCCTGAGGGTGAATGACAAGACGTTGCCATTTTATAACTCAAAATGTCATAGAACTGCCACCAGACAGTTCCGCTATGGTCCATGTTGATTGGAGTGCACAAAACTGTAATGTATAACTTTACAGAGAGTGTAAACTACAGACCTCCAGATGATAGAGTGATGGGATTTGACATCCTGCACCAGGTGGGAAAACAATTCATGGAAAATGAGAATTAATTTTCAGATCAAATAACAACATGACATTTGGAATAGATTACTCCAAAACCTTTTATCACATTATTTACGGTTACATTGGGTTCCCCTCCAATAAGTATGTTGCATAATTGTAACATATTAACCCTGTGAGTGAGCAAACAACCCAGTTTATATGTCCCCTGGATAAATACCATGGAAAATAATACCCCAATAAATAAGTACTCACTGACATCTATAGCTCAGGTCAATGTCAGAAGCATTGGCAGCTGCCCTCATGAATTGACTAACCACCTTATCAACTCATCTAAAAGACTAGGCTCTATCCTGAAATTTACAATACCTCAGGAATTCTCTAGGCTGCCCAGCAAGTAGTGCCTCAATTAAAAGCTCAACGATTTGTTCATCCTGAGGGCAGCTCATCTGAACCCAGCTTGCCATCTTAAACCAAATGAATTATATCTAAAGACTACAGCAGACAGGAATAAACATCACTGCATACAGTCATTACTAGACATGTGCATTCGTTTTTGGACGAATGCATTTTCATCCGAAAATAGCATTTTCGTCCATTCGTCCGAAAAACGAATAACGAAAATGCTAAGCTAACGAAAGCCGAATGAACGAATGGTTAATAAACAAAAATCATTTGTTCATTCGTCCATTCGTAGTACAATTGCATTCTATAAGCCGAAATAGAGACGGTTTATAGAATACAATAGCATAGTACACTTACATTCCATAAACCGACATAATGAACGACTTTCGGTTTATGGAATGCATGTAAGTCTATTGGCATTCTATAAACCGAACGTTTGGTTTATAGAATAGCAATAGGATTACATGTATTACATAAGCCGACAGCCTATAAACCGAACGTTCGGTTTATAGGCTGTCGGCATTTCACTACACGGAGACAAAGTCTCCCTTCATAACTCTGTCACTCTGTCTCCATGTAGTGAAATGCCGACAGCCTATAAACCGAACGTTCGGTTTATAGGCTGTCGGCTTATGTAATACATGTAATCCTATTGCTATTCTATAAACCGAACGTTCGGTTTATAGAATAGCAATAGGATTACATGTATTCCATAAGCCGAAAGTCTATAAACCGAACTTTCGCTTTATAGACTTTCGGTTTTTAGAAAACATGTAGCACTATTGCCTTTCTATGAACCGAACGAGAGCCCCATTCATAAGAATTTCTTATGAATGGGGCTCTCGTTCGGTTTATAGAAAGCCAATGGTATTACACATATTCTATAAAACGAACGAATAAAACGAAACGAAACGAAAATAATGAACGAACTTCATCTGAAACGAATGCAGTAATGAACGAAATTCGTTTTAGACTAAATAAATAACATTTTCGTCCGAATGGACGAAAACGAAACGAAAATTTTAGTTTAGCACATGTCTAGTCATTACTGTTCTCTAGAAAGCAGAGCACTTACACACTCACACTGATAAAACAGAGATAATGTAACAGGAAATGTATATATTCAATGTCACTACAAACTGGTCTAACTAAACTCATGCACGCAGAACCCTATTTGGTCTCACCCTTCTTCACTGGGTTGCACTTCTTCCTCAACAGTTTGCTACCCACAACCCTTTGCACAGTACCAGATTGCTTCACATCCCTTTGCATCAGACTGCACCCTGGAGATCTTGTGGGGGCAGCTTGGATGTCTGTGCTGGCAGAGCAAGGCAGAGAAGGAGGATGCACCACCAACAATGGTACAGCTGGCTCTGCTGTCGCCTCCTTCCTATTCGCTGTCCTAGGCCTAGGCAGGAATATAACACTGACTACAATTAAGCAGGTGACCCCTGCTCTCAAGCAACCTGAACACTTTTCTCATGGAAAACTTTTATAGTATTTAATACTATAAAAGGATAGTATATAATTATATAATAATAATAAAAAAAAGTGTATATCCACAAGCAATTGCGATACCCTGTTGGTTCTAACATAATTTCATCATGGGATCCATAACTTGTCAGTGATATAATTTTTAATATAGGTAATAGAGTTATAGTTGTATAACTTTAATATAATTGGTTACCCATACTCAACCGGGTGATGCAGGTTACACGATACCTAATGACCCTGTGCAAACAGAACCCTCTATGTATATATGTTATATCTGGTGTCTATATTTACATCAGTCCATATTGTTCATATTGGACATTTACTGGACTCTCTGAAGGACTATTAAATGATGGTCTATGGACTTTCACACAGACATACATGGCTTTTTTATTGACACTTTCCTATACCTGGTCCATATGTACAGTGAGGCCAGCAAGTTAACAGAGGTGAATGTTTCTACATCACACTATCATTAGGGTTGCTGGAAAAAAACAAGTTGCTATATGGAAGGAGATCTACTATAGGGTCTACTCAATACAGAGAAAATTGCAGGGTTCAAACTTCAAACTTTAGGCCAATGTAGCAGAGTTGAACAAATTCTCCGAAGCAGCTGAATGAGAGAATTTTTCCAACTACAACTTGAGGCTACTTTGGCCTCAAGTTTGAAATTCCTGTCCCAATTCTCTGTAATTCTCTCTTTATTGAATAAGCCCTATGGTATACAAAGGCAGCACATGATATGCACACTTTATCCATCATCATATGCTTCCAACTTTTCACCACTTTTTAATAGTAAATTTCTTCAGGAATCCAGTAGTCTAGAGCAGGGGCAGACAACCTTCCACACTCCAGATGTGTGCTACAACATCTCCCATAATACTCTTACTGTCGTAATGCAGGCAAAGCATCAAGGGAAATGTAGTCCAAAACATCTGGAATGCTGAAGGTTGCCTACCCCTGGTCTAGAGAAAGCATGACACACAAAATATGTTTCACATATCACTTATTACAGGTTACATAAATGTAAAGCATCCTTTCTGCACTTGTATCACTAGCTGTGATTTAGCCTGCATTCTGAAGTGTGTTTAAGGGAATGTAAGGTTATATTGTACCGTCCTCCATTTATCGCTACACTACTAAATCTTTTCAGCGCTTGATTATTTATACATAGGCTGCAATGGCGCAACGCGCGGCGACACATCCTATATCTACGCATTCAACGTAGATTTTTTTTTATCCCTGTTTGACACTTTGGACTTTTTTTTTTCATGAAACAGGGAATTGCAGGAAATTCAAAAGGGAATTTCACACTTAAGACCAAAGTAGTCAAGTCGGGAAAATTCTTCAAGTAGCCAAGTTGGGAAAACATTGCACTTCAGATGAATGAGACAAATTTTCCAACTCGGCTACTTTGGCTTTAAGTTTGAAATTCCATTGTCAATTCCCTGCAGTTCCCACTCTTATGAATAAAGCCCTTTGTTCTGTGCTTTCGTCACACGTAACCCCCACTATGTATAAGTAATGTGAGGTACAGACCCTTTTTATGTATGCTTGCATTGGTAAATTTCTCTTTGGAAAGTTGAACCTGGGTAACCCTTTTATTGACTTTCTCCCAAATGTGCTGATGTGCTCAGATCATGACTCTGTGCTGAGGGTGTGTGTTATATTTGCATTTTTTTTATCTGCCGGAAATTCCATTGAATTACAGCTCAGAGTTAAATTTACCAGATATCAAAATTCATTAAATGAAAGATCATTTGAGGGACACTGGTAAACTTGTACCAGGACTCATTAACACTACTTTGTTCTTGAGGGGTTAAAGATTGATAAATAAAGGGTTAAACAATGCTACATTAAAAATTATATTATTTTGTCTAGCCGGGAAAGATTTACAGTTGCAACCTTTTGTTACCAAAGGGGGGGGGGGGGGGGGGGGACACCCATTCAGGCCTGAGGTGTACAGTAGTGGGTGTTCCCTGACCAATCAGGAGAGATGTGTGGGTGTTGCTAGGAGATAGGGTGATGTGGTGACTCTACAGTGTAGGACAGCCCAGTGGAAGAACTGAAGAGAACAGTGATGCAATCAGAGATTCTCTGAATGCAGTCTTATTACAGGTCATTCACCTAGTCAGTGCACAAGCTTTCTAGGGTTATTACAGTTCAAATCCAAAGAAAAGTTCACTGCACTGCAAAACTCCTGCTTTATAATCAAATTATTATAGGAATGCATATTAACAGCCCAGCTTGCTTTATTTCCTTCCAGCTGTTTTAAGGAAACTTCAGTTTAAGAGGTGTTCATTTACCTGTTTAATAAACCAGCACTGGTATTAGATTATAAAGCAGGTAATTAACATGCATTATTGTGTAACAGGAACAGACAAACGTACATATAGCACACACACACCCCCAGCTACCCTCGACCCTAGCTCGATGGGCTGATGGGGCACCACTTTTTCCTTTTAAATGTCCTAGTTCCTAGGTGTCCAACTGTGGCCCTTCAGTTGTAGCAGAACTACAAACTCCATAATCTGTCAGTATATCTATCTATGTCTATCTGTCTGTCCATCTCTGTCAGCATGTCTATCCTGCCTGTCTATCTGTGTCTGTCCCTGATGATAATGGGTGGGCTGATAAAAAATTGCAAAATGGGCAAGTAAATTGTTTTTGACTCCCAGCAGAAAACAAAAAGATTCACTGAAGCAGTAATGTGGTCACCCAAGTGGCTTCCCTTTCACAGAGTGAATCATGCATTTTAATCATGATATACGCTGTAGTAGAAAGGGATTCCCTGCCTCACTTGTATAGGGGCTAGTAAGGTCATGGGATTCCCTCCATCATGCACTTTCCATTCAATAGCATTGTGTGAGACTGTCCCGATTTTGGAAGGCGGCCCTGCTGTCCCGCTGAGCTCTACTTCTGTCCCACTTTTCGGGACAGAAATAGAGGTGGGCGGAAGGATATAGGGGTCTGAGTGCAGTGGCGCTGAAATGCTGCTGCACATTCAGGCACCCATCCTCCCTACCCGCCCCCTGATAAATGGTGCTATTTATCCACCTTTTTTTATTTGATTCTACCATGATGAAAAGGTGGGTAAATAGAACCATATTTTTAAAAATGCACAGGATATTCACCAACTCCAACATTGCACACCCAGTACTTTCCCCAGCCAGCACCCACTTTGCATCCACAGATCATGCCCCAGCACCCACACTGCACACCCAGCACTTACCACTGAATTGACACTTCACACCCAGGACATGCCCCAGAACCCATATTGCACACCCAGGACATGCCCCAGCACCAACATGACACACCTAGGACTTAACCCCACCTCCTCATCACCAACATTGCACACTCAGGACATGCCCCATTAACTACTTTAACAATCAATAAATACGTTAGACCAGCAGTTAAATTTCTTTGGAGAAATTGGGTGAGACCTCGACCATGCCACTTATCCTTTTTGGTGTGTGGGTCCACATATTGATTCCCATTAACTACATCGACACTTAGGACTTACCAACGCCCCTCTATCACCCACATTACAAACCAAGGATATGCCCAATTACCCACATTGCACACCCATCATGCCCCATTGCCCACATTGCATACCCTGGACTTACCCCAGCCACCTCCCTTGTGTATTGTTTTACCTGCTAGATACCTCTCAACTTCTGCTCCCGGCAAATTGGATCTCCGGGGAGTTGTGCTTGGGAGGTCAGTTGTCAGTGCTACTTTTAGCGCTAGGTGACAACCAGACTAATAACCTTGCTTTAGGTTTTTTTGGGCATTGGCTGTGTGGGTTTCTATTTTGGAATATACCGTGCAATGATTTATTAGTGGTGGCTATGATAGTGGTTACATTTTTACCATATGAAGTATCAATAAGGAAATACATCAGTAGCCTGTATATATTGATATCTATATATAATTTGGTATGGTCGTTACTAGGTATCTGTGCAGGCAATTATAGGATACATGATGGTAATAGTAAAAAAGAGTTTTCATTAATTACATAAATTAGCAGTACCTTAGACCACCATGGGGTAAGTGTCGGGAGTGGAGGTATATTTTGGAGGGGCCCAGACCATTTGTTCTGGAAGGGGCCACAAACTTCTGATGCCGGCCATAGCACATACACATGGAGTGGCACACACTCATAATCACACATACAAACACACAGAATTTCACTGTTCAAAACTTTTTTTAATTTATCATGTGTGAGTGGTGCACATGCCTTGGCACGGCTCTGGAGATAGGTTCAACATTACCATATCAGACTGGTCCCACCAGGGGAGGGCTGGCAGCCTTAGGCCTGGGGGGCAAATCCAGTCAAGTGGCCCATTGCACCATCGAATCGCCTCCCCATCCACGGCCATCTTTTCCTTGTTTTATAACGAATATTGCCAGGATTTTCCCCCACAATATGCCAGGATTTGCCATTTAATATGCTAGAATTTTCCCTTACAAAATGCCAGGATTATGCCCCTCAATATGCCAGGATTTAGACGCCCAATATGCCAGGATTTCCCCCTCAATATGCCAGGATTTTCCCCTAAATATGCCAGGATTATGCCCCTCAATATGCCAGGATTTAGACACCCAATATCCCAAAATTTGGGCACCCCTCCTACCCACGTTGCACACCTACGACATGACCCATAACCCACGTTGCACACCAGGACATGCCCCATCACCACATTTACATGCCTCCATCACCCCATTACATACACATTTCCAATATTATTTGCCATTAATATTCCCCAGCCAATTTGTCCCATAATATGCCAGTGTTATGCTGCAATTTAATATGACCCAGACGATTTGTCCAATAATATGCCCGTGTTATTCTGCCATTTAATATGCCCCAGTAAATTTGCCCAATAATATTCCAGTGTTATTAGCCATGTAATATTCCCCAGCCAATTTGCCCAATAATATGCCAGTGTTATTTGCCATGTAATATTCCCCAGCCAATTTGCCCAATAATATGCCAGTGTTATTAGCCAATTTGCCCAATAATATGCCAGTCTTATTTGCCATGTAATATTCCCCAGCCAATTTGCCCAATAATATGCCAGTGTTATTTGCCATGTAATATTCCCCAGCCATTTTGCCCAATAATATGCCAGTCTTATTTGCCATGTAATATTCCCCAGCCAATTTGCCCAATATGCCAGTGTTATTAGCCATGTAATATTCCCCAGCCAATTTGCCCAATAATATGCCAGTGTTATTTGCCATGTAATATTCCCCAGCCAATTTGCCCAATAATATGCCAGTGTTATTTGCCATGTAATATTCCCCAGCCAATTTGCCCAATAATATGCCAGTTTTATTTGCCATGTAATATTCCCCAGCCGAATTTGCCCAATAATATGCCAGTCTTATTTGCCATGTAATATTCCCCAGCCAATTTGCCCAATATGCCAGTGTTATTTGCCATGTAATATTCCCCAGCCAATTTGCCCAATAATATGCCAGTCTTATTTGCCATGTAATATTCCCCAGCCAATTTGCCCAATAATATGCCAGTGTTATTTGCCATGTAATATTCCCTAGCCAATTTGCCCAATAATATGCCAGTCTTATTTGCCATGTAATATTCCCCAGCCAATTTGCCCAATAATATGCCAGTGTTTTTAGCCCCCCCCCCCCCCATCTCTTACCTTTTTCCCTGGTGGCTAGTGGCAGGACTTCCCTGGTGGCTAGTGGCAGGAGGACTTCCCTGGTGGCTAGTGGCAGGCAGCATGGTCCCTCCATGCTGCCTGTTAGGCCTCCCGGCGGTTGTGCCGACAGGTCACGTGATCGGCGCGCGTCTGACGTCAGAGCGCCGATCACGTGACTGTCGGCACTTCCGTGTCGGCACACTGCACGGGGAGCCGAACAGGCAGCACGGAGGTTTCTCTGTGCTGCCTGTTCGGCTCCCCGTGCAGCTTTGCAGGCAGAGCGGAGGTGAGAGGGGATCTTCCGATCCCTTCTCACCTCCGTCTCTGCCTGCAAGTGCGTTTTTTTTTTTTTTTTTTTTAACACTGGCCCAGCGGCCGTGTTTTACAAACATTAGGGCGGCCTGGGGGGCAATTGCCTCCCTGCCCCCCCGGCCCAGCCCGCCCCTGGGTCCCACCCATAAGGACAGTCAAGATACAAATTGCCTGGCAGATCTCCTACACAAGAGGAACACAGCAACCATATATGTACGTATTGGCCTTCATGGGCCTTGTCAGTGTGGTATGGGTGGTATCCCTCTAGGTGCAGAGAGCAGGGACCCACAGCTGGTCATACTCATGGAGACAAAACAAGGAAGTGAAAACAGACTCTCCACAAGATCAGACAAAAGCTCAAATGGCCAGTCCTATAGGATGCAACCTACTTGGGAGAATAATCCCTTGTTGTTTAATTGCTTGCACCATTACAGAGGAAACCTCTCCATTGGCATACCAGACTGGTCCCACCCATAAGGACAGTCCAGATCCAAACTGCCTAGCAAATCTCTGCACAAGGAACACAGCAAACACACACATAGGTTTTGACCTTTATGCGCCTTGTCAGTGTGATATGGCTGGTATCCCTCTAGGTGCAGCGAGCAGGGACCTACAGCTGGGCATACTCGTATAACTCACAGAGACAAACAAAGGAGAGGGATCCCTCTAAGCGAGTAAGGACAAAAAGCTCAAATAGCCAGGCCTATAGGATGTAACCTACTCAAAACAGGAATTACTGTGTTTTGCTCATTTTCATAATTAAATAGAAAACCTCTCCATTAGCATATCAGAATGGTCCCACCCATAAAGGCAGTCAAGATCCAATTTACCTGGCAGGTCTCCTCTGCAAAAGGAAGACAGCAACTACAGACATATGTTTTGGCCTTCATTGGCCTCATCAGTGTAGTATGGGTGGTATCCGTACTAGGTGCAGCGAGCTAGGGACCCACAGCTGGGCATATCCGTACAACTCAAAGAGAAGACTTAAATTGCCTGGCAGGCCTCCTCTGCCCAAGGAAGACAACCACATTTTTTTTTCTTATTGCCCACGTGCCAAAACCTTAAGTGCAGTGCACAGTAAGGGCCACTATGGAGCCATTGTGCTCGAGGCCCCTTCCCTTGTGGGTTGGGAACCCCTCTCTGCCCGCCCACCCTAACGGGTGGGTTGGGTCTTCAGGGCCCCTTTGTTCTTCCCTCCCTGCCCAGAAGATCTGCAGGAGTTCCGAATACCTTCTCCAGGACCTTCAGCTGCCACCATCCGGACACCAAAAGGCCAAAAAAAAAACCCACCGACACATGTTTTAGCCTCCATTGGCCTTGTCATTGTGGTATAGCTGGCATCCCTCCAGGTCCAGTGAGCAGGGACCCACAGCTGGGCATTCTCCTATAACTCACGTAGACAAAACAAAGAAGTGGGATCCCTCTACGTGAGAACGGACTAAAGCTCAAATAACCAGTCCTATAGGATGTAACCTACTCAAAAGAGTAATTACTGTTTTTTGCTCGCTTGCACCATTACAGAGGATACTTCTTTATTAGCATATCAGACTGGTGCCACCCATAAGGGCAGTCCAGATCAAAATTGTCTCTGCACAAGGAACACCACAACCATAGTTCCCAACATTTTAAAAAAATTTCCAGGGACACTTTGCAGCTCAGCTTACAATTACTTACTTTAATACTGACCACACCTTCTGTTCAAAGCTCCACCCACTCAACATAATTAGCATAATGTAACTTCACCTTATTGTCACAGTATAGATTATATCACCAAGTTCCCATCAGCATTACCATGCACCCTTGGTATACAACAGATACAACAGATTCACAGCACAACATCTACATCAGGCAGGTGCGTTTTATCACTTTTACATGAAATATAGTCAGAGAGCTGTGTGTACACCCTAAAACATACTTTAGTATAAACCTACCACTTCTGCTGCAAGGCCATTCCATGTATTCACTACCCTCTCAGTAAAGTAATACATTATATCTAGGATGGCCTTATCTTTTATCTAGTATAGCCTTATACCTATCCCATGCATGCTTAAACTCCTTCACTGTATTAACCTCTACCACTTCTACTGGAAGACTATTCCATACATCCACTACCCTCTCAGTAAAGTAATACTTTCATTAGTCCCTGGCCTTATCTTATATCTAGGATAGCCTTATACCTATCCCATGCATGCTTAAACTCCTTCACTGTATTAACCTCTACCACTTCTACTGGAAGACTATTCCATGCACCCACTACCCTCTCAGTAATGCAGGGCTCGACAAACCCCGGGCGCCAGGTCGCCATGGCGACCAGGAAATCAGACCTGGCGCCCGGGTATCGTGAGCCCCGCGTGGTGCTCTCGCCAATAGGATCGTTTTTTCCCTTGTCTTTACTCCAGCAGTGGTGCGCGAGGGAGCAGAGTGAGTGCACCGGCTGCACAGACTTCCTGCTCCGCCCCCACGCGCACCGATATAGTGCTGATCGGGGAGCTCAGCAGGAAAGCTGCTCTCTGCCACCAGGCTGGAACGCTCCGCCTCCCTTTATTGAGGCTGGAACGCCCCCCCTCCCATTGTGGTGTTATAGCAGGGAGGGGGGACATTGATAGGTGAACATTTTTTTTATTTTTTTTTCATTTTTAAAAAAAACCTTCTGTCGTGTGTGTGTGTGTGTGTGTGTGTGTGTGTGTGTGTGTGTGTGTATATATGTGTCTGACTGGATGTGTTTGTGTGTGTGTATATATGTGTCTGACTGGATGTGTTTGTGTGTGTGTGTATATATGTGTCTGACTGGATGTGTTTGTGTATATATGTGTCTGACTGGATGTGTTTGTGTATATATGTGTCTGACTGGATGTGTTTGTGTATATATGTGTCTGACTGGATGTGTGTGTGTATATATGTGTCTGACTGGATGTGTTTGTGTATATATGTGTCTGACTGGATGTGTTTGTGTGTGTGTATATATGTGTCTGACTGGATGTGTGTGTGTATATATGTGTCTGACTGGATGTGTTTGTGTATAAATGTGTCTGACTGGATGTGTTTGTGTATAAATGTGTGTCTGACTGGATGTGTTTGTGTATAAATGTGTGTCTGACTGGATGTGGTTGTGTGTATATATGTGTCTGACTGGATGTGTGTGTGTGTGTGTATATATATATCTGCCTGACTGGATGTGTGTGTGTGTATATATATATATATGTGACTGACTGGATGTGTGTGTGTGTGTGTGTGTGTGTGTGTATATATATATGACTGACTGGATGTGTGTGTGTGTGTGTGTGTATGTATGTGACTGGATGTGTATGTACATGTAGAAAAACAAGGTGTAGCAGGTTTCACACTCAGAAGTGGAGGGACTTTTCACCCTGGTACTCCAAATTAGAATAAATGATCCTTTATTCTGTATGTATATGTGATGATGTGTCTGTGTGTGTATATATCTGACTGACTATGTGTGTCTGTCTGTGACTGCGTGTGTTTATGTGCTGTTGTCTGGCTCCTAGATATTTTAGCTGGCTCCTAAAACTCAGAAACATTTGTCAAGCCCTGCAGTAATGTAATACTTTCATTTGTCCTTGACCTTATCTTATATCTAGGATAGCCTTATACCTATCCAAATTATACATTAAATGCACATTTAAATGCATGCTTAAACTCCTTCACTGTATTTACCTCTACCACTTCTGCTGGAAGACTATTCCATGCATCCACAAGTATTACTTTCATTAGTCCCTGGCCTTATTTTATATCTAGGATAGCCTTATAACTATCCAAATGATGCATTAAATGCATTCTTAAACTCCTTCACTGTATTAAACTCTACCACTTCTACTGGAAGACTATTCCCCGCATCCACTACCCTCTCAGTAAAGTAATACTTTCATTAGTCCCTGGCCTTGTCTTATATCTAGAGCAGCTTTATGCCTATCCCATGCATGCTTAAACTCATTTACTGTACTAACCTCTACCACTTCTACTAGAAGACTATTCCATGCATCCACTACCCTCTCAGTAAATTAATACTTTATTTAGTGCCTGTCCTTATCATATATCTAGGATAGTCTTATGCTTCTCCCATGCATGCTTAAAGTCCTTCACTGTGTTTACCACTACTGCTGGAAGGTTATTCCATGCACCCACTACCCTTTCAGTAAAGTAATACTAAGTTTCTGACCTCCACTGTATTAACCTCTACCATTTCTGCTGGAAGGCTATTCCATGCATTCACTACCCTCTCAGAAAGTAATACCTCCATTAATCCCTGGCTTGATCTTATATCTAAAATAGCCTTATGCTTATACTCTTTACTGTATTAATCTCTACCACTTCTACTGGAAGACTATTCCATGCACCCACCACCCTCTCAGCAAACAAATATTAAGTCTCTGACCACAAAAAAAACTGTAAAATATTAAATATTTCCAGCTAGTTGCACCAGGGCTTGACAAACTTAAATGATTTTTAGGAGCCAGCAAAAAAATCTAGGAGCCAGACAACAGCACATACACACAATCACATGCAGTCATTTACAGACACACATACTTACATAGATACATACACTCATACATAGTCTGTCACATAAACTTATGCATACATACAGTCTGTCACATAGACACACACTTATACATACATACAGTCTGTCACATAGACACACACTCAGAGTCAGGCACATAGACACACATTCATACATAGTCTGTCACATACACTTATACAGTCTGTCAAATACACTCATACATACATACACACATGCATACAGTCTGTCACATACACTCATACATACACACATACAAGTGAATGTTTTTTTTAATCTTAAAAACAAAACAAATAAAACGTAGATCAATATTTTGATCTACCTTCCCTGCTGCTATATCTCATTGCAAGGATGGGGGGCATTTGCGTTCCAGGTTTGTCTGTGCCTCTTACAAAAGGCACAGACCGTCATTACCTATTAATTACATTATTTTGCCCATGTAAGAAATTAAAGTCACCCTATATTTCTTGCACCCATTCATTTGTCAGTCTTATCATGCCCTTCATAATTTGTGAGTCTTATCATGCCCATCATCATTTGTGAGTCTTATCATGCCCATAATGTCACCCTCCACCCCGGCTTCCCCAGTACTCACCTCCATGTCCCGTCGCGTCCTCCATGCTACAGGCTTCCCTCCTGCATGGAGGAGGGAAGTACATTAGCCGGATATGACTAACTGTCATATCCTGCTGTAGAAGATTTAAAAAAAAAAAAAAAAAAATTACTGGTCCCTCATATACTGCAATCGCGAGACAGTCCCGGGAAACTGTCCCGCGATCGCAGTATAGGCGGGACATTTGCATAGTTGCCGGGACTGTCCCGGCGAATCCGGGACAGTTGGCAACCATGCCACAACCACAGATGTACCTTTCGGCCTTACTTACATATATAACCATTTATTTAACCTGCTCATCTGAACTTTTATATTTGTATCTACAGGTGTTGCTCTTGAATGGTACTTATTGCTTCTTTCAGTTTCCATTTAATTTTTATATCTTTGCTTCAGTGTTTGTGGTAAATTACAGTTTATGCATCTATTTTTACTTCCTATGTCAAAGTCTACTGGAAAACAAAATGACCATTTCCTTCACTTTAATTATAAACCTTGTTCTCATACATATCTGAAATGTTAAAATGAATAGGTGCTATAATAAAAGCATAATCATGGATTTCAATTTGATTTAATCTAATATATATTTAAATGTAAGAATTGTGTTAAATCTCTTTAAAGTGTCCATCAAGTTCAACCTTTCTACCAAAAAAAAATAAAAAAATATTTAGAATTTTACTGGGGAAAACAATAATTTTGGATGCTGAAAGGCAATCAGATTTCTTCTACCTTTGTTGTCTTTTAACTCTTTGCTGTTCCAGTCTCAGGGGATGACTTCTAGTTCTATTTCTGTTGATTAACAAGTCACTGGAGAATACTTTATTTTGGCCCTGGGCATATTTATATACTGTTATCAAATCCCCGCTAAGACGTTGTTTTTTTCTAGCATATTTAAATACAACTTTTTTTCAAGATCCTCCAATCCCCTTATTAATTTTGTAGCTCTCCTTTGCATGTTTTCTAGTGCCAGAATATCCTTTTTAAGGACTGGTGCCCAGAATTGTACTGCACATTCAAGGTGAGGTCTTACCACTGACTTGTAAAAAGGTAAGAGGATATCTTCCTCCCGTGAATCAATACCCTGTTTTATACAGGCCAGTATCTTAGTAGTAGTATGTTCGATGCAAGGTCTTTTTACTAGTGGGGTACCTCAGGGATCTGTATTTGGACCCATTCTCTTTAATATTTTTTATCAGTGATATTGCAGAAGATCTTGTTGGTAAGGTGTATTTTTGCTGATGATACATAGATTTGCAGCAGGGTTGATGTTCCTGGAGGGATAAGCCAAATGATTTAGCTAAACTAGAAGAATGGTCAGAGCTGTGGCAACTGACATTAAATGTGGACAAGTGCAAGATTATGCACCTTGGTGTAAAAAACGAAAAGAAGAATATAGACTATTTGGTACAGTCCTAACCTCAGCATCTGAGGAAAAGGATTTAGGAGTAATAATTTCAGAGGACTTAAAGGTAGGTAAAATATGTAATAGAGCAGCAGAAAATGCTAGCAGAATACTTGCATAGCGAGAGTTATTAGCAGTAGAAAGAGGGAAGTGCTCATGTCACTGTACAGAGCAACGGTAAGACCTCTCCATTGTACGCAGTACTGGAGACTGTATCGCCAGAAAGATATTGATACTTTGGAGAAATTTCAGAAAAGGGTTAAATAGAACTGCCACCCCATGATCTGTATTTTAACTGACTTCTTCACAGATTGCTTTTAAGCTGGTTTGACAAGACCATTCTTTCACAAAACCATAATGACTAATTATATTCTAGTCAAGATGTACTCTTGAATATATACCTTTAGCAAACCTTCAAATAATTTCCCCACTACAGGATGTCAAGCTCACTGGCCTGTAATTGCCTGGCTGAGATTTTTATCCTTTTTTCAAAAATGGGTACCACCTCCACCTTGTGCCAGTCTATTGGTACAATACCTGAACAAAAATAATTTGGATTAAACACTGTTTAATTGCTTAAGCACTTTTTCCTGTCAGCCAATCCCATGTTTGCTCTATCAGTAATGTAAAATCAGCCAGCACGGGCTAAGGCTAAGCCATCGGTTCTTGTTCTAAACAGAAGAAAAAACAAAAAGTATTTCAAATATCTGCTTTCTCTCTGTCCTCACTAACCAAATTTCCCATTTCGGAAAACAACATTTTCTGCCTTTAGCTTTTTTACATTTACCTACATAAAAAAAAAAATAAAAAAAATAAAAACAAAATCCATTCATTCTCAATTTTTTTTGTAAAATAATTCCATAAATGCTTTATTTATAAAATACCAAAACAGTTTGCCGTTACGGATGTACCTTAACATGTTTTCCTGTTGTACAGCACTGCTACTAGCCATTAACTTTAAAACAGTAGTTCTGTATCCAAAAGTTGACAGAAAGGTTCTTCAAAATCTTAAGTAATAATACAAATAGCAGTTAAGTTGATGATGTCACATGAATAGTTAATGTTATCTACACCTCTACATAATGACAGGCAATACATCCTGTACTAACCCAGAGACAAATTAACCAATGAAGTCCGCAGATGAACATCTTATCTAAAATACTATACTACTTGAGAACTATTCCCTTATGAATTCCGAAGACATTCTTTAAAACAGTTTAGTCTGCTCTAATTAAGTTCATATGGGGAAATAAGATGAGCAGAATTAAATTTTCAGTATTGCAAAATCTCAAGTCTCGTGGTGGTTTAGGGATACCTGATTTTTTAAAATATTACCAGGCAACTAATGCTGCTACAGCACTTAAGTTTGGCCTACAAAATCAGATTCCATTCTGGCTTCAGATGTAAAATGATAGGATGTCACCATATTCTATTAAAGAAGTACTGTGGCTTCCGATGACTGGGCAACCCAGAATAACTGAGATGTTTCCCACTACTAAGATTACCATCAAAGCTTGGGATACTGTGTTTAAAGTTGTCGGCCCTTCTTCTGGGTGGTCGCGAGTAATGCCGCTGTCTGTATTAAAACTAAATTTTCCTGATTTAAATTTGAATAATTGGCACACTAAATCAATTCAAAATTTAAATGACGTTGTCACGAAGTGAATCCCGACAGCCTGCGGGCTAAACGCCTCACTATAGATTATGGGCCCTGGCTTATGTGTCATAACTCTATAGTTTAATATTGTTATTTAGTCATATTCTGTTAGTATATTGGTTTATGTGTAATATATCATTCTGTGAGAAGACCACTCTGAAGAATTACGTGTCAGTGACAATAATTGATTGTTTACTCCAACATCCATTGTTCTATGTTAACTGGATTTTCTTTTTGTAATTAGGTCTACTCATAGGTAATTAGGTCTACTCATAGGTAATTCCTATTTGGTTTGCAGCCTGAAAGTATAATGTATTCCTAGCCTCAGTTAGTTGGAGAACTATGCTTAGTTCCATCCCCCCATTGTATACTAATGTCTGTGATGTCATGTTTATGTCTTTTTATAAGTCTGTGTTGTTTCACAAATAAAGAAGTTGTTCATTTTTGCTGTACCTAACTGCTAGTGGTCCTGTCTGCTATTTGGGTACAAAGAGCAAGGGTCCAGGAAAGACTTGCTGGGTGAATGTTGAGCTTGAATCTGGGGCTAAGGAGGTGATTTCCTACAACGGGCAGAGGGTCTACTACGTCTGGTAGACGGTCTGTTACAGACGTTTTCTTAGGTAATTCTTTAATGTCTTGAAGAGACTTCAAGATAAATTCAGCCTAGAAGATAATATGCAAATAGAACACAAATTAATTATTAATAAAATAAGATTTATTTTTCATGCAAAATTTAGATCAAAATTATGCCAAAAATGCATTATCTGATCTGGAAAAAAACATACTTACATAATCCTAATAAACATGGTACTATTTCTCAATGTTACTCTTATCTCAATGCCCACACCTAGATAAAAAGATGATTTCATGCTTGCATGGGAAAAAGATATGGGAGCTTGTTATGACCTGGAAGAATGGCTTAAATTTGTACCAGCTCTTAAAGGAATTACACAAAGCTCCAATCATTGGGAAAACCATTATAAAATAATTTATAGATGGTATTTACCCCCCTATAGGTTGAATAAAATGAACTCCAGGTATTCAGACAAATGTTGGAGAAACTGTGGAATTATTGGCTCTCTTTCTCGTTTTTTGGTATTGTCCTAAACTCACACAATTTTGGCAGCAAATACAGAAATTAATACAAAAAGTAAATTCTAATATTCCTGTACTCACTTCAGAATTGGCTTTATTCAATTCTTCCCTGATACTATTAAAAAATATTTAAAATGATAATTGGACATGTGCTTTTAGCTGCTACTACTGTAATCCCCAGATACTGGAGGTCACCAACAATCCCTACTATTAAAGAAGTTTTTAATTATACCGTATTTGCTCGATTATAAGACGACCCCCCAAACTTTGTATATTCCTTTAAGAAAAAAACTAAAAGCCTGAATATAAGACTACCCTATAGGAAAAAAGTTTAACTTGCATTTATTCACATGTAAATTGCTTTTTAATATTTAATAAAAAAATGTATATTATACAAATGCATTTCTTGTTTTTATTTCCTTTTATGCGCCAATGCGGCCTCCCCCCCCCCCAGCGTTGTCTCTCTCCCTCCCCCCAAACTTCTCTCTCTCCACCTCCCTCGTCTCCCCCCCCCTTGTCTCTGTCCCCCCCTCACCTTGTTTCTCTCCCCCCTCCCTCCCCTTCTCTGTGTGTGTCTCCCCCCTCCCTCCCCTTGTCTCTGTGTGTGTGTGTCCCCTTTGTTTCTCTCCCCCCACCCCTCCCTTTGTTTCTTTCCCTGGTGGCTAGTGGGGGCAGCCGGGGGATGTCTGCACGATACATGCAGACATCCTCCATGCTGCCCGACACCTCCGTCTATTATGACGGACAGCTGGTCCGTCATAATAGACGGAAGTGTCGGGCAGCATGGAGGATGTCTGCACGATAACCAGCTGCCCGATTCTCCTGGTGGCTAGCGGGGCAGCGGAGGATGTCGACCTCAAATGTAAGAGCATTGCTCTGAAAAAAACCTTGTCTTATATTTGAGGAAATACGGTATACTAGAAAATAAGGGGTACGAACTGGCTCTCAGACAACCTTCTTTGCAGTTAGATAACCTTAGACACTACTGGGACGAATGGGAAACAAAGATTAAAAGAGAATATAGGTTTTGATTGCTTGTATAAAGAAAAGTATTTGAAAAATTGATTGACAACAAAATTTTTTATTCTATTACGCATTTATCAGAACTAGGTATTGTTGTGTCATGTATATTAGAATTGGTAATAGTCATTAGAATTGAATTTGAAAGAAAGAAAAAAAAAAAGCTATTGTGGATGGATGCAGTCCCCTTCCCCCTTTGTTCCCCCCCCCCCCCCCCCCCAATTTTAATTTTTTTGTTATATTTATTACCATTGTAATTTAATTGCATAATTAATTCATACCAATATGTTATCACAATGAAAACTGACTATATCAATACATTGATATTTATTTACTGTTTTTATGTATGATATATATGGTATTTACTCTTTCATTGTAAAAGTTGTTGTTATTGTAAAAATATATCTCTTTAATAAAAATATATTTTGAAGAAAAAAAAAAGTGCACAGATGTATTAATTAAAAAAGGAAGAGGATAAGTGCTTCTGGTCTACTTTCACTTAAAGTGTTTTCAAATTAGATTTTGGGGCTTTTTTGTTTTTCCTAAATAGGAGGAATATGAGAAAGTTCAGATTCTCAAGATTTATGCTGGAAGAACATTCAAAGTGTTGTGGAGCAAATTGCTAAATTTACCTATAAGATAGTAGGTGTTTATTGTAACTTTTGCCCATCTGGTACCCACTAACCCATTCACATGTAGCCAAGCCATGCATGATGAATCTGCTCACAAGTGTACCAGGAATATTTGCTATGCACATGCATTTTATTTGGGAATCATTTATACATTGCCACTCTCTATAGTTCTATTATCTGTAGTCCCATTCAGCATCCTCACAATCACCATCTTAAAACTGTAACTTTACAGTTGATGAAAAGGCGATAATAAAATTAACCAGTCATGGTGCAGATTTATTATTCTGACTTTCCTACCATATTGCTCATCCCACAGGTGGAAGGTATTTTGCTGTGGAATGAAAATTAGCATAGGAAGTCATGATTGAATCTTATGGAATATTTGTGTTTCATGTAACTGCTGCCAAAATCATCCATTGGACGGGAATAATTGTGGCCTCCAAAAGAAAGCAGAGGTCAGAAAAATCCTCTCCATAATGATCTGGTTAATCAGTCTTTCACATTATAATTTCTGATTTTTGGGGTATTTTGAAAACTCTTGGTCTTTGTTTGTTTGATGGCTGGCGACTTGTTGGATTTTTCTCCTGGAGTTTTGCGCAGGGGTGAGGGATTGTTCGTTGAAACCATTCCTTTACTTTTATTTGGGGGCATTGTTCTTCTTCCAGAGATCCCTGTACAAACAAGCAATATTATACAATTAGCGAATTTAATGATATTTAATTTCTCAGCATTGTTTACTTTTGTATCCTGAAACTTTCATCAACATTCCAAGATACTGGCATTTCACTGTCAATGCTGGTCTGGTCCTTTCTTCAGCTGACTAGATAGCCTAACTGAGCTGCTGCAGGAACATTTTTTTGCTTTACATGTGAAGGCACCAGTTCCTAGTATGATAGGGTTATAGCAGATTCCCAAATAACACATGCAAGGTTAGTATATGGTTTAAAAACGACAAACCACATTTATTGACAGGGTTCGCACCGTTTATTTTTTTTATTTTTTTTTGGGGGGGGGGGGAGTTGGGGGTTAATAGAAAAACAATGTTATTTAAAACCAAGCGTGATAAATAATCAAAGAGGTAACCAGATTGCCTGTGAATTAAAAACATAAACATATATACAAGTTAAAATAAAATGTAGGTGTTTATCTCCAGCATTCATTTTGAGAATTGTACCCATGATGCAACATTCTCCAACATCTTCCAGCAAGTCTCACTTTACAGCTGTAGCCAAAGCCTGCATGATGAGGTTATAAGATACTTCCCTGCTCTCTTACTGGCGCCTGTGTATAAAAGTGGGCAGGATCCTTACTCTGCCCACTTGTGATGTAATAGTTACAGTACTCTCCAATTCAAAGCAAGTCTATGATCAAAATTCTGACTTATAGACTGCATTCTGTGTCCCCCAGCACCAAAGTGAGATACTAGTGCTGTATAGTCTCTGGGGGATGGACCCCCAAAAACACTATAATTCACAAAATGGCAGCGCCCAATCACACTTGTTTAGTAAAATATTTCATAAAATAAACTCACATAACAAAAACAAGACATATTAGAAATCAACAATGCAAAATAAAAAACCTTTTTCATTTTTTGGTGGGAGTGTCCCTTTAACGGACATATTAGGAAATGTGGTTTTACTGAAAACGTTACAGATGAGTAGAAAAGTCTTCTAGCAGAGGTATTTACAGGGTACAGAACTGGAAGTCGTTTGTGATTGGGCTGTTTAAATGGGCTGATATGTTTCAGGTTTTGGCTGCAGATGATGTGCTCTCCAGCATTTCATGTTTGATGTAAAGACAAAGTCAAGACAAAGTAAACATTAGCATTTCTGGCTATGACTGTTCACATATCCTGCGTGTTAATAATTTACTAACATGCAGACAGTGGGTGGCATTTCACCCAGACAGATAGTGAGTGCATAATAGCCCAATAGCCTGATGTGTAAAATGTTGACATGTCTGATGAGGAAGATAAGAAGATAACCCTTTGACAGCTTTCAACACTACACTGAGGCAATCATGACATCCAGACAGCCAAGTACACAATCCCTGAACTTCTGCAACTTTACAAAAATATTACAGAATACAGCTGCCTGTATACTAGATACAGAGCCATGGGCACCAGAGAAATGATTTCCCCTGGATTATGTGAACGGCTTCTTGGTTAACTACTGGGCCTAATATGGTTTTGTTTGTTCCATCATGTTAACATTTGTAAGGTTGCCTTGCCACCTTCTAATGCAGGTAATTTAAATAATTTAAGGTTGTTTGGAACACTATTAACCCCTTAAGGACAGATGACGTGCCAGGCACGTCACGGCAAATCGAGGACTTGCCGACAGGTGACGTGCCTGGCTGGTCGCTTTCTTTACTCCATCGGTGTTGCTACAATGCCTCTAGGTAGAGGCATTGTGCAACACCTCCCAAAAGTGCAGGGGCGCGCTACGATCACTCCCCCGAGTGATCGTAGCAGCCATTTAAAAATGGCTGCGCCCGCTGCACACATGTGCTTAGAAAGCGAACGATCGTTCGCTTTCTAAGCATCTGCGGTGTTGCTAAAGTGCCTCGCTAGCGAGGCACTTAGCAACACCTTCAGCTGCCCCAGATCCGATGGTGGTCGCTCTCCTGAGCGACCCCATCGGCTCAGTAAAATGGAACGCTGCCTGTACAGGCAGCGCTTCCCTTCTAATGGCAAGAGCATCGGAAGTGAAAGTATTTCACTTCCGATGCTCTAGGGGGAGCCAATCAATGCCGGCACAACAGATCTATGTGATCTGTGTGCAGGCATGTATGGTAAGTGGTTAGTAAATATTGCCTTTGACAAGTATTGATCTGCCTCCCTCACCTTACTAGTTTTAGTAAGGGAGAGAGACAGATCAGATAAAGTAAAAAATAAAATAAAATAATAAAAAAAATATTTAAAAAAATTTTAAACACCAAGGGCTTTTATAAAAGCCATTTAACCCCTTCCCTGTCATTGATCGCTGTGTACGCAGTGATCATACACAGCAGCACATTTTTTGCTGTCTGTGCATTTTTTAGGGGTTCATTTTTTTTACTGTAATTCATTACAGTATAAAAAAAAGCTCTTTTAAGAGAGATTAACCCCTTGCTTGCTGTAGATCACTGCCTAAGCAGCGATCTGGCGCAAATGCAGCAATCTTGCTGCAGAAGCATTTTTAATTTTTTTTTAACTTTTTTATTACACCCGTCACATGTTAATTATACCCGCAAGGGGACTACGTTTAACGTCAAAAAAAATTTTTTCGCTGTCTGAGCGCATGTATAGTGATCAGTAACAGCTGATAAGTGACAAAGGCGGGTTGGTGTTTGCTCAGATGAGCATCACCATTCGTCTGGTTAGATCAATATTTGTAAATATTTGATCTGACCCGTGTAGATCTGCCTCCCTCTCACTTGAGTTTTAGTGAGGGAGGGAGACAGAGCTGTATAATGTAAGTTTTTAATTATAATATATTTAATAGAATTGATACCCAAAGACTTTTATAAAAGCCGTTTCCAGTATTTAACCCCTTCCCTGCAATTGATCGCTGTGTACGCAGTGATCTTACACAGCAGCACATTTTATGCTGTCTGTGCATTTTTTAGGGGTTAATTTTTTTTACTTTGATTTATTACAGTATATCAAAGGCTCTTTTAAGAGCTATTAACCCCTTTCTTGCCGTATATCACTTCCTAAGCAGCACACATGGTCACTGCCTAAGCAGTGCGTATGGTCACTGCCTAAGCAGCGCATATGGAGCAATCTAGTCGCAGAAGGATTTTTTTTTTGCTATCAGCATTTTTTTTGTCACACTTGGTAGGGGTTAATTATACCCACTAGGGGATTACGTTTATTCCTTTTGAAGGTGTCTGAACGCGTGTATAGCGATCAGTAACAGCCGATCAGTGGCAAAGGTGGTTTAGTGATTTCTCAGATGAGAATTACCATTCGTCTGGTGCGATCAATATTGGTAAATATTGTTCTGACCCATATGGATCTGCCTCCCTCTCCTCACTTGAGTTTTAGTGAGGGAAAGAGACAGATCTGTATAATATAATTTTTTAATTGTAATAAATTAAATAAAATGTTACAAAATTGTGAGTCCCAAGGGCTTTTATAAAAGCCATACCCTTTGTATAGTGTAGTGTATTAACCCCTTCCCTGCCACTGATCACTGCACAGCAGAATTTTTTTTCTTGTCTGTGCATTTTTAGGGGTTAATTTTTTTGTACAGTACTAGAAAAGCTCTTAGAAGAGCTATTAAACCCTTCCTTGCTCTACATGTTCAAATTCCAAGTTTGAAAATCAAAAAGCGCACCTCTCAAATGTAGCCTTTCAACCCCCAACAAAGCTGACAAAGCTATGCATGGGTGGTATCCCTGTGCTCGGGAGATGTTGCTGAACACATATTGTGGTATTGTTTGTCAGTGACACATACCGAAATATGTGAATTTGTGTCTAAAGTACAATGTATGTGGGGAAAAAATACACAATAAAATGACTACCACAAACTTTGACAAAGGCTGGTGGTAGAATTGGTGCATGGAAAGTGTTAAAATAACACCATTTAAAATAGCCTAGGGTGTCTATTTTTACAAAATATATACTTTTTTGGGTAAAATACACTGTCCTACTTTAAAAAAAAAAAGTCCCAAATGAAAGATGGGCTCAGGCTGACTACTTGTCAAAATTCCAAGTTGAAAATGCGCACCTTCACAATGTGGCCCTTTAGCCCCCAAACAACCCAACAAACCTATGCATGGGTGGTATCCCTGTACTCAGGATATGTTGTTGAACACATATTGGGTTATTGTTTGGCAGTGACACATACCAAAATCTGTGAATTTATGTCTGAAATACAATATTTGTGAAAAAAAACCACAAAACAATTACTACCACAAACTTTGACAAAGGCTAGTGGTAGAATAAGTGCATGGAAAGTGTTAAAATACCACCATTTGAGATAGCCTAGGGTGTCTACTTTAAAAAAAATATATGGGTTGATGGGGTAAAATACACTGGCTGGTTTCAAATATGTCCCAAATGGGACATGGGTGCAGGCTGTCTGCATGTCAAAATTTCAAGTTGGAAAACCAAAAACTGCACCTCCCAAATTTGGCCTTTTACCCCCCAAACAATCCAACAAACCTATGCATGGGGGGTATCCCTGTACTCAAGAGATGTTGCTGAACACTTATTGGGGTGTTATTTGGCAGTGACACATACCAAAATCTGTGAATTCATGTCTGAAGTACAAGGTTTGTGAAAAAAAACCCACCAACAAATTACTACCACAAACTTTGACAAAGGCTGGTGGTAGAATTAGTGCATGGAAAGTGTTAAAATACCACCATTTGAGATAGCCTAGGGTGTCTACTATTAAAAAATATATGGGTTGATGGGGTAAAATACACTAGCTGGCTTCAAATATGTCGCAAATGGGACATGGGTGCAGGCTGTCTTCATGTAAAAATTTCAAGTTGGAAAACAAAAAACTGCACCTCACAAATTTGGCATTTTAGCCCCCAAACAACCCAACAAACCGCATTTATCGATGAGGAGAAGTTGTTACAAATAAAATCAGGAAATTTGTGTATTTTTTTTGTTTTTAATAACATGATAAGATATGATCAAAAAGATGGCATCCATAGAAAGCCCTTCTTGTCCCGATAAAAACAATATATAATATGTGTGGGTACAGCAAATGACAAAGAAGAAAATTACTGCTAAACACAAACAGCACAGAAATGTTAAAATAGCCATTGTCCAGAAAGAACAAAAATGTTTCAAAGGCTCTGTCCTTAAGGGGTTAAAGTACCTGCACACATGCCATCTTGGTGGGCATGGCGGAATCTGAGAAGGCAATGTCTAAGGAGGCTGAATACACTGCGGTACACACAGGTGTGTGTTTGGATAAGCGGATCATTTGGGATAGTGGCGTTTTGGATAAGGGATACTCAATCTGTATATATCTAAAGGTAGTCTGTTGTTTTGCTAAAATGTAGGTCTTCTGAAAACTCATCCCCCACCAAGGGAAGAAGAGCTTAGTAAAATCAGTAGGCTTGATCAGGTTCATTCAACTGGACCACTCAATTCAACAACGAACTGGCTCAGGAGGGGAACTAGGAAGAAAATTTCTGGATACAATTTGCTTGCCAGCTACCCCAAGACTTGCGAACCTCAACAAAGCTCTGAATTCATTTAGCAGTGAATCTGCAGGCATGCTGGCCAATTGGGAGGCCCTGAGTTAGATATAGTCGTTGTGTGAGGGCATACATTAAACCAGTTCAGCCCTTGGCAAATTTATCCTTGACTGACCACTGCTGATCAGAAGGAAACTTTTAAGTTCAGCTGCTATGAACTGAATCATGAGTAAAAGCTGGCTGCACTTTATGGGATCCCAAAGTAGCTGGATTGCCAATGCTAGCAGGCAACTTAAAAAAAAAAAAAAAAAAAAAAAAACATATATTGAAACAAACAAACAAACAAACGACACTCTTTACTAATCCGGTAAGACCCAAAGAAAAAAGAAAAGAAAAAAGAAAGATAGGTTTATGCAATCCTCTGCTAGATGGACAAATTTTGCATTGCATGATTCAAGTGGCTGGCGTTTAGGAAACTGGCCAGGGCAGACTGCCAAGTGGGCAGTAGATGACTCAAGCTCTAGTTCTCTTGCACACAGATATTGCAAGGCATTATGTGCTTGTGTAGCATGACAACTACCATAAGAACTACAACAAACAATTCAAGGACAATAGTAAGGTGATAAACTCATTGAGGACAGAACAATTTGACAAACCTAGATGAAAGGCATAAAAATGAAAAGTGTTCATTTAGAAAACACCACCTGTGTCTGTCTGTAAAGTATACTTACATTTTGGTTGCCAACCCACAATGTCCAAAAATATTATATGAATGGCTATTACTATAGTGCTGCCTGATACCTCTTTCCTTGTCCCTACCTACCCCATTTCTCAGCACCTTCTCTATGCTCCCTAAATCTAAACACCTACTTCTTGAAATATTCCGCTGTTTGCAAGTATGTCCTGGGAATGAGCCCAGCATCCTGACAATGCCAATATTACTTAATGGTACTCATTTTATTGTCTTTGGAAAAAAGGAATCAAAAAAGGAATCAAAGCTGTCCACCTGGGGATTGAAGAGATTCAGATACAGTTCCCGTATGGAGAAAAAAAAAAAAGAATTGGGAGCCCCAGAATTGGCATGTCTCCTATGCATGGGGAATACAGCAACCACAGGCATTCACTTTGGCCTTCATTGGCCTCATCATTGTGGTACAGCTGGTGTCTCTCTAGGCGCAGCGAGCAGGAACACACGACTGGGCATACCCTTATATTTTGCGGAGATAAAAAAAGATTTGGGAGCACAACCAAGAATGGACAAAAGCTCAAATAGCCAGCCCTATAGGATGTAACCTGCTTGCAGGGGCGTCACTAGGGTTGGTGTCACCCGGTGCGGAAACTCATGGTGTCACCCCCCTGGATTTCCTCCAATACCATGCCAAACAGATTCCTTAGTAATGCCAGTTAGATGGCCTATTAACTATGCCACACACAGGAGCCCCATAAAATTATGCCACACCAGAGCCCCATAAATTATGCCACACCAGAGCCCCATAAATTATGCCACACCAGAGCCCCATAAATTATGCCACACCAGAGCCCCACTATTTATGCCTCACCTCTGCCCAATTAATTATGCCACACACACAGGTGCCCCATAATTATGCCACACACAGGTGCCACATGGGTCCCAATAAATATGTACACATGGGACCGCCATTAATTATGCAACACACAGGAGCCCCGCAAGGTGACAATTGTACAATTATAGATACCAGGAATATTGTGCCAGTCAGAGCTCAGTAATATTGTGCCAGTCAGATACCAGGAATATTGTGCCAGTCAGATACCAGGAACATTGTGCCAGTCAGAGCCCAGTAATATTGTTCCAGTCAGATACCAGGAATATTGTGCCAGTCAGAGCCCAAAAATATTGTGCCAGTCAGTGCCCAGTAATATTGTGCCAGTAAGATACCAGTAATATTGTGCCAGTCAGAGCCCAGGAATATTGTGCCAGTCAGAGCCCAGGAATATTGTGCCAGTCAGAGCCCAGTAATATTGTGCCAGTCAGAGCCCAGGAATATTGTGCCAGTCAGAGCCCAGGAATATTGTGCCAGTCAGAGCCCAGTAATATTGTGCCATTGAGAGCCCAGGAATATTGTGCCATTGAGAGCCCAGGAATATTGTGCCAGTCAGAGCCCAAAAATATTGTGACACTCAGAGCCCAGTAATATTGTGCTAGTCAGATACCAGTAATATTGTGCCAGTCAGAGCCCAGTAATATTGTGCCAGTCAGAGCCCAGTAATATTGTGCCAGTCAGATACCAGGAATATTGTGCCACCCGGTGCAGTCGTCCCCCCCCCCCCCCCCCCGCCACGCCACTGCCTACTTGGAAGGGTCATCACCGTTTTGTTTGACCAATAGGAAACCTCTCCAATAGTATAGTCCCACCTATACAGGCAGTTCAGTTCCAAAATACCCATTTCCATATATCCATTCCTAATCAGCACCGCTAACAAATCTCAGCACACTCCTCCACACATCTACGCATCACGCCTTCTCCTTCCTTCACATGTAGCAACCAGGCCCATAATAATAATAAGCCCAGCTGCAATATGACAACTTTGATGCACAATGTGAAATGAGGGTTGTGAGTAACATGACTGGCTATAGTCTTGTTCTAACATTCATACTTGTCATCTCTAAGCATCTAGGACAGCTGCTCGTGGCTAGTTCACCACAGCATTTAGAACACATCTTACCATAAAAGTACTCCCTTACGCCAAACCCTAAGTTCACACTAACCTAATACTAACACCAATACATACCCTAGACTAGCCCTAAAACTAACCTGCACACCTTAAGACAAACCGTCTTAGACAGAGTGCCTGACAGCGATGAACTGTCAGGCGCTCGCACTTCCTCACTTAAGCAGCCGGTATGAAGTGGCTGTGAAGAACTGTCCCATTCGGCGTATCTTAATGAAAAGATCTTTTATGCCAATTTTGATATTGTAGCATAACATTCTGGAAGGATGTCTGGTTATACAGGAACAGGCAATTGCAGGTTAAAGTGTTGCTGAGTAACCACATCTGAACAATAACAACAGAAAATCAGATATATTGTGTTGATATTTAGTAACTATGTAAGATCATTTTAGTTTTTTTTTTAAATTCTATTTATTCATTACTTTTTCATACACATATACATTAAAAACGTACACATTTTTATATACCAGTTTAACTATGATACTTATCACAAGTTAAACACAAACATTGTACAAACAGATTTTAAAAGATTGTGGAGACGAGCCCTATATAATCAATACGGTTTTAACCATATCCATGTTTTTATTATGATTAAATATTATATAAGTGGGAGCAAGGCTAATGGAAAAAATGGAAAGCTTGGTCTTGACGGCCCATACAACTTTTTTCTCTTTCTTTTTCTCCTTTTCCCATCTTTCCTCCCCTCTCCCTCTCTTTTCCACTTCTCTTAATCCTCTTTCCATTTTCCCCAAATTTTGTTAAAACTAGCCAAATCAGCTTTATACATATAGTAACCCCTTTCCATTAGTTGTTGTGTGTCTATCTGGTTCGTTATTTGGCCCCAATAGGTTTTGCCTGATTTTTTCCATCTTCTCGCAATCAGTAATTTCACTGCAAGGAGTATGTGTGTTGTCAGGGGTATGTCTGTCTTATTAATCTTCTCCATACTTTGATGGAGTAAGGCCTTCCGGTTTTTAGTTATATCATGCATAGGGGTTACAGATAATCAGTAGGACGAGGCGCTCAGGTGCATGATTGGATTTAATGTTCCACGTACAATGCTCAGTGTGTCCTGACCAAAACTAATTTCACTTTTTTTTATTGGGATGATTTGATGACAATGCTGATATTATTTGCATTTACCTCGCTGCTGTCTCTCTTCTATAGAGCTCATCAGAGATGGACTTGATCCCATATCCAGGATTTTCCACACATCCTGCAGTGATGTGTCGCCTTCAAACCAGGAAGTAGTTGGCCGTGAGGACATGGAACCATTCATTTCTTGCACAGACATTAAAGGAGGTGAATTCTCCTTCTTCTGGGGTTTCTAGTCATTCAAAAGAGATGGTTGAGTTATACTATAATAAATAGACCATGTTCGGAGGATCTTCAGGTGACAGGGAAGGCTCGTAATTAATAAGATGTTTATTAAGGCTCAGTTACATTACACAAATCACTGATATGGGCCAAATAACCTAAATAAAAATAATATAACAAGTCTTCCTGCCAGCCTGAAATCCTTTATAATAGCTAGACATTATTTAGAATGTTGATTTCATATAAAGATTGAACTAGATGGGTTTTACCGTATTTGCTCGATTATAAGACGAGGTTTTTTTCAGAATTTTTTTCCTGAAAATTGCCCCACGTCTTATAATCGAGGTCTTCTTATAATATGACCTCAAATTGAGGTCAGATTATAAGACATGGAGCAGAGCTGCAGGGGACCTGGATCCCCCTCTCTAGCAGCAGGGGATGTCTGCGCGATGAGCGCAGACTCCCCTGCTTCCGCCCGGCACGACCGCCGGGGCTTCTGTGATGAAGCCGGGTACTTCCGCTTTCGTCACAGAAGTCCCGGCGAGCGTGCCGGGCGGCAGCAGAGGAGGTCTGCGCTCATCGCGCAGACTTCCTCTGCTGCCCCACTAGCCACCAGGGTAAATCGGGCAGCTGGGGGATGTCTGCACGATACGTGCAGACATCCTCCATGCTGCCCGACACCTCCGTCTATTATGACGGACAGCTGTCCGTCATAATAGACGGAGGTGTCGGGCACCATGGAGGATGTCTGCACGTATCGTGCAGACATCCCCCGGCTGCCCCCACTAGCCACCAGGGATCTTTTTACATGTTAGGGGGCAGGGAGAGGGATGGGGGCACAGAGACAGGGGGAGGGATGGGGGGCAGAGAGACAGGGGGAGGGATGGGGGGCAGAACAACAAGAGGGGGGAAGAGACAGAGCAACAAGAGGGGGAGAGACAGAGCAACAAGGGGAGGGGGCAGAGAGAAACAAGGGGGGGAGTCAAAGGGAGGGAGAGAGAGACACAGCTGGGGGCAAAGGAAAGAGAGAGGCAGCATTGGCACATAAAAAGGAAATAAAAACAAGAAATGCATTTTTTAATATAATTTTTTTTATTAAAAAAGCAATTTACATGTGAATATATACAAATTTAACTTTTTTCCTATAGGGTAGTCTTATATTCAGGCTTTTAGTTTTTTTCCTAAAGGAATATCCAAAGTTTGGGGGGTCGTCTTATAATCGAGCAAATACGGTATTTACTAAATAAATAAACATTTCAAAAACTCACATCTGTGCAAGTTCATGACAGCTATATGTCATTAAAAGCACAGAGGTCAGGGAAGGCCATTAAGAGAGGCAGTTCTTCAGCTTCTCCACAGTTATTTACCTGCACTAAGTATTCACTGTCTCCTTGGTTCTTTTTTCGGACACTGTTATGATGCTTAGCAGGCCATCTGGGAGACTTCTGGTACTGGGCAAACTGAAGTTCCTACAATGGGGAACATAACAGGCAACATGGGATATTTACTCTTTTAAAGTTAAGGTAACTAGTGCCACATTATACCTCCTAAGTCAGGGCTTCTCAATTCAGATAACATTAAAATAACAGAATACAGAGAAAATTAGTAAGCATGACCTCTCTTAATTGGAGAATAAACCGCTGTGCAGCCTTACTTTACTGCTCTACTAAGGTTTTATGCTATTGCGTTTGTTTGTTATCCTAATGATCATAAAATGGACCACTGAAACAATATAGTCTTTATCCCCTTCATGACCAGACTGTTTTTGGAATGTTGTGCGTTAGTGACCGAGGCTGTTTTAACACTTCTGAGGTGTTTGTGTTTAGCTTTAATTTTCTTCTTTGTCAGTTGCTGTACCCACACATATTATATATTGTTTTTTTCAGGACAAGAAGGGCTTTCTTTTCATGACATTATTTTCTTCATATCATTTATTGCATTGTGTAAAAAATAGTAAAATATGGATAAAATTAAAAAAAATAAACACTTTTCCTGACTTTTGTTTGTAAATTCTTTTACTAAGCTTCAAAAGCTAATGAAAAAACGTGCTAAATAGATTCGACTATAGGTCCTGAGTTCAGAAATACCCAATGTTTATATGTTTTTTTGCTTTTTTAGCATTTAGCTGTTTCAAAACAATTTTTTTTTTAAATTAGCGTTAGTGACACTGTAACACCGATATCTGATATGAATCACTGAATAACCCCCCACATGTACACATTTTTATAAAGTAGACATCCCAGGGCATTCAACTTGGGGTAATTTGACACTTTTCACTCTGTCATTTTACCACCAATCTTTGACAAGTTTTGGCGTAGTAATTTTGTGTGTGTTTTATTTCCACACACTTTGAAACTTAGGTATGAATTTAAAGGGGCTGTTCTATTTTATTGCCAAACAAAACCCCAATATATGTTCAGCAACTTTCCCTGAGTATAGCGGTACCCCACATGTATAGGTTTGCTAGGTTTATGTGGCAGGTACAGGGCAAAATTTAGGATATGGTTATTGCAGCTTTAAAACGTGTATTTATTATGCAATACTTGTGACTACATTCCCTATCATGCTCAGCCAGCCAAAAGCTACCGTAGCAGAATAGGAAATGTAGTCTATAGTAGGAAGCACCGATTTTTGCTATCCTTGCTATCCTGCGGCTGCATGGATCAAATATCCAGCTGCTGCAGGCCCCTATCTACTGCTGGGGGCCAATGCAAGAGTTAGGATTAGCACAATAAGAACAAATAAAATAAAAACGTTTTTTATTAAAAAAATCCTTTGGGGAGCTGGTTGTTACTGGGGGGGACCAGGGGGAGACTTCACACACTATATTTAGTCTCTCTCTGCCCCACGATCACCGTGGAGCAGGGAGAGACTATAGCTGTCAAAGCAGGCACCTGCTTTGACAGCTATTAACATCCGGGCGCTGTGATTGGCTGTCACAGTGCCCGGATGTTTCCAGGGGGTCCTCAACCGACATGGCTGAAGTGTCTCGGTATCGAGACACTTAGCCATGTCGTTGGTAGCGCGATCGCGGTATGCCAGCGTGCATACCGCGATCAGACCTGCATGACGGTCCTGGACGGTCATCGGTCACGAAGGGAGATTTCCCTATGACGGTCCAGGACCGTCATCGGTCGCGAAGGGGTTATCAAACGGTCTATAAGTGTGGCTAATGAGGTAGGAGGAAAAGAAAGGTTAGTGCTACCATTAATGGCAGGTTCCAGTAATATATTTCCTTCAATAGCCCACTTGGTAGCAAAAGATATTTATATAACCGCAGCCCCTGGTGGTGGCTGGCTGCTTATAAAAACTCTCAGACACTCACAGTACATATTAGGTTGAGTAGTCCTTAACCAAAGATCCATTATGTGAAAATACAAAGTTTTATTGCTCACTTGTACCATTACAGAGGAAACCTCTCCATTAGCATATGAGACTGGTTCCACCCATAGAACACAGCAACCACAGACATACCGGTATATTTCGGAGTTTATTAGCTGGTATCCCTCTAGGTGCAGCGAGCCAGGGATCCACATATTGATATACCCCAAATAACTCACGGAGACAAACAAAGCAGTAGGATCCCTTTCAGTGAGAACAGACAGAAGCTTAAATGGCCAGCCCTATACTTGGGAGACAAATCACTGTTTTTTTTTGTCATTTGCACCATTTCACACAAAACCATTCATTAGCATATCAGAATAGTCCCACCCAAAAGGGCAAAGATCCAAATTGCAGGCAGATCTCCTCTGCATGAGAAACAGACATAAATTTCAGCATTCATTGACTCTGTCAGTGTGGTACAGGTCATTTCCCTCTAGGTGCAGCGAGCAAGGGACCCATGTCTGGGTATACCCCAAATAACTCATGGAGACATAGAAGCCCTCCCTTTAGGATGCAACCTATCAGGGATGGAAATCACTGGGTTTTTTTTGCAAATGTAAGAGTATGCAGATATTTAGATGTAATAAGATGTGAATGGAAATACATGCACATTTTAAGGTGTAATGAGATGCAAAGGAATGAGATGTAGATTTCCAGGTGTAAAGAGATGTACATTTTCACATGTAATAAGTAGCGATGGAAAAAAGATGCAGATTTTCAGGTGTAATGAGATGCAGATTTTCAGGTGTAATGAGATGCAGATTTTCCAATCAACATTTCATTCCATGCGCATCTCATTCCACCTAAAAATCCGCATCTCATTCCACCTGAAAATCCGCATCTCATTCCATCTGAATATCTGCATCTCATTCCACCTGAATATCTGCATCTCATTCCACCTGAAAATCCACATCTCATTCCACCTGAAAATCCACATCTCATTCCATGCGAATCTCATTCCACCTGAAAATCCGCATCTCATTCCACCTGAAAATCCGCATCTCATTCCACCTGAAAATCCGCATCTCATTCCACCTGAAAATCCGCCTGTCATTCCATTCGCATATCATTCCACCTGAAAATCTGCATCTAATTACACCTGTAAATGCGCATCTTATTTCATACGCATCTCATTACAACTAAAAATCAGCATCTCATTCCATCTGAAAATCCGTATCTCATTCCACCTGTAAATCCACGTTGTTGCATATGCATCTCATAACAACTAAAATGTAATGAGATGCAAGTTTTCAGGTGCAATGAGATGTGAATGAAATGAGATGCAGATTTTCGGGTGTAATAAGATGCGGATTTTTTAGATGTAATAAGATGCGGATTTTTTTTAGATGTAATAAGATGCAGATTTTTTTAGATGTAATAAGATGCAGATTTTCAGGTTGAATGAGATGCAGATTTACAGGTGGAATGAGATGTGAACGAAATGAGATCCAGGATTTTCAGGTGGAAAATCTGCATGTCATTCCATTCGCATCTCATTCCATTCGCATATCATTCCACCTGTAAATTCACATCTCATTCCACCTGTAAATCCACATCTCATTCCACCTGTAAATCCACATCTCATTCCACCTGTAAATCTGCATCTAATTACACCTGTAAATCGGCATCTTATTCCATACGCATCTCATTACAACAATCAGCATCTCTTTCAAATTAAAAATCTGCATCTCATTCCACCTGTAAATCCACTTTGTTGCATATGCATCTCATAACAACTAAAATTTTCAGGTGGAATGCGATGCAGATTTTCAGGTGGAATGCGATGTGAATTTTCCTGTAAATTCACATCTCATTCCATGCGAATCTCATTCCACCCCGAAAATCTGCATCTCAATCCACCTGAAAATCTGCATCTCATTCCACCTGAATATCTGCATTTCATTACACCTGAATATCTGCATCTCATTCCACATGAAAATCCACATGTCATTCCATGCGAATCTCATTCCACATCTCATTTCAATCACATCTCATTCCACCTGAAAATCCGCATGTCATTCCATTCACACCTCATTCCACCTGTAAATCCGCATCTCATTCCATTCGCATCTTATCCCACCTGAAAATTTCCATCTCATTTCACCTGAAAATCCTGCATCTCATTTCATTCGCATCTCATTCCACCTGAAAATCCGCATGTCATTCCATTCGCATCTCATCCACCTGTAAATCCGCATTTCATTCCATTCGCATTTTATCTCACCTGAAAATTCGCATCTCATTTCATTCACATCTCATTCCACCTGAAAATCTGCATGTCATTCCATTCGCATCTTATCCCACCTGAAAATTCGCATATCATTTCACCTGTAAAATCACGTTGTTCCATATGCATTCCATAACAACTAAAATGAAAGGAGATGCAGATTTTCAGGTGGAATGAGATGCTGATTTTCAGGTGGAATGAGATGTGAACAAAATGATATGCAGGATTTTCAAGTGGAAAATCTGCATGTCATTCCATTCGCATTTCATTCCACTTGTAAATCTGCATCTCATTCCACCTGTAAATCTGCATCTCATTCCACCTGAAAATCTGCATCTCATTCCACCCGAAAATCCACCTGAATGAGATGCAGATTCCATTTGCATCTAATTACAACTGTAAATCTGCATCATGTTCCACCTGAAAATCCGCATCTCATTCCATTTGCATCTCATGGCACCTGTAAATCCGCATCTCATTCCACCACAAAATACATATCTCATTCCACCACAAAATCTGCATTTCATCTCATCTGAAAATCCTGCATCTCATTTCAATCACATCTCATTCCACCTGAAAATCCGCATGTCATTCCATTCACACCTCATTCCACCTGTAAATCTGCATCTCATTCCATTCGCATCTTATCCCACCTGAAAATTTGCATCTCATTTCACCTGAAAATCCTGCATCTCATTTCATTCGCATCTCATTCCACCTGAAAATCCGCATGTCATTCCATTCGCATCTCATCCACCTGTAAATCCGCATTTCATTCCATTCGCATTTTATCCCACCTGAAAATTCGCATCTCATTTCATTCACATCTCATTCCACCTGAAAATCTGCATGTCATTCCATTCGCATCTTATCCCACCTGAAAATTCGCATCTCATTCCACCTGTAAATCTGCATATCATTTCACCTGTAAAATCACGTTGTTCCATATGCATTCCATAACAACTAAAATGAAAGGAGATGCAGATTTTCAGGTGGAATGAGATGCTGATTTTCAGGTGGAATGAGATGTGAACAAAATGAGATGCAGGATTTTCAAGTGGAAAATCTGCATGTCATTCCATTCGCATTTCATTCCACTTGTAAATCTGCATCTCATTCCACCTGTAAATCTGCATCTCATGCCACCTGAAAATCTGCATGAATGAGATGCAGATTCCATTTGCATCTAATTACAACTGTAAATCTGCATCATGTTCCACCTGAAAATCCGCATCTCATTCCATTCGCATCTCATGCCACCTGTAAATCCGCATCTCATTCCACCACAAAATCCGCATCTCATTCCACCTGAAAATCTGCATCTCATTACACCTGTAAATGCGCATCTTATTCCATACGCATCTAATTACAACTAAAGATTCAGATTTACAGGTGGAATTAGATTAAATTCTGCATCTCATTCCATTCGAATCTCATTCCACCTGTAAATCCACATCTCATTCCACCTGAAAATCTGCATTTCATTCCACCAGAAAATCCACCAGAATGAGATGCAGATTCCATTCGCATTTAATTACACCTGAAAATCCGCATCTCATTCCATTTGCATCTCATTCCACCTGTAAATCTGCATCTAATTACACCTGTAAATCTGCATCTCATTTCATCTCAAAATCTTCTTGTCATTCCATTCACATCTCATTCCACCTGAAAATCTGCATCTCATTCCATGCATCTCATTCCAACTAAAAATCCGCATCTCATTCCACCTGTAAATCCACCAGAATGAGATGCAGATTCCATTCGCATTTAATTACACCTGAAAATCTGCATCTCATTCCATTCACATCTCATTCCACCTGTAAATCTGCATCTCATTCCACCTGAAAATTTGCATCTCATTCCACCTGAAAATACTGCATCTCATTCCATTCGCATCTCATTCCACCTGAAAATCTGCATCTCATTCCATGCGCATCTCATTCCAACTAAAAATCCGCATCTCATTCCACCTATAAATCCACATGTCGTTCCATATGTATCTAATAACTAAAATGTAATGAGATGTGAATTTTCGGGAGGAATGAGATGTAGAATTTTATCTCATTCCACCTGTACATCCACATCTCATTCCACCTGTACATCCACATCTCATTCCAACGCATCTCATTCCACCTGTACATCTGCATCTCATTCCACCTAAAAATCTGCATTTCATTACAATGTATCTCATTCCACCTGTAAATCCGCATCTCATTCCATACGCATCTCATTACAATTAAAATGTAATGAGATGCAGATTTTATGGTGGAATATGATGCGGATTTTAAGGTGCAATGAGATGCAGTTTTACAGGTGTAAAAATCTGCATCTCATTCCACCTGAAAAGCTGCATCTCATTACACCTGTAAATCCGCATCCCATTCCAACGCATCTCATTACACATGAAAAGCCGCATCTCATTCCTTATGTATCTCATTCCACCTGAAAATCGGCATCTTATTCCTCCTATAAATCCGCATCTCATTCCTCCTATAAATCCATATCTCATTCCTCCTATAAATCCATATCTCATTCCTCCTATAAATCCATATCTCATTCCTCCTATAAATCCGCATCTCATTCCTCCTATAAATCCATATCTTATTCCTCCTATAAATCCATATCTCATTCCTCCTATAAATCCGCATCTCATTCCTCCTATAAATCCATATCTCATTCCTCCTATAAATCCATATCTCATTCCTCCTATAAATCCGCATCTCATTCCTCCTATAAATCTGCATCTCATTCCTCCTATAAATCCATATCTCATTCCACCTGTAAATCCACACCTTATTGCATGCGGAATGAGATGCGGATTTGGAGATGTAATGAGATGTGGATAGCACAACAAAATTTGCATCTCATTCCATCGGCATCTCATTACAACTAAAAGTCTGCATCTCAATACATGTGCAAATCAGCATCTAATGTATAAAAAAAAACAACCTGTAACGTTTAAAGTAAGTTTACATTTTAAACATATAGAACACTTGAATATGGGATATGAACAGACTGGCTCTCTTGCTAAAGTCTTTTTGATTCATGTACCTGGTTCGTTAGCTGGTACTGAAGGTTCTCCAACTTAGAAAGACGGTTCTGTGAATCCTGTGCTGGTATGTTGGAGGAAGGAGTTGTAGATTGTGGTTGGTATCCTAGAAATATATAAAATGGGAACTTTGTATAATATAATAAAAATGACAGACACATCAACAATTTACTTTTACGTATATATTTATATAAGGAATATAATGTTAGTTAAAGATAACATGACATCTAAAGAGTGTCTTTTAGATAAAGGGCACAGCTTAAAAAAAGTAATAAAGCAAATTATGTATATAGTGCCCTACTGAAATACAGCTCGTGAAAGGTTTTTTTGCACTGCCCAGTTACAAAATGTTGCATATGTAGGTTTTCATCTGGTGACAGCAGGTTTTCCCCAGATGGGACTATTAAAGGGTGATTGTTGAGTGCTGATATGGTGTTTTTTAATAAAATATTTGAACTCGAATGCTGTTGGGAACCAGTGGTGTATCTTGGTTTTGTGCTGCCCTAGGCCACGTTGCACACCCACGACATCCCCATCACCCACATTGCAGACACATTAAATGCCCAATTACTCCATTACATGCCCGCATCACCCACATTGCATATACACTAAATGCCCCATCACATGCCACCATCACCACGTCCATTACATGCCCCCATCACCACGTCCATTACATGCCCCCATCACCCTGATTAATTGGAAGGAGCTAAAGCTTGCTGAACGGTGGGGGAGGAAGTGAAAATGATTGACAAACTAGAAGTGTGCTTTAACACTCTCTGGCAAAGTGCCGCCCTAGCCGAGTGCCTTGTTTGCCTTGTGGAAGATACACTACTGCAGCCAACGGCATGTCAGGTTTGCACATGTAACATTGTATTACCCTTTGTGTGTGGGAGAGTCTGGCCATGCATGGAAAGGCTACTTCACAGTTTAAGGAGGCTAAACACTGAGTAAACTGTTGTGCGCTTGCATTCTGACAGGTGTGTGTGGAATTTGCAACTTGTGGCAAAATCCTAAAAAATGATTTGGATAACAGATTTCTGGATAAGGGATACTCAGTCTGTATATGCAAGTACACGTATGTATGTATGCATGCAACTATAAGGAAGTTATAATGTGTATATTTATATTACATTTTGAGAAATTGATCATCTGATTTTTTACTTTTTAAATAAAAGAGTCTATGTAAAATATTTTATCTGGCAATATTGTATCAAACCCTATAGTACGTTAGTATACCTTTGCAATATGAACACACCCTACGGCAGTTTGATGATAAACAACATGATAGTGATGGGCGGTCGATCTGCCAACCCCCACAAAAACTGTAATTTGTATTCCTTTCGTTATTGAACAGTGTATAATGTATAGTGAAACAGTTTTTAAGTAACTGTATGTTGCGGATTACTTTTTGGACAGACCACAAAGACATGACATCATCAGCCATTCTTTAACCCCCCCCCCCCTCCCCCCCAAGACGCTAGCAATACAGACCTTCTGCTGACACTTGTTCCGCTCTCAGTCGGTTCCCCATGTCAATCAGCTGTTGTTTTTCAAGACTAAGTTTGGAAATTTTGTTCACCGCTTCTTTCAGTTTGTTTCGCAGCATAACAATTTGGGCGTCGGGAGAACAACTGCCTGAAGTTTTATAACAGTTTAGCTGTTGGCGCAGACTCAGAATCTCTTCTCGGAGTTGGTTTATGGTTTCATTCTAAAGAAGAAAAAACATCTGGATTATTGAGGTGACTAAACAAAGATGGTGCAATCATGCTTGACCTTCCAGAATGTGATCTGTATCTCACCATGGACCACAGATCACCATAGACCTTTGGTACACCAATTGCTACAGACTATGGTTCCCTCCACATCTTGCCAGTCACCAACTCACTCTCAAAAAAAATCATGGTATAGTGAATATAGGATTTTTACATTTTTGTACAAGGCAATAAGGGCCTAGTTGTATTCACACTTACTGCACTTACTGCAGAAGTAGAAGTGCAAACAATATTCATTATGCACATTTTAAATTTACACCTGGGTAGCCCCAGGTTCCAGGCTGTATTGTATTTAGTCAACAAAGTCAGTTCTGCCAGTTAATACAAATATCCTGCTATTTTATTGAAGAGTAAGAAGTAACATAACCTATCTGCACTGGCTTTATCCTTACCAACTGACCTACAGGGCTGTCCCGTAAGAATGACCAGCTCTATCAAGGTTGTGATAATGGTCTGTTACTAGACATGCAAACCAATTCTCGCTGCCTTGCGACCCAACATCATACTATTGCACCTTCTCTTCTCATATTATGTACTTAACCTCTGGCTTTCCTCACATCTATTATGCAAGCTAAATCCAAAATTTGTAAAATGACATTGAAGAGTTAAGAGAAGAGACGTACAGCTCAATGGAAGACACTGTAAGCACTTACCTCACTCAATACTACAGGGATCCTCTGACTTGCAAGTTCCAATTTCAGGGCAGACACCTTGAAAGACAACAAGGATATCCTAAAATTAAAAACCGTTCTAGGCAGTATATTCAAATCTTTCTATTACATAACCAAAGTTTTCTATGAGTTTTAGCAAAAATGTTATATTATGGGAGGGGATGGGAGATCTGTGTGGCTCTCCTATCGGCCCAATTTATTCTGCCTCCAACCAGGTAAACATACAAAAACACTGCATTGTGCTCCCCATTCCCTTGTTTTCCCTTCAGAAAGAGTAAATAACTTTTACTGTGCTATAGCTGTGATGTCAAGCACCGTTGGGAAGCTGCCATTGGCACGTCAGACGTGGGGGAATCTCAGCATGCATGGAAAGGCTATTTCACAACTTAAGGGAGCTGTTGTAAAGGTGATAGTTGGAGACAGGTTTAGAGGATAGGCAACAAACGGCATACTCATTATGCAAGCCAGATGTAGAGATCACTGTGGAGAGCATGTAGGGTGCTGGGCGTGTAACATTGACAGAAAGTGAAACTTTTGCTAATGAACAAAAGAGCATATGTTAAAATTTGAGCATGATGCCATGATCTCAGTCTCTTCAAAAGATGTTTGCCAAGTTAGCAAAGAGGTCTGAACCTTCTTCCCAGTCTCCAATCTGGTTATTCAAGTCAACTGATGTGTATCATAAAGGGAATGAAAATATAATTTCAGGGGTAGTACCTGGGAATGCAAGAGTGATGTCTTAATATGAGGTGCTTTTCAAACTACATAACATCATCGCCTCTTCCAGGACACTCACATTACTTTACTTCCAAGCTGTTGCACATTGAACTGCAGAATGTTACTGGGAAATCATTTTAATGTTTATCATTTAATTAGCACTACACATCCCATTCCACTTCATATTGTGCAACAAGTTAAAGAAATGAACATACATATTATGTTAATTTCATCTCTTTAAAGAAGCTTACTACCCAACCCACTAGAATACCGGTCACTTTACCTCTAGCTGATCCCACCTAGCTGGAACACACACAATTCATCTTTGGCCTATCCCACCTAGTGCCACCCATTCACACTACTGTTACTAAGCTCTGTACCTAGCGCTACGTAAATTGTTGGCACTATATAAATAAATGTTAATATAATGTAATATTAGAAGGAAATTAGATCCCAAGAAAATTTAGCTAATAACATATATAGAACAGGTTTGGGTGTATTCACTAAAATGTAAGCTGCAGCAGATGACATATATATTTCATCTCAGCAAATCAACTATACATTGTTCAAGGCCAGGACGGGTGACCGTCTACTTGGAGAGCTCAACTGGCTATGGATAATGCATACTTAAAGCTATAATTCATTATGCAGGGCCAGTTCTGGCAGGAGAAAACCATCATGTTTGTTCCTACATGATGCTTAGTAAATAAAGACAAAGAGATGAAGTATTAATCTCTCCTCAACTCACCTGCAAATATTTACTAACACCAAAAAAAACAAAAATGAGATCTTTGTTAGTCTTTAAAACAAAAATAATCTGCATCACAAAGAATTATTTCCTTGCTACATCAAAACCTCTATTTTCTGATTCACCACATTATCACAGATGGTATATTGTGAGTGCTCTAAATAGATATTATCCCTCTTAGGATCAGATACTATAATACGTTCCATTTGATGATGGAGTCTCTACTGGTAACTTGCACGCAACACACATTTAGGGATACAGATCCTGACCTCATTTCCCAGGCCGACAGCCTGTACATTCTGCTGGAGATTTCCCTTAAAATATTCTTCAGCCTCCTTCCTGGCCTCAGTGAGTTGCATCTCAAGCTCTGCCTTTCCTTGTTGCAAGCAGGAGATGGCTGCTTGATTGTGACGAGTCTCATTATTTAGTTGGAACTGGAGTTGGTCCACTTCTGCCTGCTTTTGCTGCACCTGTGGGTTGAGAAATTAAAGAATGAGGAATCAGTTGTATCCAGGGCCAGCCTTAAGTGTTCCGGTGCCCTGTGCAGGCCTCCCCTGTGGCGCCCCCCATGCCTGTCTCTTTCCTCTCCCTCCATGTATGCATCTCTCCCTTCCCATGTTTGTCCATTTCCTCTTCCTTGTCATGTCTGTCTCTCAACAACTCCCCCATATCGGTTCTCTCTCCCCCTCCTCCCCATATCTGTTCTACCTCTCTCCCACCTCCTCCCCATCTGTTCTCTCTCCCTCTCCTCCCCATATCTGTTCTCTCTCCCCTCCTCCCCATATCGGTTCTCTCGCTCCCTCCTCCCCCCCATATCTGTTCTCTCTCTCTCTCCTCCTGCCCATATCTGTTAAATCTCCCCTTCTTCCCCATATCTGTTCTCTCTCCCCTTCTTCCCCATATCTGTTCTCTCTCTCTCCCACTTCCTCCCCATATCTGTTCTCTTCCCCCCCCCCCCCATATCTGTTCTCTCTCTCTCTCTCCCCTCCTCTCCACATCTGTTCTCTCTCTCTCCCCCTCCGTTCTCTTCTCTCAACTTGCACCTGCGCCACATAAAAGTACTATGCTAAATGTAGCTGAAATAATCAGGTCAGTACTTTTATTCTCATGAATCACAATGTAATAATAATAGTACAGTCCTGTGATGCTGGGTCTGTGATGGAGTAAGGCTGTCACATAGTTTACCTTCAGTATGAATTCATTAACCATCGAGTCCAAATGAGCTGCTCTTGCCTCCAGTCTCCTGACAGCTGCAGCAGAAGTGACTTTGTCAGCTCTTAATGCAGCTGGAATGAAGATAATGTAGACGTGAGGTTTTGGGAAGATCGCTCATTCCACAATATAAAAGGAAGCCATATGATATGCCTCCTGTGCCATGGAGAACTCATGAAAAGCAAATACTAGATGATAAGGGCCCAATGTTCTATAAAGCATACAGAGATTATTTTTTTACCCCAGCTGCAAGAGAAAGCTGTGGCTAAATGTTAACCCCACCCAGTTTCACTAATCCTCATCTCACACATGAAAAGAAAAACACAATGGGATAACACCTGGCAGTACATGTCAAAATCTGTGATCATCCTGTTAAACATGAAATATTTCACCTAAAATTACTTTCCAGTTTTATTAATTGTACCCTAAGCAGCCATCCCTCTTAATCACACTGCTGTGGGTTCCTGGCTCACTGCACCTAGAGGGACACCAGCCATACCACACTGACGAGGCCAATGTAGGCCAAAACATCTGTGGTTTGCTGGTTTAGCTTCTCGGTCTCCTGGCTAAGATAAAATATAAAGGCTTGGTCTGGCTCAAGAGTTTGTTTATCTTATTGTGAGGTCTAGGCCTCAGACACCAGGTGCAGCTATTGGGGTCCTGGCCAGGGCAGGAAAGTGACAAAATTAGTTGTGATATTTGGCAAGATGGGCACTCCGCACCACTAAATTTACTGTTATTTCGTGAGGATAATAAGGAGGAGGCATCCTTGGAGCTTGTCCAGCTGAAGATTATGGAAGTTCTGCTGAAAGTGTCAAGAACCTGTATCTTCTGAGTGCAGGGATTTGGGATAGGCTTTTTTTCACTCATAAGCGCATATTGGATGATAACAGTTATGGAATGATGGAAGATACCCCTGGGACGCCAGTTATTTGTTTTACGGTGCCCTGGTTTTATGGTATGATTGAGAAATGCATTAAAAAGTATGAATTGAAGAATATAAACACTGGACATGTGGTGTGAAAAGAAAAAAAAAAAGGAGAGTAGAGAGAATTGTCGGACTGACTGAGAATGAGTAAATATGTATGGAAGAAATGTCTGCCTGTGGTTGTTTTTCTTGTGCAGAGGAGACTTGCAATGCATTTTGGCTGCCATTTTGTGTGGAATTAGTCTGATATGTTAATGGAGAGGTCTCCTCTGTAATGGTGACTGTGAGCAAAGTCAGGTACCATCCTATAGAAAAGTAGGTACCATCCTATAGAAAAGGCTATTTTAGTGTTTTCTGTTAATAGTGACATATAAATAGTGACATATGGCTCCAACCCCTTTTTTGTCTAAATACAAATAGCACTCCTGTGCTGAAGAATCTAAGAAGGGTTATTATAAACACACCTAGCTAGAATACATACATTGTCATTTACACGGAAGATTAAGAAATAGTCACCTTGAGTTATATGATTTAGTAATATTACCTTACCTAAGCAGAGTATATGCTGGTAATTTGTAGGTAATTATGGTGTATTATCAGTAACTATTTTAACTACTAATTATTATCAATGTAGGTGTGGTTGTATCTAAATAAAATGCATGGCCATCTAGTGGTCAGAAACTTAACTGCATAGTAAATTATACTACATGCATGTTGATACAGCTACAGAGTTGCATAATTCAGGTTTTATTTTATTCGCCTCTGTTATAAGTCATACATGTGAATTATGATTAACATCTATTAATATTGTATTTTGTTGTTACGCTATTTTGCTTATCGTTTGATCTTTATTTTATTTTCAATAAATTATTATTACTTTATTAATAATTGTTGCATTTTTACTTTTGTAAAAATGTCATCCAAACTCTCTATATAAATAACGAATTCTTTACACGGGTATTTTTGGTCGGACCCATATATATGAATCAATTTTTCATAATTATTAATTAATAACCCATATTCATATTTTTATGGTTATTCATATCCGACAATGTATTAAAATATAGGTAATTTTCAAGATGGCATGTCTCTTTATAAAATAATATTTTGGAGGGGGCTGGGGGTGAAAAACTGCCAGTTTATTTTTATCCCGGTTTAATTTATATTCAGGTTACTGATTTTTATTACCTATGGTTTCATTCAAGCCACTGATGTAGTTTTGGATATAGGAGTTTTCGAGTGGTACTGGTTTTGATGGTGATGGGTCACTGAATTCATCCTTCGGCCCCTGTGCTTCTTGTAGCTGTTTCTCCATGGTTCGGTTCTTTTGTTTTAAGTTTTGGATCTCATCTTCTAGTGATTTGACATAATCTTAAAAAAAAAATTAAAAAAAAAAAAGACAGTATGACCAAACACACCAAATAGGTTGAAATTAAGAAGGGTGTAGAATTCCCCAATATTTATTGGCAAATAGCAAGGTGTTCACAGATGTGTGCTGAACCTAGATGGCAGATATATTGACAGATGTCGGAGGCATCCAAAAGGACAGTTAATGGTGCCCTATAACATTATTTGGTTGACATTTAGAATGTAGGAGGCAGATATCTTAGTGAACAAACAACGTTTTATAGAAAGTGATCAACAAGTTAGGAGTGAACATTTTTGCGATTTCCAAATATGTAACTATGACATCCCAGATATTGCACATTTTAAATTGTAACCAATTAAATAAAATTGAATTGTATACTTTTGAATTTTTGACATTTCATGAAAACTGACTTATTTTTTTAAGTAGTCAATGGGGACTGAACATGAGCAGACATAGTTAAAGGTTCAAAATTACTACCTGGTTCAGTAAACATTAGTTTATTTTCTATGCATTTTTGAATATTAATGCAATATAAAATCACTAACAATTACTGGAAGTATTGCAATATAAAAAGTAAGAAATAGAAAGGTTGTTGTCAGTGCTGTATCTTGGTTTTGTGCTGCCCTAAGCAGACACATTCGCGCACCCTCCTACCCACGATGCATGCCCCATAACCCACATCACCCCATTACATGACCCCATCACATACGTCCATCACCCCCATTACATGCCTCCATCACCCCCATTACATGCCTCCATCACCCCCATTATATGCCTCCATCACCCCCATTATATGCCTCCATCACCCCCATTACATGCCCCCTCACCCCAGGACTTACCCTGATCCTTGGTGGCTAGTGGTAGGCAGCATGGTGTCCTACCATGCTGCCTGTTCGGATACCCGCAGTGAGTGTAGATGGGTCACGTGACCCGCGCGTGTCTGACCTTTCATCACTCTGCCCCCCTAAGAAAAAAGAAAACGTACAGGCAGCCCGATCGCGATGATCGGGCTGTCCATGTGTTTTTTTCACTGCTGGTCAGTGTTGGGGGGCGTTGCAGTCCCTAGAAATTTGCCACCCTAGGCATTCGCCTAGGATGCCTCGCGGTAAATACTGCACTGGTTGTTGTTCCTCTATAGAAGAGATCTAAAAATCATTAAATTCTTACCAGGAGCCAAAGTTTTCCCCTGCTGTTGTGTGTGAGGGCCTTCAACCTGTTGATTAGCTGGGGGTGGGATCTGCTCACAGAGGGACTCCATCTCCTTCCTCATCTGCCCTATTACTTGGCGCAGTTCAGAGTTTTGTTGCTGCAGTTTTTGAATTTCATTGGAGGCAAAAGTAAATTGAACCTCGTGCCTGGCATCATTCGCAAATACCTGGGAATGCATAAAAGATAAAAATAAATACTATGTCACAATACATGCTTTGATTTGCTAATATAAAGTTTATGAACCTATAATATAATACAAAAAAAAAAAAAAGTATTACCATTCAAGCATCCTACATCAGCAACTGATGTCATATTGCACCTTATCCTGCATCACACAGAAGTGTTGCAGTGGAAGCTAGAATACTGGCTAATCTAGCTTGTGGCTCCTAGGACATATACAGTACAGCGCCACTGGAGTTCTGCTTTTATGTATGGACATCTATTTGATGTAAAGATTTCAAAATGTGAAGCAAAATATTACATGGCATATTTCATTTAGTAAATGTCTTTATTAATATTGGGTATTTGGAATCATTTTCCTGTTCAGTCTACTTTCCATGTGGACAGTATACTTTGCAGAAACTTGTGACACAGAAGGAAGATTTGTGAAAACCTAAGAACACAAATACGCTGCAGAAACAAGCGGCAGCTTTCCATGTTCCCAAATAGATTATCATCTTTGATTTATAAAGCACTGTCATATTACACAATGCTGTTTAATATGGAAAATGTTGATAAAATCATCAGTACAAAAGGGAAATAACTTTGGTCGACATGGAGGTGCTAGTGAAGGAATACCCAACTCTTGAAGCACATTACATATCTTGTTATTGCACAGCTAAGTGTACTGCAGGTTACCAGTGCTGTTAACACTATTGACCACATAGTGTGCAAATTGTGCTTTCAGAGATGCTATTGGCTATGTAGTGTGCAAATTGTGGTTTCAAAGACATGGTCTACCTAAATGAACAGTTGTGTGTTTACTACCCAATTTAAAGTGCATCTGTCACCATATCACATGCCTATCATATTCAGGCAGACATCTTAAACAGGTGTACTTTGTATTAAATTATTTTACCGCTTGGCAGAAACAGATATGCAAAATAAATACAAAGAAATCCACCGGCATGCCTGCATCTAAATTTCACAGGTCATTTATTGGAGGCTAAACTACATAACCGTGCAAAGAGTGCATATCTAGAAAGCAGACACTCCAATAAATGACCTGTCAAATCTGGATCCAGGAATGAAGGTGGTGTTCTTGGTATTTATGTTGGATGTCCAGAGCATGGTCAGCTGCTAATCTTCTGAGCACGCACCTGCCTCCCTCTAATACCCCATTGCCAGTGAGGAGGAGCACAATCTTTTCTCTCCGTTGTGAGAGTGGATTTGAGAAACAGATAAATCCTAACTGGTACAAAAAGGTAGACGACTTAGGACAACACAGTGGGGGGGGGGGGGGGAAACTGCATTAATCAAAGAGTTGAATAGGCAAACAGGATGGGGAATTCAAACTTTAGGCCAAATTAGCCAAGTTAGAAAAATTCTTCCATTCAGCTGCATTGGAGAAGTTTTCCAACTCTACTACTTTGGCCTTAAGTTTGACATTCCCGTCTCACTTCCCTGCAATTCCCTCTTTATTGAGAAGACCCTCTAGAATAACAACTTTAGCGTTTCCTTCACAAACATATGAAAGACGTTTTGAATTTTAAACCTGTTCTCCCTGGTCGCCCTTTGCTCTTAGCATTCCTGCGGCTTTATCTCTCTCCCAGGTCACTGTGGACACCACAAGTTTCAGTTCATTCAGCTTCCGCTCCTTCTCCTTCACTTCAGCTTCAGCCTGCCAACAAGTGAGCACATGTTACACAGGATATAGACCGGGCTGGGATATTCATCCGCTTTTCATTTTCTCAAAGAAAGATTTCAAAAGAAAGTGAAATGTATTAGTCTGTGAAGAAGTGTGTTCAGACAGAGAGGTCCATGAGTGGTTATCTGGCTCTGCACCTCCATCCCGGGCTATGTTTAAAGGCAGTCAAACAAAGCAGGCATTTGCTACAAACAGTCCATGTATAAAGTGGATATAGAGGCAAAAAGATGATCATTGTTAACCTTATTTGTATATGCATACCCAGAATCCCTTGCAAGTCTTCTGGCTTGTCGGGTGTGTTTAGAGTTATGTTTAATAATGCAAAATAACCCTTCATTTGCTTCAGTATATTAAATGCCAACTGTAAATGCAAAGCGGGTGTGCAACTGCACCCAGAGCCAGACTCTGACATGCTCTTGTATTGTGAGTGAATGGCTCACTTTTCTGAGCCAAGATTCTTTATATGACGGTAGAGAAAAGGGTCTATCAAAGTTTTATAAGAAAATGCTCAATGTATGACAGTATTACCATTTTAAGATGTCCCGTGTAACTTGTAAAATAATCCACAAAACATAGTCTGGAACATGTTATACCTTATAAGCCTAACCATACAGCCATAGAACAAGATATATGAATCTATAGTTTGGACATGGCGTGTTTGCGGTTACACTGGGTATATGCTTTGCCCTTGTAGTTGGTTACCCTGTAACGTACGGTCACCTGACCTGTTCTTTAGCTTTAGTAAGGCTTTCTATTAGCTCCTCTGAGTGCAGATACTGTGCTTTCTCCACATTGTCACAGCGTTTCTGCCAGTCCAGCTCTGTCTGCACTTTAGACTGCTCCATAAGCCGTTCCCGCGCCACTGAATCCACCAGCTGCTGCTGGTACCTGTTAATAGAAAAAGATTTAATATGAAGATCCAACCAGGTGCAGTTATCATTTGTTAGAGTAACTGCCATGCATATCATTGGCATAATCCACTACTTAGTCTTGAGTTACACTTCAGTGCTACCATACAGTTGTACATGCGCGGCTCCAGAGACGTTAGCAATTAGCAGACGTGCGTTGGGTTGGCAAGTTATATTTTCCTTTAGTAGATTTGTAAATCTAGCTTAATTATAGCTTAATTGCAACTAAGTGCATATAGAGGATTACTGGGTATCTGATACATGTGGAGTATTTGTGCTCTTTAAGAATACATAGAAACAGAAATTCAGATAGAAGATAAGAACTCATTGAAACAATGACACCTAGTGGTCATAAAAGTTGTGCCACAAGTATTTATACTATATTGACCATCACCTAATTGACTCAACTCTGGTAGCATCATTACTATGTGAACCTAGTCAGCATGTAACCAGTGCATTCTTTAATTTCATTGAAGTAATGTCAAAAGCTAACAATACACTGACCGCATTTTTGCTCACATACCAAATTACTTACTGTAATTTTTCGAATGATATTTTATTTAGAAGATATTGCCGACATAACCATAAAAAAAGACGTTGCCAGTGTCTGCTTGTGGACATAGTTCTGCCTTACTGATCTATCAGACTGCTTTGTTTGGATAGTTTAAAAAAAGTGATTATTGTGACATGCAAGGTGAACTCAATAAACAGGAACCTGGCCTGGACCAGCACAGGGTTTGTAGCTGAACTGTGGAGAAATGTGCAGTTTGGCTACTCGATACGGCAATCTCTGGCCATGTCTAACCGTACTCAGTAAGGGCCGAAATCCCCAGAAATTGACCCAAATGCAGTCGAATTTCGAGCATTTCAATTTGCTGGTTAATAACTGCTGAATTGAAATTAAAAATATAAAAACATATTATATTGGCCTCATGAAGGCTAGCCAAATGCCCCTAACCCCATTAACAAAATACATGGCCCCCAGTGAAGTAACCCAAATTGGGTCAGATTTCAGAACTTTGGTTTTCCCAGGGGAAATTGGCGTTACCCAAGTAGACCCTTTATTTTACTCTAGCAGAGGCCTGATTTAATGACCCAAAACAATATGACTTTTAGGAATTCAAATATACTAGAGACGTGCAAGATGCATCCAAGTCTTGTTGGTGAAATAAATAGAGCCTGTATATAAATGTACCAGGATCATTTGGCAGACAGGCTTGCACTCACCTCTCTATATCTTTCTGGTACTTGGCTAGCTGTGCTAACAACGTCTCCTGTTTGTCTTGCAGGGTTTGGACTTGGAGGTCTTTGTTCACAGACTCTTTTGATATTTGTGTGATGTAGTTGTCCCAGCCAGTTTTCAATGTCTCAACTTCTTCTCTCAGCCTTTTAAAGATCAACAACATATCAAATAACAAGAGGAATTGGCAAGACACAGACATAGCAAAACCTGCAGTTATTCCATTAAAAAAAAAAGTAAAACTGAATAATATACTTTAAAAGATGGAACTTCATGCATGCACTAAAGTAAGACAACATACAACAATAATTATGATAGGCATGATATATGTATAGATGTGTTCTCTGTGCTACACGCAGACATCAGAACTTACACTTATATACTTAATATTTATGTGCAGTATGTAACGCTTAAGTCAGGGCAGGTTAGGTAGGTGTTTCAGTGCAGGGATAGTGGAGGTGCCTGGTTGCATGTGGTTATTTATTGTGCAGGGTGAGGACAGAAATAGAAATAAAGAGATAGGGATTGGAATAAGGACTGAAGGAGACGAAAGGGAACTTTGGCAAAGAATTGCAGAATAGGAAAAGGGTTTGAGTAGGAACTGCAGTATAAACAAAGAGCTATAGAACGGACTGTAGACAAAGCAGGGGTAGGGGTAGATAGAGTTAATCAAGGGATGAGGCCTTAGGTAAGGGTAACTAAGCAGGAACATCATAGAGAGGGTGAAGTCTGAGAACTGTAGCTAAAAAGGAACACCCAAGAGAGGGTGAGATCTGAGAAGGGTAGCTAAACAGGAACACCCGAGAGAGGGTGAGATCTGAGAAGGGTAGCTAAACAGGAACACCCGAGAGAGGGTGAGATCTGAGAAGGGTAGCTAAACAGGAAGACCCTAGAGAGGGTGACTAAGGAGGAACACTCCCTAGAGAGGGTGAGGACTGAGAAGAAGTGACTTTAAGGGAGCATCTTAGCTGAATAAATCTTGCTGTAGCCAGAGAGATGCTGAAAAACATCCCCCCAGGTTCAGTTTCCCAGTTCCTGACAATTCAAATGAGCTTTAAGCAAAGGGTCAGGAACAGAAGCAGCAGCTCTCAGAAGTCAGGCATCCAACTTCAATGCCAAAGCCCTGTTTGCATTAAACTGCAGCTATTTAACCTGGGTGTTTTGCAAAAGTTAACTAGCCCACCTGACACCTAACAAAGGGGAAGAAATACAAGCAAACACAGGTAGACAGGCCTCTAGAGGAGGCAGGAGGTATATAAACACAAAATGTAGGACTTTGAAATACATGAGTCAGAAGGTCAGTGTAGAACCCTGACAGCTCACTATTAGAGTTGAGCAGACACCTGGATGTTTGGCTTCGGCCGAACTTCGGAAAAAAGTCAATGGGGACCCGAACTTTTGGCCACTAAAATGCCTCTAAAAAAGTCCTGGAAAGGGCTAGAGGGCTGCAAAATGAAGTAAAATGTGGGTGAGTGTCCCCATTCATACGAATAGGTCAACTGACCTATTCGTATGAATGGGGACTCTATTTCGGTTTATAGAATAGCAATAGCATTACATGTATTCCATAAACCGAAAGTCTATAAACCGAAAGACATTCGGTTTATAGACTTTCGTTTTTATAGAATACATGTAATGCTATTGCTATTCTATAAACCGAAAGTCTATAAACCGAATGTTGTTCGGTTTATAGACTTTCGGCTTATGGAATACATGTAATGCTATTGGCTTTCTATAAACCGAAATAGAGTGTCTATTTCGGTTTATAGAAAGCCAATAGCAATACATACAATGTAATCGCCGAACCCCGAACTCCAACACAGACATACAGTGAAATGTCCATGTTCGGGTCCGGGGTCCAAAAACCGTAAAGTTCGGTACGAACCCGAACAGTGCGGTTCGGGTTCGCTCAACACTACTCACTATATTGCACTCATTTATACAATGAGAATACACAGCATAAAATTATCATTTAAGTAGAAGGTAAAACCAAATACATAGTTTAAGAGCTGTGCATTAGGAATTGTGTATCCAAAGCATCCCAATTTACCATAGTACTGGATTCACAGTTGGAAAGTCTTCAGCGAAGGCACCGATACAGGGAAAAGGCAGCAGCAGCAAGGAAAGCCACAGGTGAAAGCAAGGGATGAAGCGGAGGCTAAGGCAGGTGGCATTTAGTCTTAGTTGAGGGGGGAGCAGAGTTCAAACTTATACAAGGGTCAGGACAATAAGAGATGTTGAGTGAAAAACAAAGGCAAGCCTGGCCATACATGAAAACCAGCACAGGAAATGCTAAACTGTAGTCAAAGGTAAACTATTTGCACAGGTGCCTGACCTGAGTTTAAATACCCCTCCAAGATAGAACCGTTATTACATCTCTGACTTCAATTAATTAAAGCATCTCTCTTTGGAGACTTGGCCCTGTCCAAGCAGGATCAGTACGTCTCTCGCTTTCACTTAGTGAACTGGTGAGGTATAAGCAGGGTTTGTTTTATTACTGTAATCATGAATCCTGAAGACAGCTAGAATGCAAAAAAAAAAAAAAAAGCTCTATATACATATGCATTTGGTATCACCTTGGCATCAAGGTCTTCTTCACAGTCAAATGACAAACAAACAATCTGAGATCTCTCATTATAAATTTAAAGAGCAAAAAATGTCATGCAGGCTTTCACTGTGCCAGCCTCAATTGTGGGGAACTGTCCAACAATCGATATCTGCCTCCATTAGCGACTCGCATAATTAATTTAAAGGATGCCTTATCATTTCTGTCCATTTAACAACACTTTCAATGTTAAAGTAGGCAATGCAATACTTAATCTATCCAGTGTGCTAGCTACATTATATTAAATAACATCTTACTTTGATATGTTTATCAAACTGAGTGTTTAGATAATATTCACACCCACAATGGATAGCTTTCAAGCTCGTAAAATGCTGCCTTGTAATTTAATTAGATCACTGATCAGCATCCTCTATGATAAACATGGACATATTACTTCTCATTCCTTCTGATATTGTGGGTTCAATGATAGAAGCCAGGACAGGCTGTCATAGTATGAACATATACCCAATGTATTCTCCCAGGATTTAACCCAGCAGACATATGCTGCATGCCAACAGTATGTATGTATGTATGTATGTATCATAAAAAAACAACTGTCCGCAAATAGTTAAGTAATGTTTAATTTAAAGATTGCATCAAGTGTAAGCATTTTAAATAGAAATTCTTTAATGAAAGAATACAAATAAGGTACATTACTGAGCACTCTTTGCTGGTATTGCTCAAGGGGTGGACATTTTGCTTAGAATCTTGGGGCAGATGAAGAAAGATCTGAGCCGTTTGAACGAGGATGTCAGCCCCCCGATAGAGCTATACAGAGCAAAGAGAGCTCAATGAAGTACTTTAGTTGTATTCATATACAGGTTTTCAATGGTACTTTGTAGAAGTAACATTCAAAAATAATGTAAAACAGTGAGAAATGGCCTTTCACATATTACATTTTGGGGGGGATTTACGCCCTCTGTCAACTTTTAATTTAAAGACATATATATATTTTTCATGTCCTCTGAGAATATCTGGTAACATCTGAGAATTTAAGACCCCTAAAGGGGCTCCCGGATACACATGAAACTGAGCAGGGTACTGCTCAGGAAGATGTGAGTGAAACCCTCATATTCATTTTATTGGTTCACTAATTTGTTTAAACATACTACACTATATTATTAATTTTATTTTTTTCTGCCCTTTCCACTATACAGAGAATTTTGCCTCCAAAAAGGGTAAATAACAGTGTGTAGTGTTTAGGGAAGCGCACGAATTCACTTGTTTGTTATATATATATGTATATATAAGTGTGTATATATATATGGAATGTTATAAGGTAAAATGTTCCTTTAAGACACCTGAGGCCAGTTTACTCACTTTTCAATAGTAGCGTCTTTTTCTCCTATTAGCTGCTGCTGGCGGCTCTGAGTTCTACAATGTTCCATCTGCTGGGTTTCTATGCACATCTGCAACTCCTTGACCTGTTTCTCCAACTGCTGCACCTGCTCAGAGTGCGCTTCCTTTACCGACTTCAGCGCAGACTCTTTCTCTCTGGCATAACGATCCAACTGCTCATGTCTATAACATACAGAAGCCTAGTGTGAGGTTCCTAATCTGAAATTCTGGTGATATTAACTGCAGAGCTAATAATATTGCCATGTTCATGAGAGCGAGTATGAGCTCAGGTACTAACCAACTTTAGTATCCTTACATGTGAAAAACATGTGACGTGTTCCCTGTTGGCTTCTAATGCTACCGCTACCTAATCCGACCAGAGTCTATGAGGCGGTAGCACCCTACATTTGGGGGTTATGAGAGGCATCTCAGCATGAGGATAAATAACAATTCCACAGAACATCTAGGCATAATTTGCAGGAAGGTCATATTGTTTTACATATGGCTAGGCTTCCAAGAATTCTATATTTACTCAAAATTCTCCATTGTTCCGCCACATTACAAATGCAAGGCAATAACTTTTCTTTCCAATGGGTTACATTTTTAGGCATTGTATAACTGCATTCTGACCTTTAAAAAGGCATACATTTGCAGTCTGTTTTTGTATTTTTGCCTCCAGCAAGATTCTTGAGATGTACCTATTTTCTAGATTACGTTTGGAATTTAGCATTACTGCCCTACTTCTCTTTTAAATTCTCAACACCAAAATCCAATCATTCTTGTTTGGTAGTTTTTTTTTTCCAGACAGACAATCATAGTTTTATATATATGTATACATGCTAGTTGCACCTGCTACAAAGATATATTTAAATATCCCCATGTCCTGTGTTAAAGGCTTCATCATTAAAACTAAATTTTACATTTTTAAGATAATTTGCGTTAATCGATTAATTTCTTTGCTTTTTTTGGTTCCAACTCTGCCATATTCAACTTTGAAGAAAAAAACCATGCCTCTTTCTTGATGATTTGTCCTCTTCCAAATTAGACTTTTCAGAAAAAGGGAAAGAAGTTTCCATAGAGCTGAAGGCCAATGTATTAGACATCTGTACATACATTGTGAAGAATAGTGACAAGATTGGCGCTACTTTTATAAATATAGAAAAATAAAAAAATTTAAAATCTGCTCACAGTGCAAAAAAAAACCAAACAACCAAAACAATTCTCTAATAGTGACAAATTAATTAAACAAAAACTGGAGCGCTAGAAATACATGTGACTTCTAGTGAGTATCAAAAAATATTAAAGGTAAAGAACACTTGAAAATATATATACAAAAAACTCTAGAAGTGGTCAATAAAGTGAAAGTGGAACAAGAAAAATTATACAGGCATACTCTCTACATACATTGCCCCATGCATCTGGCATGTGTACAGTGCCACACAAAAACTAAACATGTTTGAGCAGACAATATATTAGAGATACATTAATGCAACTGTATCCACTATATGCAAAAATACAAGGTATGGCCCTTTAATAAAACAGTAAACTCTCATTTGTACTCACTTTCTTTGAAAGGTCTCCTCTTCTCTTTTTGATTTTAGATGCAGTGCCTCTATCTTGTTTTCTAATTCCTTTATTCTAAAAAATAAAAACAATGAAAGCTCAGCTAAGGGTGTATTTGTTAAAATGCAGAGGAAGGGTTAATAAGTGTGTGTAACATCATAATGAGCACCAAGGGAAGCAAGCTGTAACTGAATGAACAGAACATTACCAATGTTATATTAGATCAATTTATAATGAATACGAAGGTCACCCTTGAGAAGCAATAATTTTATCTGGGCTTTGCCTCTTGCAGCACGGGGCTCTTTGCCCTATCAAAGAGCCACAAGACCAGAACTCTCTGATAAGCTGATGTAGGTTTCCCGACAGACTCCCTTTGCATGGTCATAGCAGAGAATGCAAAAGTATAACATTCTAAGACTAGATCATGCATGTCACATGTGTTCTGTGTAATTATTTGCTGCCACCGGGAGGCACCATTCAGCATCATTTGCAAAACCTCTGCAAGAACAACAATTAAATAAATGTTTGGCCATAAAAGCTTCATTTGAAGGATCAGTCATTGTCCACTGCGCCAAAATTGAAACATAAGAAAGCACATATGTTGGCATCACTCGTATGAATGTATGTGGAAGAATACACTAGTTATACACGCTCACAATGGAGTGTAAATTATATTATGTATCATCAGGTTCAATGGCCTATGACATTGCGAGGCATACCAACTCCAAGATGGGTGCCACTGAATATGAAATGTAAAATTAGCTAAAGAACATTATACTAATAACAGGCATTCCAACACAATAGCATTGTAACAGCATCCTTACTTCTTAATACCAGAAGTGTCCTCACAGTTGTTGCAGGACTACAACTCCTACCACAGGGCTTGACAAATTTAATTTGATTTTAGGAGCCAGACAATCACGCAATCCATAAAACACACACGCCTACTTCACATTTATATATATATACACACACCTATCTCACATATACAAACACCTCACACACACACACCTACTTTACATATACACAAATATACAAACACCTCACACACACCTACTTTACATATACTCATATATACAGGGCCGTCTTTAACATTGACTGGACCCTGGGCAAACATTTGTTTGGGGCCCCTGGACCCCACCCCTCATTCCCGGCATGCAATCACACCCTCCACCCTAATACCTCCCTACAAAAAAATAAACACACACACTTGCTGTGTGTATATATATATATATATATATATATATATATATATATATATATATATCTTACACAGAAAACCTTACACAGTCAGATAGACACACTTACATACACAGTCAGACACACTAACACACAGACAAACTTACACAGTCAGATAGACACACTTACACACACAGACAAACTTATACAGTCAGACAGACACACATAGACAACCTTACACAGTTAGAAAGACACACTTACACACACAGACTTACACAATCAGGTAGACACACTTACACACACAGACTTACACAGTCAGATAGACACACTTACACACACAGACAACCTTACACAGTCAGATAGACACACACACACAGACTTACACAATCAGGTAGACACACTTACACACAAAGACTTACACAGCCAGATAGACACACTTACACACACAGTCAAACTTACACACACTTGTTTGTCCCCCTCCTTGCTCCCTTACCTTACATTTGCAGTGAAGGGGCTGTTTCTTCTGTGCGTGGCTCCATGTGTTCTGAGCACCAGTATGTCACGGACATCCGGTGCTCTAACATGCTCTATGAGGGGGCGGAGATTTTCCCCCTCACGTGACACACTTACACATATATATTCACTTACACAGACACCCTTACACACACACAGTCACCCTTACATACACACAGTTATACACACCCTTAAACACAGTCACACTTACACAGTCACACTTACACACACACACTCTTAGACAGCCTTACACACAGTCACACACAAACATTTTATTTATTTTTACCGGAAAAATATATATGCTTGTGTGACACTAACAGTCACACTTACACTTATACACACAGTCACACTTACATACACGCCCACACTTAGACACTCACACGCTTACATTTTTTTTTACCGAAAGAAAATAAACATATGCTTTTGTGACACTAACAGTCACACTTACACATACACCCTTACACACACAGTCACACTTACATCCACACACAGAAATACACACCCACAGTTATACACAGTCACTCTTACACAGAAATTCACTCTTAAACACACACTCAACCTTATACATATACATAGACCCTTACACAGTCACACTTACACACATAAATGCATGCCCACACTTACAGACACACTCTTAGCCAGCCTTACACACAGTCACACCCTCCCCAGTGTTCTTTCTAACCCCCCTCCTCTGTGTTCTCTCTATCCCCCCTCCCCTCCCCACCCATAACGTTCTCTCTATTCCTCCTCCACTGCCCTCCCCACCTCCCTCAGCGGGGAGACGCAGGCAGCATGTGCTCAGTGTGTGTTAAACACACAGAGCTCCAACCATGCTGCTCGCGCTCCCCGCACGTAGTAATGACGCAGAGCATCGTATTTCCGATGCTCTGAACCAGCATTACGCGCGGGGAGTGCAAGCAGCATGGATTGAGCTCTGTGTGTTTAACACACACTGAGCACATGCTGCCTGCGTCTCCCCGCTGAGGGAGGTGGGGAGAAGAGAGAACGCTGGGCGCACCTGTACTATGCGATCAGTGCTGATCGCATAGTACAGCTGCAGTTACGGAGGGGCAGCGGGACCACCAGGCAGCTGCCTTGGGCCCCCCAGGAGTAAGTGGGCCCGGGGCAGCTGCCCCGTCTGCCCCGCGTTAAAGACAGCCCTGCATATATACAAACACCTCACACACACGTACTTTACAATATATACAAACACACACCCACCTCACACAGTCTTTTCTTGGGTTTTTTTTCTTAACATATCCCCCTTCCCTGCTGCTTTACCTCATTGCAGGGGAGGGGGACATTCGTGCTGCAGCCGATCTTCCTGCTGAGTGCCAGGATGTCACGTGACGACTCCAGGCACTCAAACACGATTGCGTGAGGAGGGCGAAGCTTGAAGTCTGTGCCATCCGCACAGACTTTACCACCTCACGCTGTGGAAAAATAAAATAAAATAAAAAATCGGATGGCAGCGGCGAGGGGACCATGAGGCTGACTGCACCCAGACGTCAGGTCTAAATTCCTGGTCGCCATGGCGACCTGGGGTTTGTCGAGCCCTGTCCTACCATCCCTGGCAGACCGCTATTTTGGTTCCAGTGTGGGTGTAAAGGCTCCTTCTATGACCACTAAATTGGAGACCCATCCTGTTTGTCTTTTATCCAACAAGCTCTTGTAGAATGATACTGTACAAACCGTGCATCTTTTACAGCCAAGATGTCTTGGATTTCAAACTCCTTCTGCTGCAGGGTTTTCTGCAATGTTTGGTTGGTTGATTCGGTGACCTGAAGGGTTTCTGTAGCCTTCAGTTCCATTTCTCTGAAGACGGATAACTCCTTGCACAGTAACTTGGCCTTTTAAATAACAAATAGGCATTTTAACCCGGCATATTACATTATTATTAACATATCTATGGACATTCTTACTCTGCTTTGAAGTGAGCTGTACCACAACTGTGCATTATTTGTCATACGATGTGTGTGTGTGGCATCTACACAGGGAGATTTTTAAAAAATGTTTAATTGTAACAAGACATGACACCTGGTTAGGAATGGAAGCTCATCTGTGCCAATAGGATGTGTGGACATTTCAATCCCTTTACATTGGTTTCAGTAAATGACCACAGACATTAATTCAGGTGGAATGAATAGATCCACCAGTGAAGTCTGGGCATGGTATCAAGCAGTTATTTATGGGGAAAAACAAAAACCATTCAGCATTTTGAATTGCGCTTGTTCCGTCGGTCGGTGTGCGCGCCATACCTTAAGTTCATGAGACAGAACCAATGTGCTTAGTTCATCAAGCTGCAAACGAAACTCATGCTCGCGTTTCTTCATTTCCGAATCAAACTCAATAAACAGTTCCTGCATGAAAGCATTGAATTGATTACCTTCTGAAAAGAAAACTATTCAAAGATTTGGAAGAAATACAAAAGAAAACAGCCATATAGTCCACTAACAACAAGAGTTCTAGTTTACAAAGGCAATGCTAAAGCAGCATTATTGACACTTTAAGGAGAGTATTGTTCTTTTCTCTGTATAGTTTTTGCATATTGTAAAGCAGCAATAAGAATAACCCTTACACAACAGACACAAAAATATAAAAAAACAAGCATGGAGCAAAACTAGAATACCACAAAACAAAAAACACCATAATTCAGTGCATAAAATATAAAACATTAAGAAAAACTAAGAAAACCCCATCAAATCAATGCAAATCAGATGATCTAGTTTCTAAGATCGTTGCATGGTTAGGAGCAGGGCCAAAGAATATTAGGATTAACAGCAGGTGAATTTCAACACAGTGGGCTGGCTAAACATCATGAGAGTTGTACCAGGAGGATGAACATGATGCTCAGCACATGGTGAGGTCAAGATGCATTATTTGATCCATATGAACCTTCCCAATTACTATATGACATCTAAACCTGGATTTTCTTGCTCAGTATCTTAGGTTTCAGCTGAACCCAGATGTCTGAGAGAATATTTAAAGGCCACAGATGCTAACTGAAATACCAAAATAAAAAAAAAGTGTTCCCCCCAGTTCCTCAGGCCAAATTTGACAGTGGGATAGTTGATTGCCCTTTCAAATCTCAAGGTTAAAAGAAGTTTATTATTCTTGGGCCTGACCCATTACGTCTGCATTCCTACACATTTGCACTTTCTATCTCCACAGATGAAGGCTCGTCCATGCAGACAGGTTGCCAGCTTGGCAAACAGATCACAGGCAGCTGCCCTGTTTTGCTCTTTCATACTGGGTGACTGACTGAGCTTCCAGACAAGCAGCTAAATAAGAGGAGGTGGGGGAGGAGGCTGGCCAGATCAATACTCTGCACAGAGGAATTAATAGCACAACATCCAGCAGTTTTCTGCATGAAAGACTAATGAGAATTCAGTACTTGAAAACCCTCAGCCATGGTCCTTAATAATGGCTATTGCTACATTAGAAATAAAGCTAGCTGTATAAACATTTACCCACATTATTAAAGGGCCCTTAACAGAAGTCATGTTCAAAATGCTGCTGGCATCAGAAATAGGATTTGCACCACTCTGATCAGGTCAGAGTCTGGACCATGTAAATGGGCTTCGCATACCAACTGCCCACTTTCCTGTACCACATCTGGAGATGAACACGGGTAAGTTTACACCTAGGCTTTGCACTGTCATATTTTTTTAATAATATATTTTTATAATAATCCTTAACCACATATTTTTCAGAATCATATTTAAAACTTACATTAGGATCCCACCTAAGATGGATCTATCCACTAAGGTGCAAGAATGACATCAAATCAAGTGCCTTTCCTTATTTTGCTGCTGCATATCATTTCCCAGTCAAATGCTCCATGAAGACCACCCAAGTGTCTTTAGGATCTATTTCTCCCCTATATTTTCATGTCCAGCTCCTGGGAGAAGAAAGAGCTGCTACAGGATTCTACCTTTTTTCCCAAGTCAATAAACATCACACTTTTAATCTTTTCCAAAGTGAATACAGCCGTCTTCCCTTTCAAGAATATTCCCCTTATCAGGGGTAAGGCAGATATTAAGTGCAATCTCAGAGGCATCTGCGCACCAGTGGTACCACCTGTACCACAGCCAAGCTAGACAGGCAGAACATAGCAGAATGTGGATTTAATGTAAGGTTTCACTGCATGTACATGTAATCAGGTCTATTTGTGCCTATATTCATGTTAGTCAAGAATCCCTGGAAACATTATTGCATTCTGATTGATCACCTTCATACCTGTTTCTGTAAGCTCAGGTCCCCTTGCACCTCCTCTATCTTCCTCTCCAGCTGACGCTTAACCTTCTCATACTCTTCCCGATGGTGATCAAGGTCACTGTTTTTAGAGCTGAAACAACATTTAGGAGAAGCGTTAATAAGAGACCAAGAGCTTAGGGAGAGCAATGCATGGCTGAGAAGGTGGTGTAAAAAAAAAAAAAGGTTTCTGGACCACTGGGTAGTCTTTGCAGCTACAGACTCTACAGCAGGGGTGGGGTGGACTGCACTTCAAATGTTGGAGGGCTGCAGTAATAGAGAAGAAGATGGCTAGAGGGATGGAGTTTTAAAACCAAGTTCTGGGGGAGAGGGAACGATAGATATGGAGTGGTAGCTTGAATAGATTGGAAGGAGGTTTGGTTAAATGGCAACAGCAGTGGTGGAGTTAGCAAAGACAATAAGGAGGTACATAAAACTAACCCTGTGGTCATGAAATGTTTGTCAGCTGATGAACCAAAAATGGATAGTAATCGTAAATGCCATATAACATGCATTTGCTAAAATACAAACATAATGGGTGAGCTGGCGATATTGATAAGTGATGAGCAGTATTATCTGATGAGTATCACAGAAACAGACTGGTCATACGTTAGTTTACTAGGTTACTCACTTTGTAGAAGGGACAGAGTAAAACAAATAGGAGGGATTGGATTTATCCAAGTATTAACCCTTTCAGGACCAGGGATTTTCCTGGGCCAAGGCCCAAATCAATTTTTGATTTGTGGTTGTTGAAACATAATTTACCTCTCTGTCATTTAAACGCACCCATACAAGTTATATGTTGTTTTTTAAAGGACAGTTAGAGCTTTCTTTTGATACCCTATACATAAAAATAATCTATAATTTTGTATTAAAATACATATAAAAAGGGACCGACTAGACTGCATGACGAGTTAACTCGTCATAAGGTCGCGAAGATGTTAAAGGAAGGTCTGCATGTTAACACTGGAACTAATGTGGAGACACTATGGGTGGAGATTAGCATAGACATTACAAAGGGTTGCAGATTTCTTGTAGGAGTATGCTACAAGTCTTTAAATAAAAGCATTAATGGAGAAGATTGAAAAGGCAGGATAACACTTACCAGAAAAGACTAAAGCATCCATACATAGCTTGGAGGAAAGATGAGATGGGGGGATATGACAGACATTTAAATACATAAAGGGAATCACCATAGTAAAGGAGGAGAGTATATATATATATATATATATATAGTAAGAAAATTAACACAACAAGAGGACATAGTCTTAAATTAGAGGCAAAGATTTAAAAGTAATATCAGAAAGTATTACTTTACTGAGAGGGTAGTGGATGCATGGAATAGCCTTCCAACGGAAGTGGTAAAGGTTAAAACATGAAAAGGAGTTTAAGCACGTGTGGGATAGGCATACGGCTATCCTAGATATAATGTAAGAACAGAGACTAATGAAAGTATTCAGAAAATTCGGCAGACAAGTTGGGCTGACTGGTTCTTATCTGCTGACATGTTAGGGTAGATTGATTCAATGGCCCCAGTTATTTACCACACCCTGGACATCTAGACTACTGCACACTATTCCATTTAGTATAGCGTACGAGTCAACTGCAACGGGAGAAGGTAAGTAGGAGAGAAAAGACGGGGGAGAAAAAGAAGTGTGAAAGAAAGAGCTGCTATAATCATCATATAGAAATGTTCCATATAGAGAAAAGAAACAAGATGTAGGAGTGATGGGTCAAGTACTTGAAGGAAAAAAAACAGTAGTACAATACACAAGGCAGGTAGATCTCACAAATTTGTGTACATTTGTGAGATCTACCTGCCTTGTGTATTGTACTACTGTTTTTTTCCTTCAAGTACTTGCACCATCACTCCTTCATCTTGTTGTTTTTCTCTATACGGAACATCTCTATATGATGATTACAGCAGCTCTTTCTTTCACATTCTTATGCATTATATACACAATGCATAAAATAAAAAAAAACACATAAAACAAATTAAAATCAGATAGGCACCAAGAGAATGGCTCTAGGAGTGCAACGCGAGAGCCCTGACCCGTTTTGCTGTCAGGCTTCCTCAGAGGGTCCCTGTTTGCTATTGATTAGCTACCTTGAGACAGGCAGAGAGAAAGGAGATGCACAAGGGTTTAAGTGGACTTTTATTTTAAAATGGCTTTCTGCAACTTAAAAATTAACAGGATTATAGAATGAAATAAAAATGGTTAAATATAAATATGCATACATCTGTATTGTGTCACACTGAGAGAGCATACATAGTACTCCAATACCAGCTATTGTTTTAGAACCTCTAGGGTGCATCTCTACACTAGAGAACCTTGAGGTGCCAATCAAGCTACTTACAGGGTGTACATATTAAAACTTTCTTACTGAGCAGAAAGGCGTTTCCACCAACTCTCAAGCATAAAAAGCACCCATTTGCATTCCTGGACCCACCTAATATAACATCTTGCAAACAAAATGCAAACAGGAAATCTCCAGCCCACCAATGTGCCAAAGTATGGTCATCTAATTTTCACTTACAAGAAGCAAGAATCCCTCACATAATGCTGACAAATGCTTAGAATTAATAACACATAAACCCCTCTAGTCTGAATTAGCTTGCCACTACCTGTGTACTCTCTCCAGCTCTATCTGGTGCTCTTTTAGTTTTCTCTGATAGTGACTTTGTAGTTCATCAGAATTCCTCTTTTCTCGTTGAACTTCTTGTTGGAGTTTCTCGATTCGGATCTTGAGATCGCTAATTTCGGCCTGCTTTGCATTTTCAGCAAGTTTCAACTGAGTGAACAGGAGTTCATATTGTTCCAAATCTCTGTCTCTTTCAGCTAACACTTTGAGGTTGTGTGTGAAATCTTTCTTCAGGCTGCTGAATTTTTCTTTTTCTTCATGGAGACACTTTTTTGTCTCCTTTAGAGCGTTCTCCAGGAAAAGAACTTGACGGTGCTGGAGTTCTTTCCATTCTAGTTCTTTCTTAGCAAGAAGTTCAGTAAATTCCATTTTCTCAGGCAGCATCATGGAACCTGTGTGTGAGAACGTTTGGTCAAAAAAAAAAAACAACACTGGAATTTATCATCCTTAAGAATGTGCATAGTTAGTGCTGAACTTTAAATGGGACCACATCACCTAAACATTGTTAATTCTATACACATAGAAAGGGGGGGGGGGGGGTGAAATGATGTAAACTGCATTAGCAGAACTGCAAGCACATGATTTAAGAGAAAAGTATTTGTATAATGTGTTTGTGGTACCTCTTGTGTAAGACATCACTTTGTGGCTTGATATGCAAAATCCACCTTTTCCCAAGTATCAAGCTACTGGTGACGTTATACACAGGAGACACCATTCTGCAAACATAATGTATGGAGCATTTCTCAAGTCTTTTCAGTAAATTTACTGTGTAAATAATAGAGACAATTAGATTGCTCCACTTTTAAAGGGCAACTGTCGGCAAAAAAATAAGTTATGTTTAACTGAGAGATTGCAAGTGCTGACATTTTAACTAGAAACACTTTAATCCCCAGGACATACTTGAAAACGAGAGAAATCTCAATGTATTTTTCCTGGTAAAACACTTTCTAAATAAATAAATAAAGAAAAAATATAAATAAAGTACTTTATTCAGCCCTCTTTGCTCCATATTGCTGTACCAGGGACCATATCTTTGTGCATCTCATCCATGATTCCAAATATATAGCTTTGTCAGGCGCTACGTTAAAGTATAGAGGGCTCAATAAGGTACTATTTGTATTCTTTCACTAAAGCCTTTCTATTTAAAATGTCTACACTTGATACACTCTTCATTTACAAAGAACTTATTTTTTTGCAACAATTGTCCTTTAAGCACTATTCTATAAATAACCCCCAAGAGTTTAGGAAGTTCACATATCTTACGCATGTTTTTATATATATATATATATATATATATATATATATATATACACATTTATATATTTGTATGGTACATCAATATTTACAAAAATAATTTTAAAGTCATTTGTTTGCTTATTCGTCCATATGTGTATATAATATAGCTGCTTCTCACCTTTTACTTTTTAATTTCACTTGTTCTGCTGCTGTTTGTTCTTATTTTCGCTGCAGTTTAACATAACATCCCAGGCTGCAAAGTCGCAATCGGGCCTCATCTCCATAGCAACAGCAATCTCAAGCAACATCGGTGTGCAAGAAATAGTGTGTCCCCCTGCTCAAATGGACATGCGTAATTAGTTCCGACTCCGAGGCTTTTCTTTTCTTATTCCACTTAGTTCTCAGTAAGTTTGTTTCCTAACCGAAAGTATTTTGTTTTTAAATATAAAATGTAAATGTATGATATGTGCCCACTTAACATTTAACAACAACTATAATGCCATAACAAACACAAATTTGTTGCAGGGTTTACACACGTGGCTTTTACAGCTAATAGCAGTTGTGAACAGAAGCCTCACTGAGAAACATATCTGTCTGAAACTGTAGTTCGCTTGGAAACCATGAGTGTACCACGTTTATAAACACCAACTGAAATGGATCTGATATCTGGTTTTAACACGTTTGGGCCTACATCCAGACTGTGACCATGTAACTTGATTTTTATTCACGGTCCAAATGTACATATATATATATATATATATATTGCGTTCGGAAGGGTTTGTCTGAAATCCGGTACGGATCGAAATTACCGTTGTTTTAAACAGTGCAACCACTGTTTGTCACTATGTATTGCAGGCAATACAGGGGTTTTTTTTTTTTGCCAGTGTGCACGAGAGACTTCAGGGGGTACAAAGTGTGACCATTGGCAGCTTAAAAAGTAGAGGTGGAAAGAAGCATCACAAATAATGCCCATTTGTCACACTATATTTCACATGCTCATTCAGTCACAGTCCTGCAGAACACAGTGCAGGTTTTTATACAAAAGTTGCTCTGCATAAAAAAAACACCCATATTTATGGATTTGGCAGCACATTAACATCAAGTTTCCATATAACTCGGATATTTCTCGGTCATGTTATTAGCTGCAACAGTGGTTCAGTAATTTCTTAGTATATAACCTCAATACAGTTGCTCTACACCTGTGATAATCCCCTTTTTATTTCCTGTCGCACTGTAAAATATATTCTATTATGGACATGATAATCTCATTCTAACCACCTCCGATCATATGGTTTAATTTGGTAAATGTACAACGTTTCATTGGGATGAAGTATTGAATGTTACTATTTGTACAGTTTTATCTCTATTTTGTCTTATGTTTACTAACTACGGCTACCTGTATTCTGTTTTCGTATGTACCTGTGTTTATTTTTAGTGGGTATCATTTTAAGTAAAATGCAAAAAGGGTCCCCTAATTTTCACTGGGCATACCTGGTTTCCTTTTATGTAACTTTTTTCTGACATTTACGGATAACGTATTGTTTTTGTATGACTTTTTAATATGCCAGGATTATGCCAATTAATATGCCAGGATTTAGCCAATTAATATGCCAGGATTTTGCCCCTCAATATGCCAGGATTTAGCAATTTAATATGCCAGGATAATGGCAATTAATATGCCTGGTTTATGCATTTAATATGCCAGGATTATGCCAATTAATATTCCAGAATATTGCCAATTAATATGCCAGGATTATGCCAATTAATATTCCAGGATAATGTCAATATGCCAGGATTTTGCCCCTCAGTATGCTCGTTATTTGCCACCCTCCAATAAAACTAACTCATAAAGTTCTCCCATCATTGTCCTTTCCCCTTTTTACCACCTCTACCCCTCTCTGATGCATTCCCATTAATACATGTAACCCACTCTCACACCATTATCTTCTATCCATTATCCTGTTAAAAAACAACCTGTGTGGTTGGGAAGGTTCTGTGTGTGTGTTTGACTCTGTATGTAATTGTGTGTGTGTGTAAGTGTGACAGACACGATGTGTGTGTGTGTTTAAGTCAGGGCTCGACAAACCCCGGGCGCCAGGTCGCCATGGCGACCAGGAAATCAGACCTGGCGCCCGGGTGCTGTTTGTCACAGGGAGCCCTTGCCGGCTGCCATCCGTTTTACTTTCAGCGCGAGCGGAGAAAGTCTGTGCGGATCACACAGACTGTAAGCTCCGCCCCATCACGCAACACGCTGTAGTGCCGATTGTCACGTGACAACACGGCACAGGAACCGAAAGAAGATCGGGCTCCAGCATAAATGTCCCCCTCCCCTGCAATGAGGTAAGCAGCAGGGAGGGTGGACACCCTAAGAAATACATTTTTGTTCTTTGGTCTGTGTGTATGTATGAGTGAATGTAACTGGCTATGTATGTATGTGTGAATGTAACTGGCTGTGGATGTATGAGTGAATGTAACTGGCTGTGTATGTATGAGTGAATGTAACTGGCTGTGTATGTATGTGTGAATGTAACTGGCTGTGTATGTATGTGTGAATGTAACTGGCTGTATGTGATGTGTGTGTGAATGTGACTGTTTGTGGTGTGAATGTGACTGTTTGTGGTGTGTGTGTGTGAATGTAACTGACTGTATGTGGTGTGTGTGTGAATGTAACTGACTGTATGTGGTGTGTGTGTGAATGTAACTGACTGTATGTGGCGTGTGTGAATGTAACTGACTGTATGTGGCGTGTGTGAATGTAACTGACTGTATGTGGCGTGTGTGAATGTAACTGGCTGTGTATGTGAGGTGGGTGTATGCGACTGTCTCCGTGCGTTTATGATATTGTGATGTGCCGATGTCTGGCTCCTAAATTTTTTAGCTGGCTCCTAAAACTAAATTAAATTTGTCAAGCCCTGGTTTAAGTGTGACTCGGTTTGTGAGTTTGTAAGTGTGACTGTATATAAGTGTGTCTGTGTAAGCGTGACTGTATGTAAGTGTGTCTCTGTAAGTGTGTCTGTATTTGGGTAGGTATGTATGTGTGGCCTTGTATGTATGTGTGTACATGTGACTGTGTGTGTATATTTGTGTAAATGAGCCTATTTGTGTAAATGAGCCTGTGTGTGTATATTTGTGACTGTGCATGTGTGGTTGTGTATACATGTGTGAATATGTGTGTACTTAATGTAAGGCTTTTTTGTTTTGCTGTAAGTACATAGAATACATTGTGTGGAACCTAAGTAACTTTGCTCTTGTACATGTAGGATCTCTTAACGATGCAACACATTGTTTGATGACATCACTAAAGAAACAGGATATTCCATTCATTTGAATGGCATTATTCTCATTGGTTCCTGCAGCTAGTGTGGGCAGTCCTGGTTTCTTGCAAACTGCTGTAATTTCACAAATTTATCTAAGTGTAAGATTTTCATATTTTAAGCAATGCAAAATTTAAACTATGCATTGTAAAGTACTTTGAATGTACTTCAATATGCATTAACATTTGGCTGATGCATTTTGGGCATCAGACAGTCCCTTTAACCCCTTCATGACGTTAGGTGCTTGCGTCCCAAACGACGCAAGCACCAAATCGTCACAAATTGTTCCTGGCCACCGATCACAAGGCAGAGTCTCTGGCAGAGACTCGATCAGGGTCTTAATAGACCCTGTGGGTCCCTGCCAAAATATCGCGAGACCTCCGGACGTCACGTGTGACGTCACGGAGGCGTGCCCGAACCCAGAAGTTCGGGCACGGCACGATTTAGAGAAATGGAGCCTCAGATGACGCAGCGGGATCCGAAAACAGCTCATCGCGGGGAGCCGCGATGAGCTGTTTAACAAAGGACGTACTATGCCGTCCTGACGACTTTAAGGCACTTAAAGTCAGGACGGCATAGTACGTCCTAACGTCACGAAGGGGTTAAGAAAGAAAAAACTCACCGAAGGCTGGACTAAGTGAAAAAGTCGTTCTTTCACTCGCAACCCTGCTTGGCATTAATATTAGAATAATGTGAGAGATGTGCAGATTTCTATTACTTTAGTAGATACTGAGTGCTTTATTCATAAATAGGGTTACCACCTTTTCCTCATAAAAATACCGGCCTAGCTACTGTCTCCATAGACTTAACGTGGGCCAGATGCCAAATTTTTACCGGCCTGCTGGTAAAATACCGGTTGGGTAGCAACACTATTCATGAAAGATGGAATTTGGCTACTTTGGCCTGAAGTTTACAATTCCCTTGTCAATTTTCTGCAATTCCCTCTTTCATGAATAAAGCAGACCTCAACACTCTCCTGTTGCAGTTCCAATTTAATTCTCCATTGCTGGGGTACAGAGAATGCATACTACACATGCACTATAGAACCATACATTCCAATTTTGCCCCCCAGCAAATTGGGACACCAAGGGCGGTGTCTGGGGAGGGAGCAGGCACAGAGAGCGGAGTCTGGGGAGGGGGGTGTCAGGTTTACCGCTCATGTGTGGTAACACTGTCACCCATTTTTGATCCTGGCTTCTGAAGCCAGGATCGCTACTGCGGATGGCCACAATGCTTGTGCATGCCCAGTGAGCATTCTCTGGTGTCTGGGACACTGGAGAATGCGAACAGGACCGCAGGATTGCGTTCCTGAGTCTCGCTGAGCCCTACCTCTGTTCTGAAAAAATTTCAACGTTTAGGCCAAAGTAACTGAGTTGGAAATATTCACCAATACAGCTGAATGGTAGCATTATTCCAACCTCAGTTACTTTGGCTTTCATTTTGAAATTCCCTCTCTCTATTGAGTAGACTCTTCAGTGTACACACCCCTTAGTGATGGTACTTAAACACCTCAAACAGTGCATGTATTTAGGATATTCACCCCCATGAGACCAGGTGACTTTATAAATCATTCAAAGCTGTTAGTGAAACTGAAACACTGATTGACCCACATGAGCACTGGTGCAGCTCGTAAACACCTTCCACTGCTACTTATAGTCAGCATTTCGCTCTTCCCTTCACATGCAATCTTGGTTTCATTTTTTTGGAATTGGATCTTATATGGTAAAACAGATTTTTAAATACATACAGGTGAGTTGACTTAATAGACCAGCGATCCCCATACTAGACTGGTTTAAAATGAAGTTCTAAATGACTAGCAACTCTTATATTAGGATGGGTTCACTTTAAAACTTCCCATATACTCCTCCTAGCCCCAGAGTATTATATATCCTTATTTAGTTGAACTTAGTCTAGTTTTATAATTCTTTAGTAAATCCAATTATTCCAATCCAAGAAAATGAACATTTCTGTAATATAGATTTCTGCTCCTGATTGTACCCAAGCCTCCGTGTGATGGGATATGTCTGCTTGGTCATGCAGTCTGAACATACATGACTAGTCCTGTGTCATGTTAGTTATACATGTGCTTCCAAGAAGGTGCATTTTCTAATGTATGTTTGTGTATAAGATTCCTGCATAGTTACAGGTGACTAAAGATATTTAGAATTTCTGATGTATTTGATTAGTACAGGTTATGAAAGTATTATTATTCTAAAGATTCTCATGTTTACTTACTGGTATATAAGATATGGGTATGTTGTTGATAAGGTGTCAGTCAGCAAGTGGTAGCTGTGGACATAGATTCTCCTAATACACAGCCAGCCTAATGACTGAGCTATGCATACAACACAGCAGCTATAATGTTATAATACAATGGACTATGAATGATTTTATTGTTGTAAACCTACATTTTAGAGTACTAGGTGTCGTAGATGGTGGCGGATTAAGATATTGTAGGTATAGTTGCTACCTTTTTCTACAAAAAAATACAGGCCATGCTGCTGCCTCTGTAGGTTTAACATTGGCCTCAAGTCAATTTTTTACTAGCCAGATGGCAACCCTGATTGTAGGCCCCTGGGCTATCTGTACAGTGAGGTCTGCAGTAATATTTTCAAAAACGACAATTCAAACTCCTCATACAATGTATTTGTATACAGTAGTGTTTATTTTTGCCATAGTATGTTTACTACAAATATATCAAACCCTTTTTAAATAGATAATTTAGAGTACTCTAAATTCAGCATTCAAAAAAGTCCCCTGGACTGTAGCCCCTAAAGCCCAAGCCTTAATCCGGCCCTGGCATAGATGTTCCATTTTAGAAGTGTTTTTTGTTTGTTTAGGGTTGCCACCCACCTGGTATTTTACCGGCAGGCTGGTAAGAAAAAATGGCTATTGAGGTATTTTATTGAGTGAAAGGTGGCAACTCCAGAGTTTTTTTGTTTTTTTTATGTTTATTGGATCAAATAACTACATTTATGACACATTGAATTCAAAAGTCCAAAATTGAGTACATTAGAATGAACTTTTTTTTTTTTTTTTTTTAACACACCATAGACTATGGTTTTCATATTTTTAACCTATATAAGTAAAATGTATGAAACTCCTCATCGTCTTGAACAGGGCCATCTTTAATAGTGATTGGACCCTGGGCAAGCATTTGCTTGGGCCCCCTGGACCCTGCCCCCTCCCCTGCATGAAATCCCGCCATCCATCGCAATGTTACCCCCCCCCCCCCCCCACACACACACACATGCCAGTAATATTGTGCCTCTCAGAGGCCAGGAATATTGTGCCAGTCAGAGGCCAGGAATATTGTGCCAGTCAGAGGCCAGGAATATTGTGCCAGTCAGAGGCCAGGAATATTGTGCCAGTCAGAGGCCAGGAATATTGTGCCAGTCAGAGGCCAGGAATATTGTGCCAGTCAGAGGCCAGGAATATTGTGCCAGTCAGAGGCCAGGAATATTGTGCCAGTCAGAGGCCAGGAATATTGTGCCAGCCAGAGGCCCAGGAATATAGTGCCAGCCAGAGGCCCAGGAATATAGTGCCAGTCAGAGGCCCAGGAATATAGTGCCAGTCAGAGGCCCAGGAATATAGTGCCAGTCAGAGGCCCAGGAATATAGTGCCAGCCAGAGGCCCAGGAATATAGTGCCAGCCAGAGGCCCAGGAATATAGTGCCAGCCAGAGGCCCAGGAATATAGTGCCAGCCAGAGGCCCAGGAATATAGTGCCAGCCAGAGGCCCAGGAATATAGTGCCAGCCAGAGGCCCAGGAATATAGTGCCAGCCAGAGGCCCAGGAATATAGTGCCAGCCAGAGGCCCAGGAATATAGTGCCAGCCAGAGGCCCAGGAATATAGTGCCAGCCAGAGGCCCAGGAATATAGTGCCAGCCAGAGGCCCAGGAATATAGTGCCAGCCAGATGCCCTGGAATATTGTGCCAGTCAGCCCCCCGTTCCCAAGTACTTGCATAACCCTGCTCCGTGTCCCCCGCCGGATGTCTCCTCCGTGCAGTCTTCTCTCTTGCACGGAGGAGGGAAATAGTCACCGGATGTGACGCAACGTTTTTTTTTTTTTTTTTACGGCCATCGGATGCGGCTTGCCGGAAAAAAAGCGTTCACAAGCGCAAAGCGCTGTGAACACGGCAAGTAGGGCTGGGGGCCCACGGGACAGCTGCCTTGGGGCCCCCCAGGAGTAAATGGGCCCAGGGCAGTTGCCCCGTTTGCCCCGCGTTAAAGACGGCCCTGGTCTTGAATCAGAAGTAATCAAAGGGTATCATGCCACTAGCACATTTAGATCATTTTATTAGTAATGTAGTTGCAATGCAAACTATTTCTAAAATTAGGAATTTAAATGACCTCTAATATCTAAAATATTTATGTTTCCCAATTCCATGAGGGACATTTAAGGACTGGGAGTTCTTAGCAGAGAAATTGAGCATTTTGAAGGGAAACATGCACGTTAAAAGGATGATATATATGCAGGGGAGGGCTGGCAGCCTCAGGCCTGGGTGGCAAATCCAGTCAAGTGGCCCATTGCACAATCGAATCGCCTCCCCATCCACGGCCATCTTTTCCTTGTTTTATAACGAATATTGCCAGGATTTTCCCCCACAATATGCCAGGATTTGCCATTTAATATGCTAGAATTTTCCCTTACAAAATGCCAGGATTATGCCCCTCAGTATGCCAGGAATTTGCCCCTCAATATGCCAGGATTTTGCCCCTCAATATGCCAGGATTTTGCCCCTCAATATGCCAGGATTTTGACACTCAATATGCCAAGATGATGCCCCCTCAATATGCCAAGATGATGCCCCCTCAATATGCCAAGATGATGCCCCCTCAATATGCCAGGATTTAGACACCCAATATCCCAAAATTTGGGTACCCCCCCCCTACCCACGTTGCACACCTACGACATGACCCATAACCCATGTTGCACACCAGGACATGCCCAATCACCACATTTACATGCCTCCATCACCCCATTACATACACATTTCCAATATTATTTGCCATTAATATTTCCCAGCCAATTTGTCCCATAATATGCCAGTGTTATTCTGCAATTTAATATGACTCAGTAAATTTGCCCAATAATATTCCAAGGTTATCTGCCATTTAATATGCCCCTGCTAATTTGCCCAATATGCCAGTGTTAATTGCCATTTAATATTCCCCAGCCATTTTGCCCAATATGCCAGTCTTATTCTGCCATTTAATATTCCCCAGACGATTTGTCCAATAATATGCCAGTGTTATTCTGCCATTTAACCCCTTAAGGACAGAGCCTTTGAAACATTTTTGTCCTTTCTGGACAATGGCTATTTTAACATTTCTGTGCTGTTTGTGTTTAGCAGTAATTTTCTTCTTCGTCATTTGCTGTACCCACACATATTATATATTGTTTTTATCGGGACAAAAAGGGCTTTCTATGGATGCCATATTTTTGATCATATCTTATATTATTAAAAAAAAAAAAAATACACAAATTTCTTTGTTTTTATTTGAAACAACTTATCCTCATCGACAAAAGCGAACGAAAAAACATGCTAAATAGATTCTACTATTTCTCCTGAGTACAGGGATACCACCCATGCATAGGTTTGTTGGGTTGTTTGGGGGCTAAAATGCCAAATTTGTGAGGTGCAGTTTTTTGTTTTCCAACTTGAAATTTTGACATGCAGACAGCCTGCACCCATGTCCCATTTGGGACATATTTGAAACCAGCCAGTGTATTTTACCACATCAACCCATATATTTTTTAAAAGTAGACACCCTAGGCTATCTCAAATGGTGGTATTTTTACACTTTCCATGCACTAATTCTACCACCAGCCTTTGTCAAAGTTTGTGGTAGTAATTTTTGTGTGTTTTTTTTTTTTCACAAATATTGTATTTTAGACATAAATTCACAGATTTTGGTATGTGTCACTGCCAAACAATAACCCAATATGTGTTCAACAACATCTCCTGAGTACAGGGATACCACCCATGCATAGGTTTGTTGGGTTGTTTGGGGGCTAAAAGGGCCACATTGTGAAGGTGCGCATTTTCAACTTGGAATATTGACGTGTAGCCAGCCTGAGCCCATCTTTCATTTGGGACTTTTTTTTTAAAGTAGGACAGTGTATTTTACCCCAAAAAGTATATATTTTGTAAAAGTAGACACCCTAGGCTATTTCAAATGGTGGTATTTTAACACTTTCCATGCACCAATTCTACCACCAGCCTTTGTCAAAGTTTGTGGTAGTCATTTTATTGTGTATTTTTTCCCACATACATTGTACTTTAGACACAAATTCACATATTTCGGTATGTGTCACTGACAAACAATACCACAATATATGTTCAGCAACATCTCCCGAGCACAGGGATACCACCCATGCATAGCTTTGTCAGCTTTGTTGGGTGTTGAAAGGCTACATTTGAGAGGTGCGCTTTTTGATTTTCAAACTTGGAATTTGAACATGTAGAGCAAGGAAGGGGTTAATAGCTCTTATAAGAGCCTTTGTAGTACTGTACAAAAAAATTAACCCCTAAAAATGCACAGACAAGAAAAAATGTTCTGCTGTGCAGTGATCAGTGGCAGGGAAGGGGTTAATACACTACACTATACAAAGGGTATGGCTTTTATAAAAGCCCTTGGGACTCACAATTTTTTAACATTTTATTTAATTTATTTACAATTAAAAAATTATGTTATACAGATCTGTCTCTTTCCCTCACTAAAACTCAAGTGAGGAGAGGGAGGCAGATCCATATGGGTCAGAACAATATTTACGAACCAGACGAATGGTGATGCTCATCTGAGAAATCACCAAACCACCTTTGCCACTGATCGGCTGTTACTGATCGCTATACACGCGTTCATACAGCTTCAAAAGGAATACACGTAATCCCCTAGCCTAGTGGGTATAACTAACCCCTAGCGAGTCTGACAAAAAAAATGCTGATAGCAAAAAAAAATCCTTCTGCGACTAGATTGCTCCATATGCGCTGCTTAGGCAGTGACCATATGCACTGCTTAGGCAGTGACCATATGTGCTGCTTAGGAAGTGATATACGGCAAGGAAGTGGTTAATAGCTCTTAAAAGAGCCTTTGATATACTGTAATAAATCAAAGTAAAAAAAAATAACCCCTAAAAAAATGCACAGACAGCAAAAAATGTGCTGCTGTGTAAGATCACTGCGTACACAGCGATCAATTGCAGGGAAGGGGTTAAATACTGGAAACGGCTTTTATAAAAGCCTTAGGGTCTCAATTCTATTAAATATATTATAATTAAAAACTTACATTATACAGCTCTGTCTCCCTCCCTCACTAAAACTCAAGTGAGAGGGAGGCAGATCTACACGGGTCAGATCAAATATTTACAAATATTGATCTAACCAGACGAATGGTGATGGTCATCTAAGCAAACGCCAACCCGCCTTTGTCACTTATCAGCTGTTACTGATCGCTAAACATGCGGTCAGACAGCTAAAAAAACTTTTTTTTTACGTTAAACGTAGTCCCCTAGCGGGTATAATTAACACGTGACGGGTGTAATAAAAAAGTTTAAAAAAAAATGTAAAAATGCTTCTGCAGCAAGATTGCTGCATTTGCGTCAGATCGCTGCTTATGCAGTGATCTACAGCAAGAAAGGGGTTAATCTCTCTTAAAAGAGCTTTTTTTATACTGTAATAAATTACAGTAAAAAAAAATGAACCCCTGAAAAATGCACAGACAGCAAAAAATGTGCTGCTGTGTATGATCACTGCGTACACAGCGATCAATGGCAGGGAAGGGGTTAAATGGCTTCTATAAAAGCCCTTGGTGTTTAAAATTTTATTAAATATTTTTTTATTATTTTATTTTATTTTTTTACTTTATCTGATCTGTCTCTCTCCCTTACTAAAACTAGTAAGGTGAGGGAGGCAGATCAATACTTGTCAAAGGCAATATTTGCTAATATTGCCTTTGACTGTATGGTAAGTGCTCATCAGAGCACTTACCATACATGCCTGCACACAGATCACATAGATCTGTTGTGCCGGCATCGATTGGCTCCCCCTAGAGCATCGGAAGTGAAATACTTTCACTTCCGATGCTCTTGCCATTAGAAGGGAAGCGCTGCCTGTACAGGCAGCGTTCCCTTCTACTGAGCCGATGGGGTCTCTCAGGAGAGCGACCACCATCGGCTCTGGGGAGCAGCATGGTGTTGTTAAGTGCCTCGCTGGCGAGGCACTTTAACAACACCGGAGATGCTTAGAAAGCGAACGATCGTTCGCTTTCTAAGCACATGTGTGCAGTGGGCGCAGCCATTTTTAAATGGCTGCTACGATCACTCCGTGGAGTGATCGTAGCGCGCCCCTGCACATTTGGGGGGTGTTGCACAATGCCTCTACCTAGAGGCATTGTAGCAACACCGTTAGAGTAAAGAAAGCGACCGCTGGTCGCTTTCTTTACTCAGTTTAGTGCATGACGTGCCAGGCACGTCACCTGTCGGCAAGTCCTCGATTTGCCGTGACGTGCCTGGCACGTCATCTGTCGTTAAGGGGTTAATATGCCCCAGTAAATTTGCCCAATAATATTCCAGTGTTATTTGCCATGTAATATTCCCCAGCCAATTTGCCCAATAATATGCCAGTCTTATTTGCCATGTAATATTCCCCAGCCAATTTGCCCAATAATATGCCAGTCTTATTTGCCATGTAATATTCCCCAGCCAATTTGCCCAATAATATGCCAGTCTTATTTGCCATGTAATATTCCCCAGCCAATTTGCCCAATATGCCAGTGTTTTTTGCCCCCCCCCCCCCCCCCCCCATCTCTTACCTTTTTCCCTGGTGGCTAGTGGCAGGAGGACTTCCCTGGTGGCTAGTGGCAGGAGGACTTCCCTGGTGGCTAGTGGCAGGAGGACTTCCCTGGTGGCTAGTGGCAGGAGGACTTCCCTGGTGGCTAGTGGCAGGAGGACTTCCCTGGTGGCTAGTGGCAGGCAGCATGGTCCCTGCTGCCTGTTTGGCCTCCCGGCGGTTGTGCCGACAGGTCACGTGACTGTCAGCACTTCCGTGTCGGCACACTGCACGGGGAGCCGAACAGGCAGCACGGAGGTTTCTCTGTGCTGCCTGTTCGGCTCCCTGTGCAGTTTTGCAGGCAGAGCGGAGGTGAGAGGGGATCTTCCGATCCCTTCTCACCTCCGTCTCTGCCTGCAAGCGCGTTTTTTTTAATTTATTTTTTAACACTGGCCCAGCGGCCGTGTTTTACAAACATTAGGGCGGCCTGGGGGGCAATTGCCTCCCTGCCCCCCGGCCCAGCCCGCCCGTGTGTGTGTGTGTTGTGTGTGTATGTATGTATGTATGTATGTGTGTGTGTGTGTGTGTATACAATTTTTGTGTGGTGAATCAGGGGGTTGTTTAACCCCTTGGCGACACAGGACGGACTAGGTCCGTCCTGTGTGCCGAGGCGTTAGTGACACAGGACGGACCTATGCTTCCATATGGAAGCATCGTACAATACTAAAAAAAAATGCCCGTCGGCATTTCGATCGCTCCGGAGATCGATCGAAATGCCGGTTTTAAAGGCACAGAGCCTTTAAAACACGTGCATTAAAAAAACGAGCATAGGAAGCGAATTTTTCGCTTCCTATGCTCAGTAAGTGTTCCTGATTGCCACGCAAGTCGAGGCAATCAGTAACACAAAAAAAAAATGCACGATCTTGGTCACTGAGTGACCAAGATGGCGCTGCCCTTCTAAGGGCAAGAGCACAGGAGGCAGGAAGTACCTGCTTCCTGTGCTCTCTGGCTGTCACACGGTTGCCTCTTCACAGAGGCAATCAGTGACTGCCAGGCACACTGACAGGCAGTGGGGATGTTCTGCTGAACATCCCCACTGACTGGTCAGATCAATATTAACCCTGTATAGACTGTGCAGATCTCTGCTCAGGAAGATGTGAGTGTGTTCTCACTTATTATTTGTTATCAGCACTTTTATGTGATATACTACACTATATTATTTCTGTTCTGTTTTGTTTTATTTTTTTCCCTTCGGATTGAATATTGAGCTGATTTACTTTAAGGCTGATTTACTTTAAGGTTAACAATTTATTATTTATTTTTCCTCAGTTGTGTGTTTTTGAAGTGTTGGGTCACAGCGCACGTTTTCACTTGTGTGTTGTTTCTATATTGATCTGACCAGTTATGATCTGTCTCCCTCTCTTCACATTTTTTTTTTTTTAGTGAGGGAGAGAGACAGATCAAAGTAAGTAAAAGTAAAAAAAAAAACAATAAACACACAACACAAAAATAATAAAACAATAAAAAAAATTTTATTAAAGCAATTCCCTGCGTTTAACCCCTTCCCTGCCACTGATCTTGCGTAAGCAGCGATCGTTCACATCAGCGCATTTATTTTTGCTGTTTGTGCATTTTTTAGGGGTTAATTTTTTTTGTACTGTGATTTATTATAGTACTACAAAGGCTTTTCTAAGAGTTATTAACCCCTTCTTTGCTGTCGATCACTGCTTACGCAATGATATTGACGCCAAAGCAATTTTTATCTGTCTGCATATTTTTTTTAATTTGTTTTTTTTTTTTTACACATACCCGCTAGCGGATTACATGTAAAGTAAAAGTATTTGAGTTTTTTTTTTTTAAGCTGTCTGAGCGCATAGCGATCAGTAACAGCGAATTAGTGGCAAAGGCGGTTTGGTGATTTCTAAATTAAGTTCACCATTCGCTCTGGTCAGATCAAAATTGGTCGGATCAATCTTCACAAATATTGATCTGCCTCCCTCTCCTCACTTACATTTTTGTGACGGAAAGAGACAGATCAGTATTAGTGATATAAAATAACATTTTATAAAATTGTAAGGTTTTATCAAAGCCATTCACTGTGTATTAACCCCTTCCCTGCCATTCATCACTGTATAAGCAGTAATCTTGCACAGTATGTTTTGCTGTCTGCACTTTTTTATGCATTAATTTCTTTGTACTGTAATGTATTACAGTACTAGATAGGCTCTTCTAAGAGCTATTAACCCCTTCTTTGCTCGAGATCACTGCTTACTCACTGATTCTGAGGCCGTGGACTCAGGGTTCGATGCGCATCTCACAAATGTTGCCTTCTAGACAAAAAACAAACCAACAAACCTATGCATGGGTGCTATCCCTGTACTCGGGAGATGTTGCTGAACACATTTTGGCAGTGACATATACCAGAATCTGTGAATTCATGCCTGAAGTACAATGCATGTGGAAAAAAAACTCCCAAAAAAGTACTACCACAAACTTTTACAAAGGCTGGTGGTAGAATTAGTACCTATACAGTATTAAAATACCACCATTTGAAATACCTTAGGATGTCTATTTTCCAAAAATATATGGTTTGATGGGGTAAAATTCATTGGACGGCTTAAAAAATGTTCTAAATGGAACATGGGCGCAGGCTGACTACATGTCAAAATTCCAGGTTGGAATTGCGCCCCCCCCTAAATGTGGGCTTTTAACCCCAAAACAAACCAACAAACCTATGCATGGGGGGTATCCCTGTACTCAGGAGATGTTGTTGAACACATATTGAGGTGTTGGTTGGCAGTGGCAAATACCAGAATCTGAAAATTCCTGCCTGAACTACAATGTGTGTGGGGAAAAAATGACATCCCAACCCTTTGACATAGGTTGGTGGTAGAATTAGTACTTGGAAAGTGTTAAAATACCACAATTTTAAATACCCTAGGATGTCTAGTTTTCCAAAATATATGGTTTGATGGGGTAAAATACTTTGACAGGCTTCAAAAGTGTCCCAAATGGAACATGGGCGCAGGCTGACTACATGTCAAAATTCCAAGTTGGAAATGCAACCCCCCCTAAACGTGGCCTTTTAGCCCCCAAACAACCCAACAAGCCTATGCATGGGTGGTATCCCTGTACTCAGGAGATGTTACTGAACACATATTGGGGTGTTGTTTTGCACTGACACATAACAGGATCTGTGAATTCATGCTCAAAGTACAATGTATGTGGAAACAAAACATTAAAAAATTACTAACCTAAAATTTGACAAAGGCTGGTAATAGAATTAGTGCATGGAAAGTGTTAAAATACTATCATTGTAAATACCCTAGGGTGTCTAGTTTGCTAAAATGTATGGTTTTGTGGGGTAAAATACACATTCTGGCTTCACAAATGTCCCAAATGGAACATGGGCGCAGGTTTTCTGTATGTCAGAATTCCAAGTTGGAAAACCAAAATGCGCACCTCTCAAATGTGGCCTTTTAACCACCAAATAATCTAACTAACCTACACATGGGTGGTATCCCTGTACTCAGGAGATGTTGCTGAACACATATTGAGGTGTTATTTGGAAATACCCCTTCACATTTTACGGTAATGTTTACCTAAATTGCAATCTATGTGAAAAATTAAAAAAAAAAGATTTTTTGCTGCAAACTTTGGCAAATATTGGTGGTAAAATGGCTACATGAAATGTGTCAAAATACCCCAAGTTAAATGCCCTAAGTGGTGTTGTTTTCAAAAATATGTACATGTTTGGGGTCATTCATGGATTTAGTACAGAAATCAGTGTTACAATGTCACTATCGCTAATTTTGAAAAAAAGGATTTTAACCCCTTGCCGACAAAGGGACGTGCCAGGCACGTCCTGGGAGAAACTCCCTTAACGACAAAGGACGTGCCTGGCACGTCCTGCATTGAATGAAGCGGTTTTTGCGATCAACGATCGCGAAAACCGCTTTAACAGTGCTGGTCTATTGCCTCGACATCGAGGCAATAGCCAGCACTGAAATTTCTATTTCGGGACCCCCACGATCGCCCCACGGAGCGATCGTGGGGAGCCATATTGACGGAGCATGCTGCTCCGTCAATATGGCTAAGTCCTCTGCCGGTCTGAGCTTTGGAAGTGAAAGTAACTTCACTTCCGTCGCTCTGAATATGCTACTTGACTACCCCTAGTGGTAGTTTAGTAGCATTGCAATGGGAAATATTTAAAATAAATATTTAATTAATTAAAAACAGGTTTTTTAGCTATATTAGCCTATAGGGTTAAAATTAAATATTTTTTAGCATAAGGGATAGGGTTAAAATTAAATTAAAGTTAAAAAATATTAAGGGATATAATAAGGATTAGAGTTGGGGTTAAATTTAGTGTTGGGGTTAAATTTTGGGTTCGGGTTGGGGTCAAAAGATCAATATAGGAACATTTAGAAACTATTTAGACAGGGTCTTTTTTAATGATTTTATTTGTGTAAATTATATTTTAGGTCAAAGTTAGAAAAAGTGTGTTTTTTTTAATTTTTCATCATATTTTATGATTTTTTTTTGTAGTAAATTATAAGATATGATGAACATAATGGTATCTTATGAAAGCCCTTCTTATGACTATAAAAACAATATATAATTTGTGTGGGTACTGTATGTGAGAAAGAAAAAAATTACAGCTAAACACAAACACCCTAGAAATGTCAAAACAGCCATTGTCACCAAGGGAAAGTCAAGGTGAAAATGTCTTGTCACTAAGGGGTTAAAATAGCTTTGCACTACTTATAGTTCTGGCCCTGTAACATGAATAAAAAAGCACAAAAACATAAAACATGGGCTATTTCTGAACTCAGGGCATATATTAGAAACTATTTAGCAGTGTTTTTTTGTTGTCTCTTGTACATGAGTATACGATTTTTCAAATAAAAATCATAAAAAAAAAAATTCATTTTTTTGCCTTTTTTTTTTTTTTTTTTTACGTCAAATGATATGCTATTATCAAAATAATGGTATCAAAAGAAAGCCCTTCTTATAACGATAAAAACGATATATAGTTTGTGCGGGTACACTAAATGAGACAGAAATAAATTACAGCAAAACACAAACACCTCAGAAATGTTAAAACAGCCCATGTCACCAAGCGTCGGACAAGCCAAAAAAGTCATGTCACTAAGGGGTTAATAGTTTAAATCCAGAGTCTGTGAGTTAGTCAATCAATCTGACATAAATAACATTAATTTTTTCTATGTGCTGAAATGGAGTTACTGGACTATCCCATGTGGCTTTAGCTTGTTTCATCCCCCTGCTAAACCTCTACACTTAATTTTTTTTTTTTTTTTTTTTAAATGTTTACAATTTTTTGAGAGCTTGGGTCTCCATGTCTGCCAATACAATGTGAATTCTTTATTTGGGGTGCTATTTAGAACTGATAATTATGGGGCAAGATTCTAAAAGTTTCTATGGTCATTTCTCTACTTTTAGAACTTTGTGCTAAAATTAACCATTTTATAAACAACCCCATCTGTTTCTTATTGGACGCTTCCCAGTCTTATAAGCTGCAGATGAAACGACATTGAACAAAAAAATAATTCAGTATATTTGGTATGCTGTTACCACTCATGACGTCAAAGGACTGTTCTGTATACAAAACTTTATTTTTTATTTTTTAAAACATGGTGATTTCTTATTGTGAAACATTTTAAGCCATTCGTTACAACTCTAAAGAACTACTTCTTGGAAAGGTTTTACAACAATTAACATAATCACTCTCAGCATGCAAATGACTACCATTTCCTAACTGTAAATTAAATCACAAAAGCATTGCACTTGAAAGCTTTGCTTTAATTTAGGCCTACTCCCTCCGACTCTATTTACATCACACTTGTGTAAACTGGTGCAATTTTACTTCTTTCAGGGGACAAGCCTTCCAACAAAAAAAATGCCACTTGATCTGTATTACTTTCTCTTGAGAGATCTTTTGCCATACAATAAGTGACCTGCCTTATAACATAACATAAAAAAATTGGAACATTGATGTTAATACAGCGGTTTACTATAATTTCTCCATTCTTATTCCAGTTACCTCTTTCCCTCCTCTTCCTCACCGTCGTTTGAAGAATATTACAGCAGCACTTGCTAGTATGTGTGCCAAAGCAGGACTCTATCCAATACTTACTGAATAATCAAAAATAAGGGAATGTGTTCAGTGTTCACTTTTTGTGGCGACATGTCAACCCAACCAGAGCAAAAGGAAAAACCCTGTTGGGTTGAAACGTTGACACTGATGGCTTTTTGCGGTGCCTAGCAAACGTCTTTATTTATTATCCTCCCCAAGGCAATAATCATTATTTAATTATTTGGCACTCCTAATAACTATATTTTCAATGATGCTTTGTCATAATTTGTCTGGCAGAGCATGATGGGAAATGTAGAGCACATTTCCTGTAGTGATGACTAATGTCTACGATATAATCCATTGTGGACAACCATGCTATGATAGTCTAGCAAGCTGAATATTTGTTCAACACCAGAGCAGTGATTGGTAATCTTTTGACAATCTTACATACTCATCTCACTGCTCCAATCTGTACGCCACTCAATTTTCTTTTTTCAAAGTCAGTATTTTGAAACCTGAAGTTTAACAGAACTTACTAGGGTGGGACTCTCATCAGGTGCTAAAGTTTTCCCTTCAAACACATTTACCATGTGTAGATTGTACTGTATTGATAACCAAAGGTGAACGGTCATTCAGACTACTGTGGTTGACAAGTAGAGTTTAATTTATATAAGGAGCACCCTGCAGGGCAGTAAGCTTTGAGGGCACCTTTAAGCATGTTAAGTGATCTCTTTTTTGCTCAGTTATTAAGTATCTTATGTCTGATGCATCCTATGCATGATTTAATGTTTTTAATTCTGTTCTAGTATTATGGTCTGACAAGGATGTAAAACAAGGGAGTGTCCCTCTTTATCTGTGGGTTCTGGTCAGCATACCTGTCTGGAGTTTTGTTGACAGAAAATAGTTTAGGCAACCATTTTATCTATTTATTGATTCTGCAATGGAAAGGCGGCATCTTCTCCATACAAATCCTAACGAATGTGCAAATGACATGCCTATAATAAGTCATGTGCCTATAACATCTTTCTATCTCTATATATATTTTTTTTCTCCTGTAGAAAGAGATGGGGTAAAATGATTTTTGTTGAGGACCATGGAACTTCTTATTAGTTATATACATATGTTTCTTTACACCCGTCTTGCCCCTGGATTGCCACATGGGCATAATAGGGTGTGACTGGCTGGCAGGTCTATAGAGAAACTGTCAGTAGCTTGGCAAGTGAATTAATAAGAGGGATTAGCAGTATCGGACAAGGGACCAAATTACCTCCTCCAGTTCTCAAATCCTTTACCACATGCAAGAAGAATGGGCTACCACATGCTTTATCCTGGCATGTTAGCAAATAGGTATACTTCATTTAATTCTCGGTTTTAAAATTGTAATTCTTTTTTGATGTTTAACTGAAAGATTACATACCAAGTGTTGGCATATAAATTCTTCAGTGAAAGAATACCAGTAAAGTACATTATTGAGTCCTCTTTGCTCTGTATAGCAAAATCAGGGAGCAGACATGTTTAAAATCTTCGGTCAGATCTTTGTTCAAATGACCCAAGATGTCAGTACCTTAATAGAGCAGTATGGAGTAAAAAAACTGTTTATTTACACTCTTCAATAAAGCATTTCTATTTTAAAATGCCATTAATTAATGTAATCTTTCAGTTAAACATGACTTAATATATTTGCTGACTGTTAATAATAATAATAATAATAAATATGTAATATTATATACAACCACAAGGCACACAATAAAATCAAATGGAACCTGCCCTTGTTGCTAGGTTACATGAATCCTAACCCTTCTGTTTTGTACTGGTCTGTAAACATTTAGTAGACACTGAATCAAATTCATTTTTGCAATCCATGTGTGAATGAAGCACAATGGTTTCAGACTGACAGAAAACAGTCTACCAAGTAGCTAAAACTGACCAATTTAATATACACACACACGCACACAAAACACAACAGACATCAGAACCTTAATCTCCAGCTTTATATTATACACCTTTCCAATGCCTGGTAGTGTGGCAACTGACATTGAGATACAGAGAGATTAGGGTGATGAGTCCCCACAACCCAGCTAGGGTTGCAACCAGACCGGTAAGAAAATTGCCTTGATGCCAATGTTAAGTCTATGGAGGCAGTATCATGCCTGGTATTTTTATGTAGAAAAGGTGGCAACCCTTCCTCCAGCAGTGCTTTAAGATCCTTGTAGGCAGGGGTAGACACCAACATTGCTATTTCAGTCATGAAATATCATATGCTTACTGGCCTTTTGGGTGGGCAATTTTATGATGACCTATGGACCTCCACGAACACGTTGCCTATCCCTGCTTGAATAGACCTTTTTAATTTCTGAATGTGCCTTTTTTGATTTTTAGGGCACCCTTGCTGTACACTGTAATTCACAAGTTGGGGAATTGTATATAACTTTCGGTAACATTGACTGCAGTGTTCAAATATAACTTTTTCTATATTTTGCTACAGAAAATGTTCGGTTAAATAGATACCAAGTAGAGCTAAAAAGACTTCAAATATAGAAACTATCTATGGCACTATTGTACTTAAGCCACATAAGCTATTACGTTGAATTAAATTACAATATTTTATGTGTAAATCCAGGTCTGGAGGGTCTGGAGGTGTCATGTAAATTTCTGAGTGGTTGCTACATAGTTCACAGCAGTGTTTCCCAACATGTGGTCTGTGGGCCATTTGTAGTCCGCGGTATTTTTTCAGGTGGTCCATGACTGCAGTGTCAATAATTTTCATAGACCCAAGATGGCTGAGAATATCGAAAAGCAGCACTCATGTGAGTACTGGGAAGGAGGTTTTATGTTTTAATGGGCAAACTGGTTGTGCATATTTTAATAGTCATCTGATATATATTACTAAAAATGGGATGATTCCTTAATTGGTCAAAATTTTAAAGATTTGAATTTGTCGCTAAGCTGTCGGATGTGTAGTGGTGGGCCACAACTCAAAAAAAGGTCTGAAACCACTGGTCCACAAGATTAAAGTAATTTTCCAAGGCCAGTTGATGCTTTGTAGTGTCAAAGACAATAGCACTCACTATATAGTTAATTAAACCAGTGTTTCTCAATTGGTGGATTCTGACCCCAAAGTGGGTGATGAGCTGGTGTGGAGTGGGTCCCAGACCTGTGCTTTTGATTGGGGGGAGGAATGATGATGCGATGCATGCTGCATTCACTGTCTGAAGCTGAGAAGCTCCCAAAGTAACTGATGGTGATTTTGATAGTGCTGCGGATATATCTTCCAGTAAACCCTCTAGGATTTTGAAGCAGCCAAGGTGGCTCCATTTACGTGTTGGATAAATTTTTTAAAATTCATCTGAAGTATGGGCTTGATGTGGCCGATACATAGCAGGTAGTGTTTAATGTACATATCTTTGTGAGCGTGGATTCTCAACTCTGGTCCAGCTGAAGACAATATATAGGAGCAGAATGGATATAGAACACACTCTGGGAGTTGATTTGTCTAAATCAGGGGTCCTCAAACTACGGCCCGCGGGCCAAATGCGGCCCGCCGAGCACATTAATCCGGCCCGCGGGGGGTGCTGCCGGCACCCCCAGTTGTTTACCTTTTTTTCTTTTTTCTTTTCTTGCAGCCGCAACGGATGCGGCTGCAGGAAAACAAAAAAAACAAAAAATCACCACGACCGGATGTGACGTTCGTCACATCCGGATCCGGTAACTGTGTTTCCCTCCTCCGTGCAGGGAGGAGGGAACACTGCGCGAGACGTCCGGCCGGGGACACAGCAGCTGGAGGTAAGTGATGGGGAAGCAGGGGAGGAGGGAGGTATAACGAGCATCTGACTGGCACAATATTCCTGGTCTCTGACTGGCACAATATTACTGGGCATCTGACTGGCACAATATTCCTGGGCATCTGACTGGCACAATATTACTGGGCATCTGACTGGCACAATATTCCTGGGCATCTGACTGGCACAATATTACTGGGCTCTGACTGGCACAATATTCCTGGGCATCTGACTGGCACAATATTACTGGGCTCTGACTGGCATAATATTACAGGGCTCTGACTGGCACAATATTCCTGGGCTCTGACTGGCATAATATTCCTGGGCTCTGACTGGCACACTATTCCTGGGCATCTGACTGGCACACTATTCCTGGGCATCTGACTGGCACACTATTCCTGGGCATCTGACTGGCATAATAGTACTGGGCATCTGACTGGCATAAAAATTACTGGGCATCTGACTGGCACAATATTCCTGGGCATTTTACTGGAATAATAGTACTGGGCATCTGACTGGCATAATATTCCTGGGCTCTGACTGGCATAATATCCCTGGGCATCTGACTGGCATAATATCCCTGGGCATCTGACTGGCATAATATTCCTGGGCATCTGAATGGCATATTATTCTTGGGCATCTGAATGGCATATTATTCTTGGGCATCTGAATGGCATATTATTCTTGGGCATCTGAATGGCATATTATTCTTGGGCATCTGAATGGCATATTATTCCTGGGCATCTGACTGGCATAATATTCCTGGGCATCTGACTGGCATAATATTCCTGGGCATCTGACTGGCATAATATTACTGGGCATCTGACTGGCATATTACTGGCATCTGACTGGCACAATATTACTGGGCTCTGACTGGCATAATATTACTGGGCATCTGACTGGCATAATATCCCTGGGCATCTGACTGGCATAATATTCCTGGGCATCTGACTGGCATAATATTCTTGGGCTCTGACTGGCATAATATTCCTGGGCATCTGACCGGCATAATATTCCTGGGCATCTTACTGGCATAATATTCCTTGGCTCTGATTGGCATAATATTCCTGGGCATCTGACTGACACACTATTCCCATTGAAATACTGGTAAGTTTGTTGATTTAACTTTACTTCATTTTAAATATTGTATTTGTTCCCGATTTGTTTCTTCACTGCAAAATAAGATATATGCAGTGTGCATAGGAATTTGTTCATAGTTTTTGTTTTTACTATAGTTCGGCCCTCCAACGGTCTGAGGGACAGTGAACTGGCCCCCTGTTTAAAAAGTTTGAGGACCCCTGGTCTAAATCAACCCAGATATTGAGACATTTTTCAGGAGCAAAATGCACCTCTGGCTTTCATTCTAATTAGCCGCACATGTTTCAGTGGGTTTTTAGCTCAATAGCACTTTCATTTTCACTTGCACTGCGATTACTGCACTATTCATTTTATGTTTGTTTACAAATTGTGGCATAATTTTATAATGTTTTGAAAATTAAATTATTTTTGGGTCGTGACTATATGACCAGGGACAAATGTGGGTCCTGGGTTTAGACCAGTTGAGAACCACTGCTCTAAACAATACAATCTACACACAACAACAAAAAAACACACACAACTAAATATTTTGATTTCCTGGCAAATTGGATTTTGTATTTGTAGATTTATTTGCTCAGTAGACTAGACTGGTGGTTGTGTGTGTATGCGCCCAAAAACTGGGTTGTTGGATTGCCTCCCTGTAAATGACTCCTACCAGAACACTAATCCATCCTTCCTCTGAGGCCAGTTACGCTGTGCATCACGCCACCCGGGTGAGGCTTACGCTACATCTTCCCCATGATCTACACCTGTGTTTTTATCAAAGGTCTGCTCTACACTCCTAATGCTGTCAAGTGTCCCTATATAAAATACAGAAGACCCTGTGCGTACACACCCATCATCCAGGATGTTTCATTCATCTATAGCCTAAAGGCAGTGATTATATATGTATACCCCCATTCAAGCTGATTAAGATTCTATATGTGAACTAGGAATCCAGAGGAATCTGTGCGTGCACCCCCAGCCTATAGGTTGACAATACGTTACACGTATATATATATATTCCCAGCACAGAGGATGCTGCTGCTGCTCACTGACCTTCAGATTCCCCTCTATGTGACACTAGTCGGTGCTGTCTCCCATGACGTCACTTGAGGACGTGCCTGTTTAAAGCTCTGGAGCCGCAGCTCCAGTGTGTGAGATCGAGAGAGAAGACTGCGTGACCTGCTACAGGTGCCTGGCACTCCGGGGAGGGATACCAGGTAAACGACGGGGTGACTAATAGGGTGCTGTGTGACTGGCATTACCATGGGAGTATATGGGGGATCAGAGGGTAATCTATAGCCAGGGGTGGGAGTTTCACTGGTACCCATACGACTTACTGTGTTTAGAGGGTGTTTCGGAAGTGGGTTTAAAGCATTGATGGGTAAACTCGGGCACTCCAACTAGTGTGGACTACAGTTCCCCTGATGCTCAGCCAGCATTTTTAGAACGACAGCTGAAGTGTTTATCGCTGGGTTTTGCGTTCATTTACATCATATGCCAGGAATGTGTTAACTTATTTATATCCTTAAGATTTGTGCGTTTCGGTTTCTTACTCTGTAGTGTTTTTTTTTTTCATAGAACAATAGATCGATACTTATGTCCTATGTTTCAATTAGAACAATTTGGGAAATTAACTAATTCAGATTGTGCCAACTATAACCTAAAATTGTGTGTGTAATATATATAAAAATGATATATATATATATATATATATATATATATATATATATATATATATATATATATATATATATATATATATATATATATATATTTTTTTTTTTTTTCTCTTTTGTGCCTATACACTATTATTATTTTTTTCCTTTTTGGAAGTTCATTGAAAGCATGACTGATAACAAATTGCAGCCACAGCTCCTCCTTCCATGAAAATTGGACTTGCTCCTTCTTGGAGCATGTTCCCATCCCACTTGCCTGGATGCCAACATGAAAATAATATTCCTTAGTCACACTACAGAGCAGGCCTAGGTAGGATTACAGCGGCAAATATCCAGATCAGCCCAATATAAACAGTAATACACAGGGAGCATCTCTAAATCCACCAGCACAACAGATGCTTTATTATTTCTTCCGTGGCCATCTAACCTTCTTGCCTGCTATCCTCCCCCACATAGCAGGTGGCTGCTGGTCACTTAGCAGGGGCTAATATAGGTCTAGCCATTTGCACAAAGCTTCTAATGCTTGCTGCGGCTGCAACATCTGTTATGTCTGAATTGTTGTTGTCACATTTTGGTCTTCATTATCTAATCCAATGTTTACCATTCCGCTCTTGTATCCAGGTTCATGCAGAACATTATCTTATTAGTGGATCAAACCACAGACCCATTCATAGGTTTCCATGGTAAATGCTTCAATTGTATTTTACCAAAGAATTGTTTGTTTTACCTTGATAAACTGTACTAATGCTGATACAATCCCCCACAATAAACATTTGGACAGTACACTCATGTAGGCCCACATGCTCAAACTTATCGTGAAAGAGGGTAGTTAAAATGATGGATGTTCAAATATATTAATATAATATATGTATAACCTACTATACAAGTTGTCTGTTTCTTTTATTTTCTTCAGATATGATTGCATATGCTTTGAATTTAGATGCAGATTTATGGGGCCCACCACTAACACAAGGTGTGTGTGTGTGTGTTTTTTTTTTTTTTTTTTTTTTGTCTTTTCCTTCCTCTCTAAGGAGTGCACCCAATCTCAGAGCATTTCTGAAAAAAAATTGTAGGTGTACTTTTTCTGGGGGGGTTTTCCAGCTGTTTGTCAGAGATTTAATGTATCATTATCATATGTCCACAAATGAGGGTATGTTGGAGGCAGCTTTATTGATCAACTCTAGTGAAGTAACGTTATACTTTCAGATGTCTGTCCTCCAACCCCTAATTTGCAGCCCACAGTACTGAGACCTTCAATATCTGTCTGCATCATTGATTCCTCCTTTTGACTTCTGTAATAATTTAAGTTCAGGAAAGCCTTGCCTTGAGGAATAGGTGGTAGGAACAACGTTTTGAGTAGTAAATGAAATCTTGATCCTGATTTTTTTTTTTTTTTGTGTGGTTCTGTGCCTCTTGTAGCTTCTTTTCATTATAAGGATGGAGAATACAAAGTGCACACACATGCTCTGCTTGTGGAATGGGACAAAGTGTGTTGCTATGAAAAACTAGGCACCCTTCCAACTGAAAGGGCAATAATCTAAAAATAGATTATTTGGGCCAGGTTATTTTTGGTGTATTTTAGTTTATTTCTTACAAGGTGTTAATGTCACTGAAAAGAACATGCTCTCTGCCCCAGGAGATAATTCCAGAATGTGGACAAGAAGCATTCCTGACAGAGGACCTCTGCATAAAGCCAAGAATGGGATATATAACAGCAAGTGCAGGGTCAGACTGACAGTTTTGTTTTTCCCCCTCCCTCTCTTCAAATGCCCTGGAGTTCAGCATTAGAATCTCCAGCTGTTGGACTGCAGCTCTCATTACACACAGGCATCATGAATGTGATGGGAGTTGTAGAGCTGCAGGGCTACCGGTGCAGGACATGTAAGATGGGGAGAGCTACAGTAATTCCCCTCAGCCAAGCAATATGGAAAGTGGTACTGTGCTCAGTTGCTGCAGTGCTACTTGGAAAAATCTAATAAAAACATTTTTTTTGTAGTATTATTCCTTCTTTGCTAATAATTTGGGTGCCATCTTGATGCCAAGTGTTAAGCAAATAATCATGGCCAGTCAAATTTAAAGTCAATAAATTACCCTGGAAATAGTCCTCCATTTTGCAAAACTCTAAATGTCCATTTGTAGGTTAGGTATGGTATGGTATTTAATAGGATTACAATACAGTATTCTTATAGTTGTGATACATTCTGATCTCGGCTACCCTATCAGAAGGAGTGTTACCTCCTTCCCAGAAGGAGTGTTTACATATCTCTCCTAGATACCGTATTTGCTCGATTATAAGACGACCCCCCAAACTTTGGATATTCCATTAGGAAAAAAACTAAAAGCCTGAATATAAGACTACCCTATAGGAAAAAAGTTCAACTTGTATATATTCACATGTAAATTGCTTTTTTAATAAAAAATTATGATATAAAAATATATATAAAAATATGTCTCTGTCTCTTAACCCCCTCACTCCCCTTGTCTCTGTCTCTTAACCCCTTCCAACCCCTTGTATCTTAACCCCCTCCCTCCCCTTGACTCTGTCTCTGCCCCCCTGTCTCTCTGTCCCCCTCCCTCCCTTCCCCTTACCTTGATCCCTGGTGGCTAGTGGGGGCAGCCGGGGGTTGTCTGCACGATACTTGCAGACATCCTCCATGCTGCCCGACACGGCAGTCTATTATGACGGACAGCTGTCCGTCATAATAGTCTGCCGTGTCGGGCAGCATGGAGGATGTCTGCACGTATCGTGCAGACAACCCCCAGCTGTCCGCTTTTCCCTGGTGGCTAGTGGGGCAGCAGAGGATGTCTGCGCGACGAGCGCAGACTCCCCTGCTGCCGCCAGGCACGCTCGCCGGGACTTCTGTGACGAAAGCGGAAGTACCCGGCTTCTTCACAGAAGCCCCGGCGGTCGTGCCGGGCGGAAGCAGGGGAGTCTGCGCTTTCCCCTGCTGCTAGAGAGGGGGATCCAGGTCCCCTGCAGCTCTGCTGGGGACCTGGATCCATGTTTTATAATCTGACCTCAATTTGAGGTCAGATTATAAGAAGACCTCGATTTATAAGACGAGGGTTAGTTTTCAGATTTTTTTTTCTGAAAAAAACCTCGTCTTATAATCTAGCAAATACGGTAATTGGGTTGAGTTCCAGCTGGCAGTGGGTAGTCTTGATAGGAATCATAACATATTCTTTGTATGTGCCTCTGTACCTATATACTTTGTTAGAATAAGCACATCTGAAACTGAGATAATACACAATCTTTTAGATTTTGATCTGGAGAAAAGTATGAAAGACTGATCCTATTAAAAACTTGCAAACTCCTCCCTTGGGTGCTACCCCTATTTGCACATGTGGTCGTTTATTCCTTTCCCTAACGCAGTTTTGTGTTTGCATCACAGATCTCAATAAGACTGTTGCACCTGGGGCTTAACAGGAGTTACGTCTATTTTTTCCAGTACAGCAAGATACAATCTTGATTTCACATAATGAATGTTTAAAAAGAACAAGTTTTGCAAACTGCTACTTAAAGGGGTTGGAACAAACAAAAGCAAACCTATTTTCTAAACCAAGCAATTTATTACTTTGAACAGAGTGCGAAATTAGCAAAACTTTTTCTACTTCATTATTTTATAGTCATCTCAGACTTTTTCTATAGTGAACTAGATAACGGCTGTGCATTATTCTTGTGTAAAAGGAGATACTTTCTACAAGTGAGCACTGCAAATGTCTTTCTGGTTCATGCTTTAGAAAGTTTGTATTGCAAACCGTTCAGTCATAACTTTTTATTTTTAACAGAGTCAGAGCAAAATGATATAAATGAGTCACCCCTGTTCTAGGGGGAAATTAAACCAATAAATAGATATTAAAAGTGACACTTTAAAAATAAAGACGATATACAGTTTAAACACCACCAAATGTATCCAAGCTAGTTTTGATACCTGGAGTGCTTCTATTAAAATATTTGTGAAAATAATTATTTACAATTGCTCAGAGTTTCTATTAATTTAAAGTATTCAAAATAGAAAAGGTAATAGTGCTTTAAATGAAAAACTACAGTACAACGTTTTCATTTTAGCCACTGCTCCCCTAAAAGTGTGTGTGTGTGTGCCATTTGAAATGTTGTTGTGAACTGTACAGGGTGGCTATACAGCTCTGTTGCTGGTAAAGGATTTCTAATAAAAACAATGGCAAATATCATCCTAAAATGGTGGAAGGGCCATAAAGCAGACTATTACATCTGATTATTTTCCACACAAGTAGGATTTCTTTGTTTTTATTCACTGGTTGCAGGTATAATGTGAAATCTGAGAATCTAGCTGTCTGGACTACATTTCTATAATTTATAGTCCTATATCTGTTCCTGTGACCTTAGCCTTACTAATTATTACAGCATCAGCTGGCAGGAAGAAGTAATAGTCACTCAATAGCAATTACTGATTGCCAAGAATACTAGGCCGCAGCCCAAACCTTTTGAAAGATTAATAGAAAGTAGGAGGATAAACCATGCTCTATTTAACATTTCATGGGAAACCACTGTCAAAGGTAGAATTTTATATAATTGTATATATAAAATTTTGAATGTCAAATCTTTTTTGTTTGCATCCCCCCCCCCCCCCCCCTGCACTGCATGCCCCTCCAGCATTTATTTTAATATATATAAAAAAAAAAATATATATATATATATATATATATTAATTTCAAGTAACTAGAATGGCCCCCTGGCACTGTGTTCTCATTTAATAGAGACGGTTGCAAATTTTCTAACATCAATTTAGTATTAAATACTGGATACACCATAAAGAGAGAAGGGAATGGATGTCTGTTTCTACTATATTATAATTTTATTTTTCTTCTATAACTGCCTATTTGAATGCACCCAGCTCTATTGTTTCACTGGCAGGAAATTTCATCTCTACTCATGGTGACCTGAGGAAATCAAACATTAATCCACTATGGGATTAGATGCAATTTAATAAGGTCCAATCAGCCTGTCTGTTTTTATTTTTGAGGTGCATGACTCTTTGCAGTGATTTGGGCATATGGTTTTGTATGACAGACCCTAGAGTTAATGTCAAGGACGCTACACTAGATCAAGCAGACCATGTCTAAATATAGAAAAGGGCAAGGGTCTCATATACCCATAAGTATTCCCCAGAATACACAAGAATGTGACCCCAGGATAGAGTTCATTAGGTAGGAATTTAAAGGCCAAGTGGTAACCTCATTTGTGATATTAAGTCATCAATTCCTAGTTTATAATCTATTGATTTAGAAGGTGTAAAGAAGTTATCACAAAGTTCAACAAGGATTTGAAGAACTATACCACTGTGCAAGTGTGAGCTATTGCTTTAAATTCAAATGTAAATAACTCCTGCAATACAGATCTCTTCCCAAACAAGACTCTGTAATATGTTTTTCACATTATCTGGAGCCTCCAACTGTTTTAGCATTATGCACTCTTGTTCTACTATCCTCTTCCTCTGTGTATAAAATGCTTGTCAAGTGAAGGTAACCTTGGCACTGCAGATGTTTTTGAACTACATATCCACTGATGCTCAGTGGGACAAATGAGATATGTAGAGACTTAACTGCAGTGCCACAGTTAGTTCTTCTCTCCCATTACAGATTTATGTTTTCATTGGTAACTTGCTGAATCTTATTTTAAAGCGAGAGATTGTTGTAAGTCTAATGTGACCACATTGCTGCAATTCTGAAGCAGGAGATAATTGCAATATTTCTTTGATACATTATGTAACTAATCCAATGACTCATTAAGTGGATCAAATGTTGATCAAAAGAGTATGATTTGTATGTTGTTTGTTTATTTAAATTGCTCTATCAAAATCTGAAAATGAACAAATTCCCTCCTTTTTGTAACATGGGTGTTTCAGACCTGTGGCACCTACTACTGATACAATAGATTTTTTTTTTCTTTAAATAAAGTTAATTTAAAAAAAAAAAAAAAAATGTCCGGTGTAAAAGTGGAGCAATTTTCATAAAACCAAATAGATGAACGGAATTGTTTTGAACCCTGGAATGATTCATTGCTTGTGATTTTCTTGCAGAAGGTGAGATTAGTGCACCATGGGAGCAGTTGTTGTGGATGATAATCCATCCAATGTGAAGGCCCCGGATGGTGGATGGGGCTGGGCTGTCCTGTTTGGCTGTTTCGTGATCACTGGATTTTCATATGCTTTTCCAAAAGCTGTCAGTGTGTTTTTCAAGGAACTCATCCGGGAGTTTGGTATTGGATACAGTGACACGGCATGGATCTCATCCATTCTCCTTGCAATGCTGTACGGGACAGGTGAGGAGCTATCCACTATAGAAACTCATAACAACTACACAAAAGCCAAATCATAGTTTTTCCTGAAATGCTGCATAGATCACTTACCTGGCTGCTTCCTCATTTGTTGTGGGCTCAGGGAGGGGACCTGGAGAATGAAGCTGGCATGATACACATGGCACACCCTGATACAATGCATGCATCAGGGTGCCAATACATTCTCTATAGCCGCAGGGTTATTACAACAACCTGTCCACAGACTTGTTAGGGTGTCTGTGTCATATGATGATGAGCCAAAAATTATCTGACATTTTTATTTGAGTCTACTTTTGATTTGTGCAGCTGACAGATCTATAGTTCCCTGGGAAGCATACAAACCTTTTTTCCCTTTTTATTGTTATAATCATTTTTACACGTATATTTGGGGTGGTTGTTACAAAACCAACATTATCCGCCTTATTAACATTGCTAGGAAATATGGAAAATATATATATGATTATGATCAATGGCCTGGCACTGCATGCTGAGAACATAATTGAGTGCTTTTGCATGTATAGTTAAACTGTGTTGTGACAATATCCTAGATGTGTGTTTGCACCAGGAACAAACACTCCTTTGCCCCTGGGTAAATGAGTTGGCTTCAGGAACAGGACTGATTATTCTGGGAAACGTCTAGTCCGTCTAAGATTAGGACAGTTATCCAATTAAGACCAGCCTATCCTTGAGAGTGACTACTAAGTGAAACCAATGACTGAATAGCAGGAAAGATAGCTGAACCCACTTCCTTCTGCAGTCAGCAGTTAAAGGCACTGGGATATTGTCCCACTTATTGTGTTAATCTGTTGTGTGTAAACCATACAGATTAATTCACTGGAACTACTGCTGCTATTAAGCACTGCTGCCTGCAGGAGCTTGTGTTGAAAGCCAATTTAACATTCGTGGAGACGTCTGTTTTGGTCACACCTGCCTGACCTCTCCCTTAATCACCTTTTGGGTACCAAAATCTGTAGCCATTTACCTAATGATGTGTGATCCCTGGATTGCATTAATTAGATGTCGGGACTTTTTAGTAAACCTGGATCTGTATGAATAATCCATGCTGTATTAATGCTAAGATTTCTCTTCTGATTTTGATTACTGACTGTAACTTCTCGAGTTCCTCCTTTTTATGGTTAAGAACATGACCACTTGTTACTCAATCAAATGAGCTTTTGTAATCTCCTGCCTTCCTGTTATTGTGACGCATGAACACAGAAGTCTGGGAGTTCCTTGTACATCTGTCTTACAATAGATGTCACAATGTAGTCAAATGCATTCTATCTGGGAATTACGATATGAACAGTATATTGGGCTTAATTTTTAAAAGAATCTAGAGATAATGAGTCACAGAGCTAGAATGGTGCCTCTTTCTATAGAAAAAAGAACTTTTCAGAAAAAAATCTTCATCAGCAAGTCACCACTATGGTTTACAGCTGACATTATAGAGTTGGGGAATATATGAGGTCACTGTGTATGCATAGTAAAAACCCCATAGACTGATCACTGAAAGGATCTCATCAGCCACCTAGAGACCTGTATGCAACGGTTGAGCTGTTCTTTTGGTCAATTATGGGTTTACACATTAAGGGGCAACATCCCAGGGGAAAGGTTCTTTAAACTTAAACAGAAATTAATGCAATTTCTGCCATTACCATCACATTCCTGGCACCCATACCAAATTACTACCATATCCAGGATCAAAACTAGAGCCTGTAACAATGGTCACTATTTCAAGCTGCTAATATGTATACGTTTTTATTAATAAACATGAAGATTTATTCCCTTTTTATTTTTGCATTGTTTAATACCCTTAAACAAAACCAAATCTGGCTTTCACCTTAATACACGCCAGTAATACTGGTCTCTGAGAAGTACTTGCTGTTTTTAGGGATTAGGGAAAGAGATAATGATCTGCACATGAGCCGATCGGCTAGAGTATATCTGTTCATGGAACACCACAGTGATTTCAGTTCTTGAAGATGAATATTATTAGTTAGCTTTGTAAGAGGAACAATCTATTTTATTCATTTTATAGCACACCAGCACATTATAGTAATATACTTGGTACAGGGTTTTCTAAGACTTTGACACGTAAGGTTTTAGGAGAGAGGGTAATAAAATTGAACAAAACGGTTTTGAGCAAAATGCACTGCAAATGTTGCAAAGACCCCTACAGGTTGAGTGAGGTAGTGCACAAAGTGGAAGAAACCATATTAGTGCACCTCCTATAAGGGTTTGGTAAATGCTGGTGATTTGACTGCTGTTGATCTGAAAACCACAGAGCTCACAATCTGACTGTTTGGCTATTTTTTTCTACTGAGCAGGTCCTCTCTGCAGTATCGGTGTAAATCGTTTTGGGTGCCGGCCGGTAATGATGGTTGGTGGTCTTCTTGCATCTCTTGGGATGATTTGTGCTTCATTTTGCACCAGCATAATCACAATCTACCTCACTGCTGGAGTCTTAACGGGTGAGTACATAGACTGTTATTAGAAAAAGCTCCCTTAATGAGACTGTTCACCTAAACATTGCCAATACTCAGAATGTAGAGAATGAAAAATGATATGAAAATAAATTCATTTTCATATCAAACAATATGAGGCCATAATCAGGAGACTCCTTTAAAACCTAATTTTTGTCTTAGTTTATGAATTTACATGTAATTTGGTAACACACTGGCCTTGTTCATGAACGGGGGAATCTGAAACTTGAGGCCAAAGTAGCTAAGTTGGAAACATCCTTCACTTTAACTTGGAGAATTTTTCCAACTCTGCAACTTTGACCCCAAGTTTGAAATTGTGTAAATATTAAAGACTACCACAGTGCTTTCAGCACCTTCAAAAATAGTTATGCACCTTCCGTAGCAGCTGCACAAAACAGCGTTTATCCACCTCCGGTCTCAACCTTGCCGGGCATTGCAAACCTCAACAATAGTACATGAAAAAGGAGAAGCAGCAGAGAGGCGGGATCCTTGGATGTATAGATTTAAACGGTGTTTATTAAATTTTCATAAATACAGCTTCAGATCACAGGACCATAAACGAACACTCGCCTTGATTGTTTCGAGCCTGCTGGCCCTTGGTCACAATTTTGTGCCTCCACTCAATGTCTAATATAGTATCGGCTTGTTGTTAATTGGCAATTAAGGGTTCAAAACAGACCTCTGTTTGCCCCGGAGTCTCAACCTGAAACATCCACCAAAAAAAGAGAAACCTCTTTAGAAAGATTTCTAACTGTGCTAACACAAACATGAATAGTTTGTTACCCCAATTTTACATTTACCCTGATGGTAATCAAGAAGATACTTTTGAAAAAGTAAAAGGGGAAATATCCTATGCGAAATGTTACAATATATTGTTGTTGGAATATCCTGCGTTAACCGTTAAGATATATAAATGATGTAATATGTATACAATAAAGATTTTAAATTTAATAAAAACCATTTAAATCTATACATCAGAGGCTCATGTCTCCCTGCTGCTTCTCCTTTTTCACGTGCTTACATTGGAAATTCCCTGCAATTAAAGCCCAGTGTGTGTGTGTGTGTGTGTGTGTGTGTGTGTTTAGATTTATAAGCTTTTTACCACTTTCCTAAAATGGTGACTACCCCCAAAAGCATGAATAGGCCAATAGTTTGCCATTTGCAAATCATAAACTAAAATATTTTGAATATCCCATTATTCCCTAACGGCGCTAAAGATGAATGCCCCTAAAAAGGCAATTTTGTGTTTGTGACAGGCAGAAACAAAAAGATTCCAATACCATGCGATGTTACCCATGATGTTGTAGAAGTGTGACTGAACCCGGAAGTTCAAGCATTGAATTTCGGGTACATGTAACCAAGACAAGGGTTTTTGCCGCCCTAGGCAAAGAAAGTGTTGCCCCCTCTGTGCAGCTTTGCCCTGTCATGTAGCTGACACTTCACTTTTTTCACCACTAACTCCCATCATTCCATAGTTGGCATGACGCATAGATGACCCTTCTGTTCAGAGAATATTCCGTGACCTCCTCACGGTCTTCTGGGCCATATATTTTTGGATGTCTGTGGGTTAAAAATATATTTTTTCCTACTTTTCTGTCCACTATACAAACTCTGCCACTGTGTACTATTGCCAATTTCATGCCTTGCATGTACGTGTCTTGCCCACCTCTATAATGTAACTGCAAAACCAGTATCTATTTACATATAAATTGCCTTACTTTCATCCCCCCCCCCCCCCCCCCCCCCATTTTGTGTGTTTAATGTCAACCACTCTTTTGTTACAGGTTTAGGTCTGGCACTGAATTTTCAGCCGTCTCTTATCATGTTAAATCGTTACTTTGACAAACGCCGGCCACTGGCAAATGGACTGGCAGCCGCAGGAAGCCCGGTGTTCCTCTGTATGCTGTCTCCTCTTGGACAGATACTCCAGCACGAGTTTGGTTGGCGAGGGGGTTTTCTCATTTTGGGTGGGCTGCTTCTCAACTGCTGTGTGTGCGGAGCTTTGATGAGGCCCCTTGAATCCCCAAGTAAGGCAAAAGAAGTTGTTGTGAAAGATCAGAAACCCAAAAAGCTTCTTGATTTCTCAGTGTTCAAAGATCGTGGGTTTGTGATCTACACACTTGCTGCTTCAATTATGGTGTTGGGTCTCTTCGTACCACCTGTATTTTTTGTAAGCTATGCCAAAGACCTCGGCACCGAAGATACCAAAGCAGCGTTCCTCCTGAGCATTCTTGGGTTTGTCGATATATTTGCAAGACCCACGTGTGGTATAATTGCAGGAATGAAGTGGGTTCGACCACGGTGCGTCTACCTCTTTGGATTTGCCATGGTGTTTAATGGCTTTACAGATCTGATGGGTTCTATGTCGGACTCTTATGAAGGCCTTGTGGTCTTCTGTATCTTCTTTGGCATTTCCTACGGGATGGTCGGTGCACTGCAATTTGAGGTCCTGATGACTATTGTCGGCACACACAAGTTCTCAAGTGCTATTGGTCTGGTGCTTCTTGCAGAGGCTTGTGCTGTTCTCATTGGTCCACCATCTGCAGGTAAGTCCATTTTGAATTGCATAGGTATGAAACTGCATAAAAAAAAATGTATGCTCTAGCAAAACTTAAACTGAGTGTAAAACCCTGCCCTGAATACTGCAAGCACCCATACTCCACTGTTTGGTGTGTGCCGGTTGTTTTTGATTTTTATTTAATCCACTGTGGCAGGGATAATAGGCAGAACTATTGGGATACAAGCAAAATGTGGGGAGAAGTGGTAGTGTAAAGTCACATATGCTTGACCAGAGGGCCCCTATTGTTGCTTTTGGCATGGGGTGGGCATTCATGTTGGGGAAATACTAGATGCAGTCAGCTATAATGCAAAGCCAGCAAATTAAGTGCATTATTATAATGATTATTGTAGTTATATTAAATTAACTAGAAGTTCATTACATTATACTATTCAGGGATCATCCTTCTTAGTCGCTCGTTGGTCAGATAACGCTGATCCTACACAGCCGACTGTCCATAGCACACACAGACACTGTTCTCGCCCTATAGTGTGTGTGTGTGTGTGTGTGTGTGTGTGTGTAATATATATATATATATATATATATATATATATATATATATATATGAGTTTCTTATTGCGATGCTCCCTGATGAACTGAAACTATTTTTGAAAACTGTTCTAATAAACTATATTTTATTTATTTTTTTGCAGGGAAACTTTTGGATGCAACTGGAAGATACATGTTTGTATTCATTGTTGCCGGTGTTGAAGTTGTGACGTCTGCTTTGGTACTCACGGCAGGAAATTTCTTCTGCATCAGGAAAAAAAGTCCGGAAGTGGAATGTAAAGAAGAGATCGGGGAAGTACGAGAGCTTGATAAAGTGGAAGATAAAGCTACAGATAATGACAAGGTGGAAGCTGCAGAGGTCGAACAGTTTCTGAAAGATGAAAAAGAAAAGAATGGCGAGGTGGTCACAAACCCAGAGACTTGTGTGTGAACAACCTAGAGCGATTCTGTTTTTGTAGGGATAGGGAGTGTGTGTTAGGGCTGTGCCAACTATTCATCGTTTCAAATATATTCAGAAAATGAATTTGGCAACAAAATCCCATGTGTCCTATGGAAAGAATTGTCCTTTTAAATGATTTCACAGATATTACGTTCTAGTTGTTCATGTAAATGGTTTTATATTTTAAACTTGTGTTTTTTTTAGTATCGGACATCAATGTTTCAGTCCTGATGTTTGTTTTTACGTGTGGTTTCTATTTATATACTTTTTGTGACCTTTGATTTCAGAGTTTTACTTGGTATTGCACTGGAAAGTGAGTAAATGATTATATAAAACATATTTTTTTTAAAAAAACAGGTTTGTGCGTATTTCTTTCCCACCAATGGCTCAATGGGCAACATCAGCTCCCCTCAAAACCAGCAAGAGGATGATTTTTGTCAAGTAATGAGGGATGAGGCATAAAATATCATATTGACCAAGTTGCTAGTGTGCCTGTGCACATTGGTGAATATAGTCTGATGGATGATGTCGTAATGGAATTTATTAAATATGTAAAATGACTCCTAGGCAGTCTGTATGTTAACTAGACTTTTGCTGTTTTTTTTATTTTTATTTTTTTCATCCGTTTTTAAAATCTATCTTGAAAACCCTGAGAAATCCAGTCTGTCTTGGTTTTAAAGGACGATGAGACTTTTTTATTTTTCACTTGTGCTATAGCACAAGTGAAAAAGTTGTTGTCTGTTGTGTGAGGATATACTGGTATGTACATTTGCTTGAATATGCAACTTTATCCTCTGACCAGCAGCTCCCATAGGAAGCCAGCAGCCCAGTCTGGTCAAGTGATTGGCTTTCTGCCCTTGGTTTTGCATGGGATCAGCAGGGGAAACCTGAACTACAATAGTTTTTTTGCTGCTCTTACATTGTCTGCCTTCCTTTTTTAAGTCCTTTTGAAATAATTACTCCTTAATCCAGAGTTGTAACTAGAAACCACCAGGCCCCGGTGCAAAAATTTCCTAGGGGCCCCCCGACCCAACCATGCAACTCCACCCCAGAAATGCCACTAACATGCCTCCCAACTGTTCCACTTTGTGCCTGGCCTTGTCTTATATCTAGGATAGCCTTCTACCTATCCCATGCATGCTTAAACTCCTTCACTGTATTAACATCTACCACTTCTGCTGGCAAACTATTCCATGTATCCACTACCCTCTCAGTAAAATAATACAAAGTTTCTGACCTCCACTGTATTAACCTCTACCATTTCTGCTGGAAGACTATTCCATGCATCCACTACCCTCTCAGAAAGTAATATTTTCATTAATCCCTGGTCTCATCTTATATCTAGAATAGCCTTATGCTTACACTCCTTCACTGTATTAACATCTAACACTTCTGCTGAAAGGCTATCCCACACATCCACTACCCTCTCAGTAAAGTAATATTTTCATTAGTCCCTGGCCTTCTCTTTTATCAAGGATAGCCTTATGCTTATCCCATGCATGCTTAAACTCCTTCATATATTAACCTCTCATCCACCACCCTCTCAGTAAAGTAATATTCCTTTTCTGGACACAAAAAAAAACATTAAAATATTTCCAGCCTTTTCAAAAGCTTGAGGTGGACCCCAAATATATGTATATAACTAGCTGCATGTATACTTATATGAACATTTTAATATTATATTTTACTATTTTCATATGTAATGAAAATGTTATTGAAAAATTGTTAATTTCTTATTTTTATTATGTTTCCCTGCACCCACATTGCACCTAAAGGTCTTAACACAGCACTATACAGTACCCACAGCACTTGGCTTGTACTCATATTGCACCCACACGATTTGGCATGCTGCAGTATACATTTTCCCGCCAGAACATACCACAGTGTCACTTTGTCCCACTGAACTGCCCCTGCAGAACATGCCACAGTGTCACTTTCCCCCATAGTACACGTTATTTTGCCCCACAGAACATGCCACAATGTTCCTTTTACCCCATAGTACGTTATTTTGCCCCACAGAACATGCCACAGTATCAATTTGGCCACAGCCAATTTGCCCAATATGCCACAGCCAATTTGCCCAATATGCCACAGCCAATTTTGCCCATTTGCCAGTGTTATTTCGCTCATTTGCCAGTGTTATTTCGCTCATTTGCCAGTGTTGTGTGCCCTCAATATGCCAGGATTTAGCCATTTAATATTACAGTATTTTGCCCCTCGATATGCCATTCCTTTCCCGTTTTAAAATGCCAGGATATTGCCATTTAATATGCCAGGATATAGCCACTTAATATGCCAGGATATAGCCACTTAATATGCCAGGATATAGCCATTTAATATTACAGTATTTTGCCCCTCGATATGCCATTCTTTTCCCGTTTTAAAATGCCAGGATATTGCCATTTAATATGCCAGGATATTGCCATTTAATATGCCAGGATATAGCCACTTAATATGCCAGGATATAGCCACTTAATATGCCAGGATATAGCCAATTAATATGCCTGGATATATCCACTTAATATGCCTGGATATATCCACTTAATATGCCAGGATATATCCACTTAATATGCCAGGATATTGCCAATTAATATGCCAGGATATTGCTGATTTAATATGCCAGGATATTGCCCCTCAGTATGCTCGTTATGCCACCCTCCTCCCCCCTTCCCCAGCCAGTACTTACCTCCATGCTGCTGTCTCCCGGTGCAGGTCCGTGGCTGTGAAGGAAGCGTTGTGCGCTCCCCTCCAGTCGCGCGGATCAATAAAGTTTGTTGGGAAAAAAGCTGCTGCGACCCCTGCACCAGTGGTAGGTACGCCACTGCCTTAATCCCTATTCCTAGATGGTGAGGTTTCCACCTTATTTTATACTTTGCCTTTAGGTTTTGATGCCCAAGGTGCGTTATTTTGCACTTATCCACATTAAATATCAGTTGCCACAGCTCTGACCATTTTTCGAGTTTGGCTAAATCATTAGCCATTTGGCTTATCCCTCCAGGAACATAAACCCTGCTGCAAATCTTTGTGTCGTCCACAAAAAGGACATGGCTTACCAACAAGACCTTCTGCAATACCACTAATAATATTATAGAGAATGGGTCCAAGGAACCTTGCCCAAGGAATGTAACATCCCACTGGTATCAAGACCTTATTCCAAATATCCTCCACTAACTACAGCTCTCTGCCCCACATAGAAGGCTCATCATTAAACTGCAATCAGTGTCAAAAGCCCTACCAAAATTTAGATCAGCAATGTCTATAGACTGCAAAACCATAATCCGATTATTGTTTTGATTGGATGACAAAAAAAATGATGATTAAAAAAAGTTTCTCCGAAGAAAACCAATTTTTATAATCCTGAAACCCATGTGATCTTTAGATGTTCAACAATCCTATGCTTTAACATTGTTTTCTTTCCATGAATTTGTCCAATACTGGCTAATAGTTGCTCCATACTACCTTTTGTGTTAATTGGAATGCTATCTCCAGGAGACACTAGACTTGTGCGTCTGTTTTCGGACTAATGCATTTTCATCCATTTGTAAGAACAAAAGCGAAATGAACGAAATGAATTTGTCCATTCGGATGCCAACAGCCACTCTGATATGCTGAATTCGAAATTCGTCCCAATTTCGGCTTACGTTATGTAATGTTAATGTATGTAATGCTAATAGATACATAAGCTGAAATGGAGTCGAATTAACCTCATTGTCAAATTGCACAGAACAGAGTAATCAGACATTCAGTATTCATATCGGATTAGATTTTATTCCTCATAAAATGATGACTGATCTGTGGAATTCGTCCATTCAGCAATTCGGTTTAATTTTGACACATTTTCATCGAATTCAGTTGTATATATAACTAAGGTGGATATTTCACTAAAATTTGAATTTGGAGGTCGACCTTTAACTTCGAATCTTAGTCAATAGACTCAATATCGACTTTAGTTGTTGTATTGTAATACTATTAGCATTACATACAAATTGAATGAATGGACGAATTCCACAGCTCAGACATAAGTATAAGGTGGGGGAATTTTTTTCAGTCTGAATAAAAATAATCCATATCCTGTTTGTATTTGTCAATTTTGTATAATGTATTACTAAGCATTTTGATAATTATGGATGTGAAATTTATAAACTTTTTTTTTTTTAACTTGTAATTTATTTAAAAAAAATTCACATCCATAATTATCAAAATACTTAGTAATACAATCTATGTTATATGTTAAATGTTTATATACACTGACGTTGCCTCCAATTCACTCCTTGTTTTTACTGTTATCTGTTTCCTTAATAGTTTATGGCCCTCATTTAGTTTTTCTCAGTTTTTTTGTGTGTGCAATTTTTTTTCTTTTAGCTATATTAATTATATTCTTTTCATGTATTAGTTTAATTACATTTAACCCCTACAGGCCTGTGCTGTTATTCTGATTGCTCAGTGCTGCCTGGTTGTGTCAGTCTACCTCCCAGGGATACTGTCATGTCAAAGCATGCATGAACCATATCATTAAAGGGTATACTCCACGAGAGAAATTGTAGGGAATCGAGTCAGGAATTTCAAACTTAAGCCCAAAGTATCCTTTAAAGCCAACAAATAACGTGTGAAACTGTGAATATTATATAAAATGTAAGTTTTTTTCATTTTTGAAATTTAATACGCAACATATCAAATATTTATTATACACTTGTATTAATATTATTTTAATCACACTTTTGCTTCTATGTGTTTGGTTTCAACAAAATGATGTTCATAAGCTTCTATATCCGTATTCCCCAACCACTTACTATTGAACTTACACCATTTCTCCATTAGTTCCGTTATTTCACCTATATTCATTCAATACATAGTATAGGACTGGGGAATTCAGATGAGAGTCGAATTTCGACAGCTCAATAGCATAAGGTTCGGATGATTTCGACTCTTTCAACTCAATTCTCCAACCTTATACTATTGAAGTAATTCCACTGTTTAATACAATTACATACTAAACAAACACTACTAGTAAATGGTTGAGGAATTCGGAGGAAAATTTTATCCCCTACTATTAAGATTAGGCAACATTTTCATTTGTTTTCGGATGTAATTTGGTTCTTTCGTCCGAATTCTTATACTATTGAACATAAGGGAATTTTGTTCCAATCGTATAAATGAATATAACGAAACGAAAATAATGAACGAATTTCATCCGAAACAAATGCAACAGACGAAATTCGATTCAGACTAAACTAATAACGTTGCTGAATACTTTTCACATATTGGGAAACAGGACGAGCCTTGGGCAGAGTTTTCAATAGCCTCCTCCAATGCAATGATTTGTGAACATATCAAAGCATTATAAACCATTGTAGAAGAAACAAACTATCACTAAATGAAATTCTCTTCATCCTGCGTATTTCCATTCCTGGCCAGTGATTGCACATTACAGTGTCTGAGATGTGACCTTTCACTAACAGGCGATAAGACTTTCAAGAGGTAACCAATGGGTATTTTGCCAGTTGTTTAACCCTTTAAGTCATGTGCCAGCTTTGTTTTGAACAGCTAAGATTGACAGAGGATCTTGGCAGTAATTGTACTATGGCTCCTAGGAATGTAAATGTTGGTTTACCATGAGAATATTCTGTATATTCCATGACATTGAGGCATCAAGGCTGTGCACAAGAACCCAGGGGATTTCCACATGAATTGTTTTCCTATGCAAGTAGATATATGTAGAGGGATACAAATATGTAAAAACACAAAATGTTGGTTGCTATAGAAAGATCCAGAGGCAACACGTGGCTGGACCCACATATTAATATATAGGTAAATACACACAGGAAATTCAGGAGACTGAATAGTTTAATTTTTTTTATTTTAAGGGACAGGCTAGTCGCCAAACTCACTGGTGAAGATTACGGCTTGTATAATGCACAGGCTTTTTCCCAGTGTGATTTGATGCAGGCATTCTGCATAAATCAAATTTTGTATATTTTACTCAAGCCCCCCGCTAGTGATTATAGTATGTATAGTACTGATTATATAGACACCGAGGATATAACGTTTTGTTTCATTTAGTCACTTCATGTGCTGCTACAATATAATACATTGTGTGTATACTGAGTGACCTTGCTCTTGTACACAGTAGGATATCTTAACAGTACAACACATTGTCTGATGACATCACTAAAGTGACAAGAAATTCCATTTATGTGAATGAAATTATTCTCCTTGGTTCCTGCATCAAAAAACGAAATTACTTTTACTCAGCTAGTGTGGGCAGTCCTGGTTTCTTGCAAACTGCTGTAATTTCACAAGTGTATCTAACTACATTTTTTTATATTTAAAGCAATGCAAAATGTAAAACATGCATTTTAAAATACTTTGAAAGAACATTGATATGCATTAAGATTTGGAAATTGCATTTTGGGCACCACACCCTTTGATACAGTGTTTTTGACAGGCAGTCTTCTGAATTGTATTTACCTATAAAAAACACACACACATATATATATATATATATATATATATATATATATATTATATAAATAACAAGGAATACATTTGGATCCAGCCTCATAGTGCTTCAGAGCTTTCTATAATAACCAACCTTCTGCTTACCACATCGTGGATTGTTGCAGGAGTTGGATCCCTGAAATTCTGGTTCTGTGAATTAGGGCAAGTGCTACAATACTACCTTTTTTTTATTACATACTAGCTTTGCCCAGGATTCAGATTCTTGTCGCTGCTCCTTGCTTTCAGTAACTCGTGAGTTCTATTTTATGCACATTTGCATACACACCCTATTTTATAGTTAAGATCAGGGCCACCATCAGAAATTTCAGGATCCCTTAATGAAAAATATTATGCCCCCTCTCTTGGATAGTTTATCCATTAATAGCCACCGGATATGACATGATGTCTGCTGCTGCATGATCAGGACTGTCTCCATGTGAAACAGTGACATGGGCAGCTGCCCCATTTTCCTATGTTTTTTTTTCCAAGGGCCAGGACCCAAGCAGGCCTCGGAACGGCCTCCCCTGATGGCGGCCCTGGTTAAGATGATAATACCTGAATAGAGAGTACTTCAGGAGTGGGGAGAAGGAAAGCTCCTCCCATTACCTTGGTGAAATTCTCATCCGTCCGGGCACCAAATATCAGGGTGACATTTCACGCCATGACTTTGAAGTGACAGGCAGACAACCAATCCGGACACTTCCATGTGACAAGCCAGAGCATGTTCTACCTATAGTCACTGATGTCCCATTGCTTACTAGCAGGCACTATACTTAACTCTGGAAAGGAACAATGTAGAGAGCTGAAAATAGTTGCATTGAGCTAAAAATTCCAGCATGACCAAGCCGTGAAAATGTCATGATTCCAGAGTGTTCAGCGTTTGAGAGTTTTTCCTGATTCAGACAACAATTTTCCATTTTATAGTTAGGATAGCTGCCTGGTTGCTACCCACTTTTGCTTTTCAGATAAAATATCTATAGCTTAAAGGGACTCTACAATATGTCAACTTAAATATTGCTTAGAGAATAAAAATGATGAAAAAGTTATCTGTACATTGTGTTAGCAAAGTTGCACTCAAGTGCATAAAAGAAAAGAGTAAAATATATTTTAAACATGTCTGTGGCGTCACCGGTCTATGACATCACCTGTGGCTTTATATGCAAATTACACATTTCTCACTGAAAATTTGTTCATTTGCATATTAAGCCACAAGGTGATGTCATAAGCAGGGGACACCAAAGACACATTTTTCTTTTATATAATGCATTTGCAGAGAATTTTATTAACACAATGTATAATAAAACTATACTGGGGCTATTCACTAAACATAAACCAAAAGCTAAACGTTTGAAAGACGGACAAGTTGAAGAATGTTTCCACCTCAGCTATCAATTTCTAGTGGCCAACAAGTGTTCCTTCACACATTTCATCTTTATATTTGCAGTTGGGCTCGTGTATGGATATATTTTCTTTCACGCTGCAATGGTCATCATTGGAAATATCTAATTTTGACTGACTACCAGCAACAGCTTTGTTTTTAATTAAAGTAACAATAATTTCTCAGTCAGTAGGGAGTAATGCAATCCCAACACTGCCCCTCCACTCTTAAAGTCTGCTAATGGTAACTACAACACATTCCATTGTTCTGGTTTTCATAGGTGTTTTTCAGTGTTCTGGGTCATTTAAATCTGCCAACTTAATTAAAAAAAATAAACAAAACTCACTATTTGACCACATGCTACATGCTATTTGCCCCTGAAATCCAGTGAGAAAATTCTTGCATTCTACTGAGCAAGACATACAGGCATGCAGTGTCTATCTGGGTGATTAGACCTTGTGCAGTGAGGTTTGCAAAGATGGCAAGGGGGAATTACCTGTATTGTGCACTCTGGCACCACCTCCTGTCCGCTAACAGGAATTACAACTGCAGAGAAGTCTTTTATGGGTACAACTGCATTATGATTGAAAGGGACCATTTCTTTTGTATTATATTTAAAGATCTATACAAATGGTTTCCACCATTATTTTACATGCAACAACTTTTTCATTTTTTTTTTCTGGTGCCAGATTGACTTTAAGAAATCTAATCATCACATTGAAATGACTTCCCAAAATACATTTTTATACCTTCAGGGTAGAGAACAGAAAATTTCAAATCATTGTGTTATCAATTGTGCCAACAGAATGATAGATCGGTTTTAATTCTCTACATTCACAGTATAATATGTAGGTGACACGAGTCCCTTTAACATCACGTCACAATATACCACAATGGGAATGTCCAATTCAGGACTGATAAAAAATAAAATAAAACGCAGGTTGTAGAAGTTACGAATTTATTATTTACACACTTTGTAAAGTACACAAATACAGCAGTGATACAAATTGGTTTGTGAGCAATAAGTATCGCTATTCGGGATTTAATCCAATCCCGTCAGAACATTCTGTAAGTATGGCAATGTGAGGGGGCTGATCACACCCCTTCACTGGACTGTAATATGCTTTCAAATACGCAAAAGAAGAATTTGTGTACAGTGGTTAGAAAAGTAGGTTTCATAAACAAGACATTCACAGATATTTACAGAGAACGCAACTTGTGAAGAATTGTACAAATAACATGGTGACATGCAGAAAAATATTACATGTTGACTAGCATACACTTACAAGTCTTCCCATTACAATCCTCAATGTGTAGAAATACTCTGTACTAACATTCTTACAACAAGAACACAAACATCCATCTAATGTATGTATCCACCTAGCAAACAAGAACTATTCCTGAAGCATAAAAGTTCAAAGAGTTTTATGCTGTCTATGGAATAAAGAGCATCATTTCACTTTATAAAATTACATTTGAAGAGAACATCAAACAACTGGAAACCTCCCCTCCCCACAATTTAGACAATATTGCACAAATCGCTCGGTGGGAAGCTACTAAACGCTTTCGAATGCCAGGGTGGGGCCCAGGGCAGTTCCCCACCTGTCTCTCAAAAGGGTTAGGCATCCTTACTGGAGGATTGGAGCTGCTAGCTATGTATAATGAAACAGATAAAAACAAACAAAAAGAACTATAGTGGCCTTCACCTTTAGGAGTGACGAGATATCCGGTGGCTTTTCTGAGTGATGAGACACTACTTGACGTTATCTTTCCGAACAGGCCTAGATATTAAAATATGAATAAAAAAAAAAAAAAAAGGTTTTCCATTTTAAGTTATCATTTAGTAATAAATGCACAGCGATGCTCCAGACGTCAAACTGTACAGTTAAAACCTTTCACACATAAGACATGATGTGCGTGGAAATTCTCACAACCGCCCTGCATGAAAAAGAATGCCAGGACATAGCAATGATCTTCTCTTCCAAAATGTGAACATTAAAATTACTGTAACTAGTCAGAAAAAAAACTGCTTTCAGGCTCCTCTGCCTTCACACCCAGAATATTTCCACAATAACACTTCCATTTTCTCAGAAATCTTCTATATCCTCGTTGTTGTGAAAGACAAGACAAACCTGGCACAAATTGGAGTTATTTTGACAAACTGATATAAAAACATTCAAACCAAACAGACAGTTGAATAAAAAGGGCTCTGGAAAAGATAAAACAAACTGGCAATCCTGGATTTGGCGCTTAAAATAAAACAAAATCAGTCTACTCGGCCTTTGCTGCTAAGATGGTCTCTCTGGAGGGCATCTGCTCTGCATCTCCCCCGCCCAAGACAACTCTTCATTTTTGGCTGCTGGTAGTTGAGCCATTGCACAAGATGGTCTTGATAAAAAGCGTCTAAAGCTTTGTTCGGATTTGGTTGCTTTTAATACGAGATTTTGTTTTTCCTTTTTTTTTTTTTTTATGTAATTTTTTTTTGTTTTTGCAAGTGAAACCACTGAAAGGTCAGCCATGCATTATCTGCCCTCCAAGGGAATGTGTTCATCGGTGTACAGTAGAGGGAAGACCGCTTGAAGTCACCCGACTGGGAATCTGCAGGGAAGGCAAAGCATTATAGCTAGTTAATACTTGTATGTATACAGGCACATTTAAAAAGCACAATTACTCCAACTTGTAGCTTAAGCACCCTGATTTACAGGGCAACACAGATTAAAATGTTTTCTTTAGTAGTAAATTCAGGGACTTTTCACCATTTGCAGCTGCAAAAAAATAACCACAGTAATCTCCTTTTAATGAGCACCCATTTTAGAAAGCTCATGTAAAGCCTCTAACACTACCGGTAGGGTTGCCACCTTTTCTTCAGAAAAATACCGGCCTTGCTGCTGTCTCCATAGACTTAACATTGGCCTGATGCCAATTTTTTTTTTTTTTTACTAGCCTGCCAGTAAAATACCGGCTGGAAATGAAAGGGGCTTGGGTATCTGTTTGCAGGTTTAAACAGTAAAATGTGACCCATATAATATGGATATATTTTTTACAGATGCATTACTGTTCACTTTAAAGTAGACTGGTCACAGGGAGGAAAGACTCCTCGAATGCTCTTATTTACATCCTGCAGATAAATCAAACATAATTCAGTAGATTGATATTTTTTTTTAGACAATTCCACTTGAAAAGCACTGTAGCAGATGCACCCAATGGTCAGCTATTTAAAAAAAAAAAAAACAATGTTTTTATAAGCAGTATAGGAATCAGGCGAGTGAAGTTTTTAATTACTATGTTAGCTATATACATTTAAAACCACCACATTGGTGTCTATTCACTAAAAAGAGAACTGTGGTGAGCGGATGAGAACTGCAGGCATTAATAGCAGAGTCAGAAATATAGGCAAGCTGGGGATTATTTCAGAGTAAGCCTCATGTTTTGAAGTCTGTTCACTTTTTAGTGAATAACCCCATTAAGATTAGGATAAGTGGTCAGAATAAGGTAAGCAGGAATTAAAGTAGTTAGACAGGTCTTTCAACATGATGGAGAGCTGGGAGTCTTCCTTTCCTTGACCAATGGAGAGAAACCATAGAAATGCACTGCCAGTCTCGGTAAGGCACAAGACAAACCCCCGTGATGGTGTTTTGTGTCAGGGGAAGCAAGACATCTGAGCTTTCCATGACATATGAAGTAGCAACAAAGAAAAGGTTTTATTTGCTAAAGTACAGTACATAAAACAAGAGCATATATTCAGAAAGTAAAATAAATTTACTCTGTAAAAACAAAAAATGTCTATGGGCTGAAGCCATGAAAAAGGTCTATGTTTAATTTTCAATAAAAAAAAAAAAAAAACTCGCACTGCTAGCATAGATCACCGTTTCGCAACCTTTCTCCAACCTAATTCCACTACAAACACGCACACCAGGCATGCTCTCTTAACATGGCCTCCTGCCAAAATCTACAGAAACGTTTACCTATAGCTGGGAGACTACCCATTAAAAGGTTTGAAAGATCCGAGCTGCTGCTTAATGATCCCTTCTAGTCATTTTAAAGACACACAAAGCACTTATTAAGGGATCAGCAAGGGATAGCATGCAGGCAAATTACAAGTTAACATTTCTAACCTGGGAGGAAAAGGCATTGTACAATCTGTTAGATATTCATAATTCAGTCTCGTTTACCAAGGGAAATGTACACCAAGCATGAATGAGTTTTCACACAATGTTTGGAACATAGACTTCTATTTCCACCAATTAGTGTGTGCAACTCTGCATAGGTATATAGGTAATGGACAATGTCAATGGATGGCAAGGTGAGATCAATTCATATTCAGTAATGTAAAAAATACAGTTGGATATTGTGATCAATGGCTGGGATACATGCCCCCCCCCCCCCCCCCCCAAGGGATGTTGCTTTAACTTATGCCATTTATGAATTTGATCCCCAACCTGCATGCTATACAGCCCTCCACACTGACCTAGATGAAAACAGAAAGGCTGGAGAATGTCCACCAGGTAGCTCCCTAGTTTCACAAAAATGCATCCATTTTTCTGCCAGTATCTCAATTCTAGTGAATAATCATTACAATATGCAACTACTAAAATATTTGAAACTTACATATCTAGATAAAAACCTGTTCAGTCTGGTTTGACCTGTATGGATTTGAATTGCAGAAGCAACATAACATTAAACCAAACTATAGTTTTTTGAAGAGAGGAAGCAGACACAGATCACATGATCTGTTGGCAGGAAAGAAAAAGTATAATTTAAGCAAAAATAAGATTTGCAAAATTAAAGTGGAAGTAGGTCCATTTTTGTTTGGTGGGAAGAAAGGGAGTTTTAAATAAGGCCAATTGAAAGCCACCATATTTTTAAATTTATTAACGTAAATTGTTTAAATACTTAGGTTACAGGTCCACTTTAAAATGCAATATGCAACAAAGTCACTTAACAGAACTTTACATATAACACTAGAGCATAAAAACTTTTTTTTTTTTTTAATACTGTACACCTCTTGCTCATGTCTTTCCCAGCATGCATTTTCCCTCTTTTTCCTGATTTAGTGTTCATGCTATATCTTGTTTTAACTAGAATGTATCATGCCACAAAAGCATTTAGTTACATGTATGCCTTTGCGTAATGAACTCTGGGGTAATTAGATTGAACCTTATAATTAAAAGCATCTTAAAACACATACAAAATATTTGAGAAACAATTAACAGGCAGTTTTTATGCTCAACTGATAAAATGGACTGTTCCATTAGGTGACAGAGGAGCTATAAATTTAACATGCTTATTAAGCACTGACTGGAAAAATATAAATCTGTATACATATACAGTATTGTAAACTGACCCCATTAATTCAGGGACAAGTACAAAACTCAAGTGCTGAAGTATCTGAATACTTATCTTTACAATATTCATGCATTGCTTAATATTACCCAAATTACTGCAAATGCATCATAACTAGTTTGGCATCCAAAGCTTTAAAAGAAATGGCTGAAATTCAGGTAGGGATGTTTGCTATAGAACACTCACCTAGTGCTGCCTTCAACCAAGAAACGAGGCGAGCAGCTACTTGTCAAGATGTTCGCAAGGAATGCTATTCTGAGGTAGGGAAAAGACAGCTGCTTGTAACTGTCCCAATAACTGTGCACTGCGAGGACTAACTGCTCGTACAGGACAACACGGCATATAGTATGAAATAATCCTAATAGTAGGTTTCATCTAACTGCTTGGTAGATATGTTAAAGGGCCACTCCAGCCTATTTTTATTTTAACGCGATAAAACATGCCTTTTCCCCCCATGCTCAAATATGAGTAATTATGTATATTTGAGCATGGAAGGAAATAGAAATGCCACACCCCCAGCATAGTTTTGAAAATGTTGAGGTACATACAGCTGTATGCTTAGAATCGCACATGTATAGTGCTGCCCCCATTATAAAACAAATGGGAAAAGCATTGGTCACACAAAATGTGGAAGCTGAATGTACACTGGATGGACAACCACATATTCAGTACATTTCTATAGATATAGATTGCACTCTGGGCACCCAAGTCCTTTCCATAAAAGCCCCTTGATTGGCTCCCAGGAACACCCTTTTTATGAGGATTCCATGTGGGATGATTAACCCACATGATAAATCCTGCAAAAGATAAGTCATACAGATAATTAAAGATACATACTGCAAACAAAACTAATGTCAATTCATAAAAATAAGTATCTGCTTTAATAAGCATTTATTGTAGTTTCATTTTTTTCATGCTGGAGTGGTCCTTTAAAGAGGGAGTAATGCCAAATATTTAATAAATCATCCTTGCTTTGCTAATTCAATGCCTTTTTTTAAATTTTTTTTTTTTTACATCTTTCTACAATGTTTCGCTTGGAAGACATCTGTAAAGTAGGGCAGAATCTGTGAGTGGGCGTCGCTTGTTGCCACACCCGCATAAGTCTGTAACTCTGTTCAAGACGTAAGGGACACTACCACCAATATAACTTAATTGTGCATTAAAAATAAAAGCATATATACAGTGCATGGCTCTATGTTTTTGGTGTTTTATTTAACTGTATCACCGATAAAACGGGTGTTTGTAATTTGAACCCATTTTGTGGCTTCCTTCCCACAATTCTGCAGTTACAAAAGCTAACCACCAGGTCTCCGTTTACAGCTGCTGTTCGGGGTTTAGAGCCTAGTTGTTGATTGACCGTACGAGGTCAAGAGATACATTCCTTGCTATACCATTGCTTCCTGCTTATCTAGGGGACAGAGCAAGGCAGCAGGTTATCCTGTCCTTTAGTATAATTACTACTCTTAGTAGTTTGGTAACAAATGTATGCATCATGTGCATGTAAGATCCCAATTGTCAGTGTGCAATAATGTGTATAAGTGTTACTCTGTGCAGGAACTTATGTATGACTTATGGGGCAGGAAAGAATACTAACTTTGTTGGTCATAGTATGCTAACCAGCAGTTACTACAGGATGCCACCAACTGAATTACCTAGAATAACAATGGCTCATTCTTAGCAAATCATCTGCTGTGGACTGCAGATCTCATAATGTTCAGATGGGTAAGGATAATATGAGTTGTAGTCCGCAGTAGCTGGAGGTCTAAATCTGTCACTTATGACATGCAACAGGATACTGACAAGTATTTTGCTCTTTACATTCCCCTCTAGCACACTATTACCCCTGATGGAGGACATTTCTCTCTGCTCCAGCCCTTGCCCAGCACATTTACCCCTTGCTATCTGGATTTTTATTGGCTCTCCGGTTTGCAGCCAGAATCCCAGGCAGCACCACGTGGGAGAGAGGGAGCCGAGCTGCTTCCTGGTGAAGAGTCTGTAGGGAGAGTGGGAGGGGCCAGACTTCACAAACAGCAGTGTGTTACCCTTTCACTGCCAGGGAAGGCACAGCACATTGGTTTCTATGTGCTTTGCAACCCTTTGGCAGTTTAAGGGTGTAACTTGAAGCTTAAAAGAAAGAAAGAGGGAGATAAATTCCTGCAGTGTTGTGGGGCACCAGTGTCCTCCTGCTTATGCCATAAATTATCCTACCTCCTATCATGTTAGTGCAGCAGTTATGAATTGTATAAGCAGCTATTCCTGCAATGTGCAGTGTGGTATAGAGCTGCAGGGACAGGATCACACTGCAAAGTCCCAGGATGCTTACTGAGACTTTAGCTGTGATGGAACATGTTTACGATCTTACTCCGCTAACTGCTGGGCGAGCTGAGCATGATAGGAAACATGCTCCACTACAATAGAAGTTTCAGTGCTTGTTACAACAGCTCTAGTTCCTGATGGAAGTAAGTCAATGGTGGCAGGGCATGAATCCCAAGCCCCGCCTCCTGTCATACCCCATCCACTTACTTCTATTAGTCAGCAATCCGACCAGAAGCAATGATAAGCCAAATGGAAAAGTGAGACCGAGTATCTGACATGCAAGTGTGTGGTTTAAGTCACTATACAACACAAAATATTTTCTAAACTACTAATTAGAAAAAGATACAACTATTTGTGAAGACCATTTTTTTTTTTTTTTTTGATGGTAGTGTCCCTTTAATAGATTCAAGAACAACATCTCATCCATCAGACTACAGTCTGACAGACCAATAGGGGGCATCTCTACAGACCCCACCCTGGAAGAAATAATTGTCCTAGTGCTTAATTTATTTCCTACTTATATCAGAAATATATTTTATATATAAAAACATATATAAAACATGACAGATAATAAAGTGAGTAGGTCAGCAACATAGGCCAATGTATTTTTAGATTTAAAATGTTGGTATTACTCCCGATTTACTTTGATATCTAATGCAAGGCAGACTATTTGAAATCATCACTTTTCAGTGATTGGAATATGGGTACTTGTCTGACTTGTCAGCAACTTTTCCTGTCAGCCCTTTAGGGTCAAACATATCACTGAAGAGGCAGGGAAATTATTTCACCTGGGTTTGTGGTAAGAGGTTTTAATGAAAATAAAAATGTCTGCTGCTTGCAGACTTCCTGAATTAAGCAATATTTATGTTATGGAACATTAGTATGTCTTTAAAAAGTGCATTTGTTTCAATAACTTAGCATAAAAAAATGTGACTGAAAAGGTATAGGCTCTATTAGAAATTCTATTATTAATGCTTTCTATACATAAGTCTGGAGAATGTGTAATTATGTTAATGTTAAAAGCTCTAAATATCTTTGGCCAGCTTCTATAACCAAGGGCCATTTGTATGCTGTGATAATACAGTGTGCATTTGGAACATGAAATACAGACGTTATTTTTCCTGGACCATCGTCCAGACCTGTTCTCTCCTTCACAAGCAAACACTTCCCATAACCTTCTTTTTACGATAGCTCAGTAATGATCAGTAGAGGCATCAGTTTCCACCCAAACTGTATGTAGTGCTGAAATAGAGCCTCGAGCACTAGAGATTAAACACACGCCAAGCTAAGGGCTTTATTCATTAATTGCAAACTTGTGACCAAAGTAACAGACTTGGAAACTTAAAGCCCTAGATCTAGAATCGTGCTACAGTTACTGCAGAGGTACCAGTGACTTTGTTACTTGCTCCAACTAACCAAACAACTAGAGCGCGAACGTACCAAACACAGAAATTCCATAAACATGTAAGATATCTAAAGCCCTGAATGGTGCCGTTTGGTACACCTCGAACTCCAAGAGCCTAAAATGCCCACAATTCTAAACTATACAGAAGAATAGATAAGCCGTAATGCATTAATAGTGTTAAATTGTCAACACAATCTAGGAAACTATTTAACCTAATGCCTGGGCTGTATTTCGAGAGAGGAAACAACCTTCCCTACTCTGTCCACCTAAAAACACAAGACCTACCTGGGAAGTTGACATGCGAGAGGTATCTTGTCGGCCGGTTAAATCAGATGAGGATACGTTTACCGGTGCACCGCGATGCAGTCTCATACTCACTTTGCGCTCACGTTCCATCCCCGACACAGGGCGAGGAGAGGTGTTTGCTAAGGAAAGAAAAAAGTTTTTGATCCCCTTAGGAAAGAAATGTTCTCGCCAATTGACCTGTAACAAGTTTTACTATCTTGAAAAATAATGTAAATTACATTGATATTTTGCAATCATTCAACTGTAAAAATAAAATGTACATTTTGGTAGATGCTAGTTTATTATCAGATGCCATGGTTCTCTCGGAATAGGCATTCCTTTCTGGTTTGGCGACTGTCTCTCTGCTGGAGCATCATCATATTAGTTTAACATTCACCAGCGTGTTGCAGTTAATTATAGTGACTACATTTCTTACCAATTAGGAGCAGAGCCAGTCCCACTTTGGGAACACATCATTAGATGGTGGCAATCTGTGAGGTCGATCATTGCAACAGTAGCTGGCCGCTGCTGCAGTCAGTAAACCATCCTTAAACAAAAGCAGGGACTAACTTGTCCTTACTTATCAATACAATCTTTATTATTGCACTATATAGATTTTGTGAAATTGTAAATGTCTTTACATATCTCACTTTGCAAGGCAACGGCATTCTGCAAAGATTTAAAATAATTGTGAACACGTCTACTCATGGATTCCATTATCAACAGTTTGCAGATGACACATTTGTTTACAATAATGTAGGGAGGTCAGATTTAAATGTATGTTTTCTTAACATGTCTGCAAAAAATGATCCAATACAGCTGAATGAGAGAATTTCTCCAACTCTGTTATTTTGAAATTTCCAATGTAATTCTCTTTTTATTGAGAAGACCATTGCATCTGAAAGTATCTTGTATGTTTTCCATCACACTTGAGTTTGGTGGGGGGGGGGGAAAAAAACCATGTACTATACATGTAGTTGTGCTACAGGGGGTTATAGCTGAAGGATAGCCAGCAGTCAGTTTCCATGGCGACATGGGTGGACTTTTGGGAAAGTCCCACTAGGACTTTTCAAGGACACAGATTAAGAAACCCCACTGGAAGTTATTTGAGAGAGGAACAAACTATCAGAGAGATACTCTGATTCCTCAGCAAGCACCTTTCACAACAGACCTGTGAGATACATGAAACAAGTCTCCAAATCACTTACAAATATCTCCTAAAAAGGTCTGGAACAACATCAACCTTCACCAGCTTAATTATGTAAAAGTGTTAATAATTATAAAAATACTATTAAAATGTATCATCTCAAAATAAAGGGCATTTCTTAAAAATAAGTGTTTTTGCATCACAAATGTCACATTCAATTGTCATTGGTCAACAGGAAACGTTTTTTTATTTTTATTTTTTGAAAAAGTGTTTTTTCTGGCTCGGATTAAAATGGATATATATACACCGCAAAAAAAAAAAAAAATTATAAAAGGGAAGCAGGAACATCAAGATATTATAGCAGGGGAGGTATTATGGAGATGCTAAAGCTACATTCCTGAGCCTTGCTTACCAGTGTGAGAGGTTGGAGTGAGCGGTGTTGGGGGGGTGACTTCCTGTGCACCCCGGAGTCTGCCAGAAGCAGTAGAAGGTAAACCACGAGCAGCAGGATTTCGGGAGTGTCTCAGGCGTTCCTCCCGCTCTCTCCTTTCACGCTCTGCATCTTCAGCTGCACGACTTGCACCCTTAAACAGAGCAATGGTTTGCTTTACTAAATGAACGTCAAGGCTCATACAACATCAGTGCACATTATACAAATGAAGAGAAACATGTCAGCAAATGAGATAGGCAAACAAAACCTACATTGTATGAAACAAAACAAAAATCTAAAACTTGTAAGTCCCAATAAGGAAGCACAATTAGATGGTGCAAACTACTCACAAATTTCAACATGTTCCAGTCAAACACATAATCATACGAGAAGCCTTGACGGTGAAACAGGTTCCTAAACAGCTGTCTTAAGTAGGAGTAATCTGGCTTATCATCAAAACGTAAAGACCGGCAGAAATTCAGGTAGGTAGCAAACTCAGCTGTAAAAACAGACAGAGCAGTGATGAGGACCAGACCACAATAAATACAGTTCACATAATAAATGTGTAAAGACAATCCTACTGACAGACTGTTGTTCTGTCCAACCCCTTGCTAAGCATCTGAGTGTTGTATACAGAAAATCAAGGCAGACATGAAGATGCTAATAACTTATTACAGTTCAGAATTAATGCACCTTTCAATGATTTTATATGGCTTTCTGTAACAAATGTTCTCACTCTGTCCTTTTACTTCACGTTAAGAGTGCCTGGCATGTCCAATACAATAGGAATGAGCACACAGCACTCCCTATAGTTCAGTGAAGGACACTGCAGTTTTACCTCACTTATATATGTGAGGTAATTCACATAAAGCCCAATAAGGGGAATGTGAGGATGATCCAATAGCAGCTTTACCCATAAGAGTACAGAATGTATACAAACTGAGGACATTAAGAAAATCAGGATATTCTTTACTTAAACGTGGTAAAATATAAATGAAATGTGCAGAATTTACCACCTTTATTTGGACTCTCCACCTTCAAAAAGGGCTAACCTGATCTGCAATTCCCAGCCCTGCATTAATTTATTCTGCGGTTTTAGTGGAAGGCAATATATAATGACCAACATCCACTAAAGGAAGGTGAAGGCATGCAATGGTGGCATATGAGTTATGGTTTAGATGGAATATGAGACCAGGTGCCTGGGTATTTCCATCTACATGGTGCCCATTATCGCTGGGACCAATTTTTTATTCACTGCAGCGCAAGAGGACAAAGTCTATTCTAGATGCACAGACTGCCAGCTCCATCCCCTCGCGCATTAAAGTCAGAGCGCCAGGTGTCACATGACAATCCAGCGCTCAGCAGGAAGACAAGATGATCTGTGCCTGGCAAACCAGGCTGGAATAGACGTGGTCCCTTCCCCTGCAATGAGGTAAAGCAGCATGGAAAATTGACTGGCTTGTGACTGCCTATATTGTGTGTATGTGCTGTTGTCTGTTAAATTTGGTCAAGCCCTGAGTTAAC